>OZ035960.1:75319284-75919284 GCA_964034945.1 Chrysopilus asiliformis | reverse complement strand
CCGGGGAAAAATGGGAAAAAGGATATTTTCATTATCCTTACAGGACCTTCCGTTTTGAATTTTGAAAATCTGCATAGCTAAAAACCTGCTCCTGGCAACGCAGATCATTTTGCAAAAAACCGCGTAAAAATCGGTCCAGTAGTTCTTGAGTTTTGTAATCTCAAACCAACCAACAAACAAACTTCCATTTTTATATATATAGACTAGCAGACCCTACGAATGCCAGCTTAAAGTTTTTTGTATAAATTTTAGAATGCAAAAAAACCATAAATAATTTAAAAACTTTTGGGAAAAAATATTATTCTTACAGGACCTTGCGTTTCGAATTTTGAAATTTCAACAACAGATTCGTGATAAGCAACCATGAAAACCTCCTAAAGCCAGTTTTTGCGAGAAAAATTGGAAAAAGGATATTTGCGTTATCCTTACAGGACCTTCCGTTTAGACTTTTTAAAAACTATTACCGGATGCGTGATCAGCGACCCCGAAAATCCCATAATGCCAATTTTTCCGGGGAAATTTTGGAAAAAGAATATTTTCGTTATCCTGACAGGACCTTCCGTTTCGATTTTTAAAAATCCCACTGCAGAGCTGTGATCAGCGAGCTCAGAAACCCCCTAATGCAATTTTTCCGGGGAAAAATGGGAAAAAGGATATTTGCGTTATCCTTACAGGACCTTCCCTTTAGCATTTGAAAAATCGAACACCGGATTCGCGATCATAGACCTCGAAAATCCCTTAGTGGCAATTGCATCAAGAAAAATTGGAAAAAAGACATTTGCGTTAATCTTGCAGGACTTTTCGGTTAGAATTTTGAAATTCCAACACCGGATTCGTGATCATTTTCCGGGGAAAAATGGGAAAAAGGATATTTTCATTATCCTTACAGGACCTTCCTTTTCGAATTTTGAAAATATAATACCGGATTCGTGATCAGCGCCCCCAAAAAACCCCCTTATACAGATTTTTCCGAGGAAGAACGGGAAAAAGGATATTTATCCTTACAGGACTTTTCGTTTCGAATTTTGAAAATCTAATATCGGATTCGTGATCAGCGCGCCAAAAACCCCCTTATACCGATTTTCCGAGGAAAAACGGAAAGAGGATATTTATCCTTACAGGACTTTTCGTTTCGAAATTTGAAAATCTTATATCGGATTCGTGATCAGCGATCCCAAACATAAAGCCAATTTTCCCGGGGAATAACGGGAAAAAGGATATTTCCGTTATCCTTTCAGGACCTTCCATTTAGAATTTTAAAAATCTAACACCGGATTCGCGGTCAGCGACCCCGGAAACCTCATGCCGATTTTTCCCAGGAAAAACGCGAAAAAGGATATTTGCGTTATCCTTACAGGACTTTGCGTTTCGAATTTTAAAAATCTAACACCGGATTCGCGGTCAGCGACCCCGGAAACCTTATGCCGATTTTTCCCAGGAAAAACGGGAAAAAGGATATTTGCGTTATCCTTACAGGACCTTCCGTTTAGAATTTTGAAAATCTAATACCGGATTCGTGATCAGCGCCCCAAAAACCCCCTTATACCGATTTTTCCGAGGAAGAACGGGAAAAAGGATATTTATCCTTACAGGACCCTCCGTTTCGAATTTTGAAATTCCAACACCGGATTCGTGATTAGCGACCCCAAAAACCCCATAATGGCAATTTTTCCGGAGAAAAATGGGAAAAAGGATATTTGCGTTATATTTACAGGACCTTCCGTTTCGAATTTTGAAAATCTAATACCGGATTCGTGATCAGCGACTCCAAAAACCCCCTTATACCGATTTTTCCGGGGAAAAACTGGAAAAAGGGTATTTGCGTTATCCTTCCAGGACCTTCCGTTTCGAACTTTAAAAATCTAATACCGGATTCGTGATCAGCGACCCCAAAAACCCTATAATGCAAATTTTTCTGGGGAAAATGGGAAAAAGGATATTTTCATTATCCTTACAGGACCTTCCGTTTCGAATTTTAAAAATCTAATACCGGATTCGTGATCAGCGACCCCAAAAACCCTATAATGCAAATTTTTCCGGGGAGAAATGGGAAAAAGGATATTTTCATTATCCTTACAGGACCTTCCGTTTCGAATTTTGAAAATCTAATACCGGATTCGTGATCAGCGACCCCAAAAACCCTATAATGCAAATTTTTCCGGGGAAAAATGGGAAAAAGGATATTTTCATTATCCTTACAGGACCTTCCGTTTCGAATTTTGAAAATCTAATACCGGATTCGTGATCAGCGACCCCAAAAACCCTATAATGCAAATTTTTCCGGGGAAAAATGGGAAAAAGGATATTTTCATTATCCTTACAGGACCTTCCGTTTTGAATTTTGAAAATCTGCATAGCTAAAAACCTGCTCCTGGCAACGCAGATCATTTTGCAAAAAACCGCGTAAAAATCGGTCCAGTAGTTCTTGAGTTTTGTAATCTCAAACCAACCAACAAACAAACTTCCATTTTTATATATATAGATTTGTAGTTCACGCATTGTTTCATATTTTAACCTCCTTGTAGCTTGCTTTTTATTTAGACACTTGTGTATGTGTTTTAATGTATTTTATTTGTTGCACCTTTTGAAATTTTTAGCACTCTTTTGAAAATTTAGCACGTTTAGTAAAATTTGCCTGTTTAATTTTATGGATTTAATTCAGTGCATGATAATTTTATTTTATGGTCAATTAATAATTCTTTGTTAGTTTTAATATTAATTTATGCACACTCTATTTATACAGATTTTAATCCTTTATATTCTACTTTCCTATAGTAAGTAACGTTCACCTAATTTTATACTTAGAACTTTTATTTTAGTTTTAGAAAATTTGTTTTTCTTTATTTGCCACAAAAAAAATTGACTTTAGTTTATAATATAAAAACATAACAAAAGCTATAATTGCCAATCTGGCAATTATTGAAAACCCGTATGGTGATTTAATTGAACGGCGTATCAAAATTTCATTTGAATTCAAATTTTCCAATAAGATTTTTTTAAAACTTGTTCCAATCGGATTTTGATGTATAGGAGTTTTATGTAGAATAATATTCTAAATAACTTTTGTTCTCGCACTTTTTTGATAACATGTACCGTTTTTTAGATATTCGCAAAAAACGTTTTCGTTCGTATGGGGGGTACCCCCCCTAATGGTCCATTTTTGCCCATTAACGAACTTAGCCTCGCATTTTACGAAAAACGAATCTGCGCAAAATTTCAAGTCTCTAGCTCAATCCGTGCGCCCGCAATCCGCGCCACAGACAGACGGACAGACGGACGGACAGACGGACAGACAGACGGACAGACGGACAGACAGACGGACGGACATGCTAAATTTAACTTTTTTCATCATTCTAAACACACTGGTGTAATTCATTTTTGTGTGTGATGACGGGATCTTGGCGTTACAAACGGTAAGGCAAAGTTAATATACCCTTTGGTTTCACCATACGGGTATAAAAAATGATTGCGTTTCACACTTCATGTTTATATAAAAAAATAACGCTAAGATAATGGATAGAAAACGAGGAAATTCTCAGATTAAACCGACGAAAATGGCTAATTTTTAAATTAAAAAGTACTTGATTTCATATCGCTAATAAAAAAACTCAGTAAAATATTTAAAATCGTCAATTTGAGACGGCTGAACGAATCGTTTCGACCAAAAACTCCACGGAGACTGACTAATTTTTTTCAAAAAAAATTCTTACTTGAATGTCCCAATTGCATTTCAATATAATTTGATACCGCTTAGTTTTGTTGACCATGGTTAACAAAGACAATGATTTAAAAAGGAAGTTTTTTTTTTGTCAATATTCACTGCATATTATTTGTCTGATTTTATTGGTTGGTTACAGCTAAAGCCCAATTTAACTGAGTCGATCGGTTGCTAAGGCTTCTATTTCTTTTGTCATAAAGAAAAACACTAGTCTAGCAACGAATTTTTGGATCAAGACTGCCAGTTCCCAGGGGTGGTTAACCACAGATCTTCGTAAAACTACGCGCAAAAATCCTCGTTACACACCAACCATTACACATTGCCTGTGAATTTTTGTGTGTGACATAAAGCCCCATACTGGTTCAATATTTGAATCCGCATCTCCAAGTACTTCATTATTTATTTTTTGGTTCTTCCAGTTATTTTTTGTTATTTGTTATTTACTGTAAAAACAAAATAAGTTTTTTTTGCAATTTCTCAAAAATGCTGAGTCATATTGAAAAATTTATCATAGTAAAATTCGTTTGGAATAGGATTCGATATAACTCATCCATACATCAAAATTCAGTTGGACCACTCCTTCCCCCCTCCCCCATACAAATTGAATACTTTTTTTCTATTTTTTCGAAAACGGTTTTTCGTATTTAAAAAATTATAAAGGGAAAATCTGTTTAGAATATGATTTTACATAACCGTTTCATAGATCAAAATCCAATCAGACCACTCCTGAATTTTTTTAAAACAACATTTACAAATGGATACAAATGAATTTTTTTAAAACAACATTTTGTCTAGCATCATATAGTATTTGACGATTGGCCCCTGGCAATTTTAGTTTTTTTATGTTTTTTAAATATTTTCATAAAGGTGTGATACATATTAATTATACCCGTATGGTGAAACCAAAGGGTAAATTAGATTTGCCTTACCGTTTGTAACACCAAGATCCCGTCATCACAAAAAAATGAATTACACCAGTGTTTTTAGAATGCTAAAAAATTGAATTTAGCATGTCCGTCCGTCCGTCTGTCCGTCCGTCTGTCCGTCCGTCTGTCCGTCCGTCTGTCCGTCCGTCTGTCCGTCCGTCTGTCCGTCTGTCCGTCCGTCTGTCCGTCCGTCTGTCCGTCCGTCTGTCCGTCCGTCTGTCCGTCTGTCCGTCCGTCTGTCCGTCCGTCTGTCCGTCCGTCTGTGGCGCGGATTGCGGGCGCACGGATTGAGCTACAGACTTGAAATTTTGCACAGGTCCGTTTTTCGTAAAATGCGAGGGTAAGTTCGTTCATGGGCGAAAATGGACTATTAGGGGGGTACCCCCCATACGAACGAAAACGTATTTTGCGAATATCTCAAAAACGGTGCATCTTATCAAAAAAGTCCAAGAACAAAAGTTATTTAGGATATGATTCTACATAAAACTCCCATACATCAAAATATGATTAGAATAAATTTAAAAAAATCTTATTGGAAAGTTTGACTCAAAAAGGAATTTTGGTACAACTGTTCGAATTTTGATACGAATATCACCATACAGGTTTTCAATAATTGCCAGATTGGCAATTATAGCTTTTGTTATGTTTTTTATCTACATCTGCCAATGCTGTTGGTTATCCAACACCTTAAATGTTCTACATAATGTTGATTTTATAATCACTTATTTTGATATTCACTCCGTAATGGCGGATCACAAAAAAAATGTATTTTCGAGTAAAAAATTTTCATGTTTAATTTTTAACGCTTATTTCAACGCAGAATATTTAGCAAACTGCATATAAGGATGTTTATACCTGTATGGTGAAACCAAAGGGTATATTAACTTTGCCTTACCGTTTGTAATGCCAAGATCCCGTCATCACACACAAAAATGAATTACACCAGTGTGTTTAGAATGATAAAAAAAATTGATTTTTGCCTATCCGTCCGTCTGTCTGTCCGTCTGTGGCGCGGATTGCGGGCGCACGGATTAAGCTAGAGACTTGAAATTTTACGCAGATTCATTTTTCTTAAAATACAAGGCTAAGTTTGTTAATGGGCAAAAATGGACCATTAGAACGAAAACGTTTTTTGCGAATATCTCAAAAACGGTGCATCTTATCAAAAAAGTGCAAGAACAAAAGTTATTTAGGATATGATTGTACATAAAACTCCCATACATCAAAATATGATTAGAATAAATTTTAAAAAATCTTTTTGGAAAGTTTGACTCAAAGTGGAATTTTGGTACAACTGTTCGAATTTTGATACGAATATCACCATACGGGTTTTCAATAATTGCCAGATTGGCAATTATAGCTTTTGTTATGTTTTAAATTTAGATTAGGGAAATCGTTTTATTTATAGTTTAGTAAAAATTGCTAAACAACTGGTACTAACAACTTAAATATCAATTCCTTCCACCTTGTTATGTGACATTATTTTTCATTTATTAAAAGTAGATATATGACTAACATGAATGCCCTGTAGTACTCTGTGTACAATTTTTAATTGATTTCAGTAGATACGTTTTTATCATCTTTGTGAGATCAATAGACAGATAAACATAAAAATTAGAACCGTATTTGTTTACATCGGTACGATTTAATGAATTGAGTTGCTCCTTATTACGAGAATATAAAGATACTAACTTTTTGAAAATTCTACACAAGATATCAATTTTTGGCATTTGATTTTGATGAGACTGTTGATGTGACTAAGGAAAATTGCCGGTTGCTATTAATCCGTCTTAAGATGGAAGGATGGGCTATTGGCAAATCTAAAGTTTTCTTGCGATATTATAATGATGAATTCCTTTCAAGGTATAATTAATTGGTTACAATGTCTGTGCATATAATGATTGTATTTTACAGATTATATGAGACTCAGGTTAAAAAAATTATAAAGGTTCAATCAATGATGAGGTCATACATTGCTCGACGAAGAGTAAAAGATAAATCTTTAAATTTACCTTCAAGTACTTAATAAAATTTCAAATGGATTCTTTAAAATAATTAACGAATTTCTCCACAGGTAACTTACCAAAAATGGTCAAAAAACCTGAAGACCCGGAAGAAGCGGCGCTTGCAATACAAAAAGGTATGGCAGAAGACACCAAAATTGAACAGAGTGCTAATGGCGAAAGCTTGTCAGTTACCGGATCGGAAAATATATCTCCCGTTACTGATCATAATACTGAAGCATTAGATTCTGATAGCGAAGAATGGATACACACAGATGAAATGCGATCTTTATTGGGACTTCCATTTCCAAATAACGAAATTTCAAGAGAGACAAACAATTTTGATACCGAAAATACGGAAATTAAAGCAAAAAATATTGAATCTGAAGGAATTGAGGTCGAATAGAATAAATAGAATATTCTTATTTAAAATTAGATGTTAGTAAAAAAAGGGGCAATTAAAATAAAAAGCATGCAAAACTTGTAGTAGCGCCCTAAAATATAGAATAACGTTCGAGTTTTTGTTTGAAATAAAAATATAGTTGAGAAAATATCTATTTCTTTTCACATATCGTTGTTGCTATTGTTTCAATTTGGAATGCCATTACTCCACCGGCTTAAAAACCAATTTAAATTTCATTGCTATAGTGTCTCCAATAGGGATTGAATAAACAAATTTATAATTCAATTAGTGTCAACAACTGACAGTGATCCATTAGCGCACTGCAGGTCTTAAATACCCTATTTTTACAACAATAAAAAAATAAATGAAATTTTAATTAAATTAAGGAAAGTTTTATTCTGATTCTTTTTTCTTTTTAGCTTTCAGAGGTTATCAAGTAAGGCGTCAGTATGGTCCGATATTAAACAATTCTGGTCAGATTGATCAAACTACAGCCAAATTCTTACTGCCGTTTGCTAAGCGTTGGAAATCGAAAACACTTTATCAGGTCCTGTTGTACTATCGTGCGGCAAGATATCAAGATTTAGTCCATTTTTCTCAGCAAGTATGTGTTTTTATGGGTTTTTTTTAATTGAATTTATTACTGTGATTCAGTGACGAAACGTTAGGGTAGACAGCATAGATAGAACTTAGTCGAAAAAAATGACATGGAAGAACAGAAACTATTATAATTGTAATATTTAGTATTACTACGCAATAAATTTGTAATTTTTAAGGTTAAATTAGTATTTTTGACCATTCCATGCGTATCTAGTAAACGGTCTACTCTTTCTATCTACTAAGCGGTCTACTCTGACGCTTCGCCACTACTGTGATCCGTTCTGAAAACATGAGAAAAGTACACTTTCCAATACACAGTTTAAAATTTGAATATATACAGTGATACCTCTTTATAACGAAATCGCTGGGGGAATGGAAAATATTTTGTGACGTTTTTTGGAAAATATCGATACCTTAATGTTATAAGGTCGTATAATACACATAAATCCTATGTAGTTACTACCTTATCACATTAAGGCATAGCTATATTATGTGTTTCAGGTACCTGAGAAATATGAAAAAAATTATAGGCGGTTCTGGTTTATTAATTACCTCTTATCTCCTCCATTGCAGTTGCATTGGGAGCTCTGATAATGTGATTCGCGCTGATGGACCAAAATAATTCTCCAGAATTTGCACCTCACATAATCCTGCAGATAACACAATTATTTAAAAAACATAACAAAAGCTATAATTGCCAATCTGGCAATTATTCAAGACCCGTATGGTGATATTCGTATCAAAATTCGAACAGTTGTATCAAAATTCCACTTTGAAGGCAAACTTTCCAATAAGATTTTTTAAAACTTATTCCAATCGGATTTTGATGTATGGGAGTTTTATGTAGAATCATATCCTAAATAACTTTTGTTCTTGAACTTTTTTGATAACATTTACCGTTTTTGAGATATTCGCAAAAAACGATTTCGTTCGTATGGGGGGTACCCCCCCTAATGGTCCATTTTTGCCCATTAACGAACTTAGCCTCGCATTTTACGAAAAACGGATCCACACAAAATTTCAAGTCTCTAGCTCAATCCGTGCGCCCGCAATCCGCGCCACAGACAGACAGACAGACGGACAGACGGACAGACGGACGGACGGACAGACGGACGGACGGACGGACAGACGGACGGACATGGAAAATTCAATTTTTTTTATCATTCTAAACACACTGATGTAATTCATTTTTGTGTGTGATGACGGGATCTTGGCGTTACAAACGGTAAAGCAAAGTTAATATACCCTTTGGTTTCACCATACGGGTATAAAAATTGAAAAATACCCCATAGCTCGGTTCCGATAGATATTCCGTAGTCCGCTGATTTCTAGAAGAAAGACTGAATACCCGCTTCTTTAGATCGTCCCTGCGTCCGGCCTCAAATATTTCAGCTTCTGCAAAGAAGAAAATAATTTTAAAAAACATTGATATAAAATATAATCACAAATAAATTAAAATCCCGAATCAAACAAAAAAAAAGGTTCGAGATACACTCGGCTGTAGCAAAATCGAAGCACTTCATTGTTTACATTATCACAATTAGGAACTTCAAAAAGGAGTTTCCTCCTTGTTTGAGCATTGTCTTTCGTTAAATTCAATATCGAGAATAAAGTGCAATCTCTGAGAACAAAAACATTAAATAATCCATAACATACGCACATCATTTTATGTTGGAAATTTTACGTCGCAATATAATAGTTCACGAACATTAGAAAATTGAGCCAGATATTCATTTGACCGAAAAAAATGATTTCGTATTTTTGTTATTTATTTATTTTTGCTGTAATTTTATTTTTTTACTATTTTTTTGTGAAAAGTTGATCAAGTATAATGCCAAAGACCTACCACATGCATAAAATATAATTAAAAATATTGGAGTAATATTACTGGAGATACGAAAAAGAAAATCTTTTAAGCAATTTTTTTAGCTTCGAAAATATTTTGTTTTCGGTATCTCAAGAAGTAGAGTGAATCTGGTGAAAGCAAAGTCCGTCTCAGAATCAGCGACGTCAAAATATCCTAAAATTCAATATACAGTACGTACTTGGTTTACGCAACCCACAATAAATAAATAAATAAATAAACTGTTCGAATTTTGATACGAATATCACCATACGGGTTTTCAATAATTGCCAGATTGGCAATTATAGCTTTTGTTATGTTTATCATTCTAAACACACTGGTGTAATTCATTTTTGTGTGATGACGGGATCTTGGCATTACAAACGGTAAGGCAAAGTTAATATGCCGTTTGGTTTGACCATACGGGTATAAAAAGTGGAACTTTGCAACAAAACTACTTTTACTAGCACAATTTCGGATCACAAACCTCATAAAAGTAGTTTGAAATGACTGCTGACGCAGTTTTAATTACAAGATTTCGCATATAACCTCACTTTTCTGACGAAAAAAACTTGAGCTACAAACCAATTTTACTCAGAGCGGACAAACTTTTCAGCCACACCCCCCTTTTTCCCACCCTCGCCACCCGAAACCCGCAGACGCCATACGATCGCGCATGAGTGGAAGATTTGCACAGGCGGGAACCAAAATGATTGAAGTGATTTTGGTTCCCAGTCCGAGGAGTCAGTGGAGAGCAGTCGCGGTCGTAAGTCGTATGTAGTAAGTCAGAAGTTGTGAGCTTGAGTTAGAATAAATACCCATGTAAAAAAATACACGTGAGTCTTTCATTAAAGCTCCCTAAACAATACTTCAGCCCCCAAGTCCCCTCCCGCTGGCTGCGGGCGCGATACAATGTGTAACGAAATAATAATGTTATAACGTTACGAACATAACGTGACGAAATAAAATTTGAATATATATGTTGCGTCTGCGGGTTTCGGGTGTCGAGACCGGCGCGATGTCTGCATGTGCTGATTATTTGATTTGATCAACTATAAAAATGGATGTTTGTTGGTCTGTTTGAGATTACAAAACTCAAAAACTACTGAACCAATTTTTACGCATTTTTTTTGCAAAATGATCTGCGTTGCCAGGAGCAGGTTTTTAGTTATGTTGGAATCTCAGAATTCGAAACGGAAAGTCCTGTAAGGATAACGAAAATATCCTTTTTCCCATTATTCCCCGGACAAATTGACATTATAGGGGTTTTGGGGTCGGTGATCACGGCTCTGGTATTGGAATTTCAAAATTCGAAACGGAAAGCCCTGTAAGGATAATGCAAATATTCTTTTTCCCAGGAAAAATCGGCATAAGGGGGTTTTCGGGGTCGCTGATCGCGAGTCTTTTAAAATTCCAAACGGAAGGTCCTGTAAGGATAACGCAAATGTACTTTGTTCAATTTTTCTCGCAAAAACTGGTTTTGGGAGGATTTCGGGGTCGCTTATCACGCATCTGGTGTTGGAATTTCAAAATTAGAAACGGAAAGTCCTGTAAGGATAACGCAAATGTCATTTTTTCAATTTTTCTCGAGAAAATTGGCATTAAGGAGTTTTCGGAGTCGCTGATTACGAATTCGGCGTTTCAGTTTCAATAACTCTAACGAAAGGTCCTGTAAGGATTAAGTTGATTTTTAAGTTGATTTTTTGGCATTCTAAATTTATTTGTAAAACATAACAAAAGCTATAATTGCCAATCTGGCAATTATTGAAAACCCGTATGGTGATTTAAGTGAACAGCGAACAGTTATATCAAAATTCCACTTTGAAGTCAAACTTTCCAATAAGATTTTTTAAAATTTATTCCAATCAGATTTTGATGTATGGGAGTTTTATGTAGAATCATATCCTAAATAACTTTTGTTCTTGCTCATTTTTTGATAAGATGCACCGTTCTTGAGATATTTACAAAAAACGTTTTCGTTCGTATGGGGGATACCCCCCCTAATGGTCCATTTTTGCCCATGAACGAACTTAGCCTCGCATTTTCCGAAAAACGGATCTGCTCAAAATTTCAAGTCTCTAGCTTAATCCGTGCGCCCGCAATCCGCAATATATAATTATATATATATATATAATCCGCAATATATATATATATATATATATATATATACAGCCATGTTCAAAAGTGTTAGGCACCCCCTTTTTTACAAAGAAATCATAGATTTTGATAAAGCATTTGTGGAGTATTTTGAAGAAAAATATCCGGAAACACAAAAATAACATCAGAAGATACCCTGAAAAGGGCTATTCAGGAGGAATGGGATTTTATAAGTGACGACACGAAAATAGGCTTGTAGCGACAATGCCGAAAAGACTCGCTGGTGTAATAAGGGCTAGGGGTAGGCCCACCTAATATTAGTCAGATAAATAAATTTTGATGTTCTTAAAATCACATTGTTTCACTATCATATTATATACACGTAAACAGGAAAAAATTGATTTTGAAATGGTGCCTAACACTTTTGAACATGGCTGTATATATATATATATATATATTAGGCCGGGTATAGGCCGGGTATAGGGGAAAGGGTATAGCAAAAAAAGAATCTACGGGCAATTCTAAGACACTTGTCCCAAGGAACCATGGGTCTAAAATCAATATCGAGCTGGCGGAAATTTCGTTGTAGTTTGGAAGTCGGAAAACGGTCAAAAATGGTACATTCACATACAAATGAGACAAAAAAGTTATAAATTTTTTTATAATATAGTGCCACGACTTCCATAGACAATCTATCTGAGAAGCTACAGTTAAAATTTCAAGTAAATCCGATTAAAATTGACTGAGTTTCTGACAACGCAAGTTTGAAAAACATACTTTCAAGTAATATAGTGCCACGGCGCCATTTTGTATCAAAAATTGAAAAAAAAAATACACCCATACCTCGATATACGGCCCCTCGTTTTACGGCCTTCCGCTTTTTGAATTGCGTCTCAGTTTTGAAATACGTTGCACATTGATTCGATAAACGGTCAAAAATCGGACAATATCACACTGAAATGCACTGCGATCAATAAATGCAATACTTTCCTAAAAGAATGTTCCGGTGTTTCGATATACGGCCTAAATTTTTAGAACCAATCTCGGCCGTATATCGAGGTATGGGTGTATTTGTATACCCCAATACATGTGTAATTAAGCCTCAAAATTTCATTTTAATCCCCTTAAATGGCACTTCATGACGTGTTACCGAGAAAAATGGCGAAGGGGTTATGGCAACGACATTGGAAAGTCGATGTAAAGTACCCAAAATGGAAAGTAAGAAGGATTTACAAAACTTATAAAAAAAACGAATAGTACCTAATGACATAAACAAAGAAAAAAAGAAATACTATAAGTGAAAGAAAAACAAGGTAAGATAATCAAATATTTACTACACTACGAATTTAATGAATAAATATATTTATACTAGCAGACCCTACGAATGCCAGCTTAAAGTTTTTTGTATAAATTTTAGAATGCAAAAAAACCATAAATAATTTAAAAACTTTTGGGAAAAAATATTATTCTTACAGGACCTTGCGTTTCGAATTTATAAATTTCAACAACAGATTCGTGATAAGCAACCATGAAAACCTCCTAAAGCCAGTTTTTGCGAGAAAAATTGGAAAAAGGATATTTGCGTTATCCTTACAGGACCTTCCGTTTAGACTTTTTAAAAATCCCACTGCAGAGCTGTGATCAGCGAGCTTAGAAACCCCCTAATGCAATTTTTCCGGGGAAAAATGGGAAAAAGGATATTTTCATTACCCTTACAGGACCTTCCGTTTCGAGTTTTGAAAATCTAACACCGGATCCGTCATCAGCGAACCCAAAAACCCCATAATGCAATTTTTTTCTCGGATAAAATGAGAAGGATACTTCGTTATCCTTACAGGTCTTTCCGTTTCGAACTTTGAAATTCCAACACCGGATTCGTGATCAGCGACCCCAAGAACCCCATAATGGCAATTTTTCCGGGGAAAAATATGGAAAAAGGATATTTGCGTTATCCTTATAGGACCTTCCGTTTCGAATTTTGAAATTCCAACACCGGATTTGTGATCAGCGACCCCAAAAACCTCATAATGGCAATTTTCCCGGGGGAAAATGGGAAAAAGGATATTTGCGTTATCCTTACAGGACCTTCCCTTTAGCATTTGAAAAATCGAATACCGGATTCGCGATCATAGACCTCGAAAATCCCTTAGTGGCAATTGCATCAAGAAAAATTGGAAAAAAGACATTTGCGTTAATCTTGCAGGACTTTTCGGTTAGAATTTTGAAATTCCAACACCGGATTCGTGATCATTTTCCGGGGAAAAATGGGAAAAAGGATATTTTCATTATCCTTACAGGACCTTCCTTTTCGAATTTTGGAAATATAATACCGGATTCGTGATCAGCGCCCCCAAAAACCCCCTTATACAGATTTTTCCGAGGAAGAACGGGAAAAAGGATATTTATCCTTACAGGACTTTTCGTTTCGAATTTTGAAAATCTAATATCGGATTCGTGATCAGCGCGCCAAAAACCCCCTTATACCGATTTTCCGAGGAAAAACGGAAAGAGGATATTTATCCTTACAGGACTTTTCGTTTCGAAATTTAAAAAACCTAAAATCGGATTCGTGATCAGCGATCCCAAACATAAAGCCAATTTTCCCGGGGAATAACGGGAAAAAGGATATTTCCGTTATCCTTTCAGGACCTTCCATTTAGAATTTTAAAAATCTAACACCGGATTCGCGGTCAGCGACCCCGGAAACCTTATGCCGATTTTTCCCAGGAAAAACGCGAAAAACGATATTTGCGTTATCCTTACAGGACTTTCCGTTTCGAATTTTAAAAATCTAACACCGGATTCGCGGTCAGCGACCCCGGAAACCTTATGCCGAATTTTCCCAGGAAAAACGGGAAAAAGGA
Organism: Chrysopilus asiliformis; assembly: GCA_964034945.1. Lineage (NCBI taxonomy): Eukaryota > Metazoa > Arthropoda > Insecta > Diptera > Rhagionidae > Chrysopilus > Chrysopilus asiliformis. The sequence continues at coordinate 75,904,830 of OZ035960.1, read as the reverse complement.
TATTTGCGTTATCCTTACAGGACCTTCCGTTTAGAATTTTGAAAATCTAATACCGGATTCGTGATCAGCGCCCCAAAAACCCCCTTATACCGATTTTTCCGAGGAAGAACGGGAAAAAGGATATTTATCCTTACAGGACCCTCCGTTTCGAATTTTGAAATTCCAACACCGGATTCGTGATTAGCGACCCCAAAAACCCCATAATGGCAATTTTTCCGGAGAAAAATGGGAAAAAGGATATTTGCGTTATATTTACAGGACCTTCCGTTTCGAATTTTGAAAATATAATACCGGATTCGTGATCAGCGCCCCCAAAAACCCCCTTATACAGATTTTTCCGAGGAAGAACGGGAAACAGGATATTTATCCTTACAGGACTTTTCGTTTCGAATTTTGAAAATCTAATATCGGATTCGTGATCAGCGCGCCAAAAACCCCCTTATACCGATTTTCCGAGGAAAAACGGGAAAAAGGATATTTATCCTTACAGGACCTTTCGTTTCGAATTTTGAAAATCTAATATCGGATTCGTGATCAGCGACCCCAAAAACCCTATAATGCAAATTTTTCCGGGGAGAAATGGGAAAAAGGATATTTTCATTATCCTTACAGGACCTTCCGTTTCGAATTTTGAAAATCTAATACCGGATTCGTGATCAGCGACCCCAAAAACCCTATAATGCAAATTTTTCCGGGGAAAAATGGGAAAAAGGATATTTTCATTATCCTTACAGGACCTTCCGTTTTGAATTTTGAAAATCTGCATAGCTAAAAACCTGCTCCTGGCAACGCAGATCATTTTGCAAAAAACCGCGTAAAAATCGGTCCAGTAGTTCTTGAGTTTTGTAATCTCAAACCAACCAACAAACAAACTTCCATTTTTATATATATAGATGAAGAATGGGATTACAGCTAAATCAAGTGAAATCGAATTAGAAAAAAAGGTTTATTAAAAGTATTAAAATATAAAAATAGTGTTTGTTGCTGAAAGGGTTTTAACCCTTTCGGTACATGTTTTTTTCTGTGGGCTTTAAAAATGCTCTGTATACAAATTAATGATTTTTAAGCTATTAGTATTCATTTAAAACAAAAAAAAAAATTTTAAAAAAAAAATTAAAAATTTTAATTTTTTTCAAATACGTCCACTGTGGTCCAGCTTTTTACTCAAAAAATCAAAATTGGGTCAAAAATGCACTTAATGGTGCACTGAATGAGAATAGAGTGTTGAAAATAAATAAATAATAAGACAATTCAAATTTTTTAGCATGATGCCATATGGCATCAAAATACCGAAAGGGTTAAATAAAAAAAATAAAACATCGAATTTAACATCATGTTAAAAATTAATAAAATTTGGAGAACCGAAGAAAACTTTAAAATAAAGTTGTTAAAAACTTGAAAATAGTGAAAACCTAAAAATTAAAAATAATAAAACCTATCGAGATATTAATTAAAATTACTAAAATCTAATTAAAATTCTAACGTGCAATTTTAACTGGTTCAATACTATTTGACGCATACACACCAACATAAACACATACATAGAAAACTCATCTTTCAAAACACGTGTGGGCAAATAGCCGAATTTCACACTTTGGAGCCAATCCAAACGAAAGTGTTTGGAATTCATAAAAAACTGTGTGGGACATATAAAAAATTATGTGGATTCAGCACGCAGCTTATACTGTACGTGCAAGTCTATACTCGCGCATGCGCTCATTCGACACATAAGCCACATGTGTGTAAAGCCCGTAACAGATTGACCGGCAGTAGCAGTGGCAGCAAAATGTTCTGATTGGCTGAAATCCGACCACATGTCGGATTTCAGCCAATCAGAACATTTTGCTGCCACTGTTACTGCTACTGCCGGTCAATCTGTTACGGGCTTAAGTCATCTGTTTATTGTTCTGCTGAGTTCATTCGACGTCATTCTCCCGTTAAGTGATATTGGCTTGAACAAGTAGAATGAAAATATACGGCATGTTCCTTGGAAATCTGTTACAGGGTTGGGACTTGAGGATGTGTAAAAGGTACTATTTTTTCCCAAAAATGGTACTAGATTTAGATAATGTGGTACTAGAGTTTTTTTTAACTATCGTGCAATCAAAATCGTTTTTTTGATGGTTATTACATAGGAGTCAAGAAAAATCTAAATCTCGTAATTTTAGAAAAAAAAATCCTTAACCCATATGGATTGACTTTTGCGCTGTAAATATAACCGTTCTCAGTCAAAAAATACTCTAGAAAAACTCCAACAAATCAATAAAAGTTGTCTAGATGTATTTGTTTTAAATTTTCGCTTTTATTTCAATGTTAAATTTTTGTATAAACTCCTTCTAAAAACTTAAATTTCGAGAAGTATTTTGAGCTATTGCTAATATAAATCATATTTCCATGGCCTACGATTGATTTTCATATCTCACTTAATAAGACGAATTCAGTATTCTTTAATTAAAGAGTTGTGGCGGGATCATTTAAAAAAGTACTTTTTTTCTAATACATAGAAATGTGATGGTTTTTTAAAGAGAGCTATAAATTCAGATAAAATCATTTTTTATATGAACCATGAAAAGGTACCAGATTCATGGGCCGTGGTACTAGGGTACTAAAAGAGTCAAAAAGGTACTAGATCTCGTACATATGTACTAAAGTCCCAACCCTGATCTATATACCTTTATAATGAGGTGCCAACTCACTACTCTGGCCGTCGGATGCAATAGCCTTTTTGACTACCACCAATTCACCGATGCTATACTGTTTAGCCGATTTCCGTTTAGAATCATATTGTTTCGTGATCGTTTAGACACGTCGTTCTGTGGTATGACAGTTTGATAGGATTCGAACGGTATTTCTCTTTTGTTAAGCCTGCTTTGGCCAGCGCTTTGTATAGAGTTCATTTCTTTTTAATTCGATTCAATTCTGTTATCGAACTCGTATGAATTGTTTAACAGATTTGCACCGTTCACTTTTTTTGCAGCTGCGGGACGAAAAAAGATTTTCGTCGTCATAAAATTTCCCCGTAGTTTTTAATTCTACACAGTGTATTAATTTTTCCGAAAATTTAAGATTTTTCCCACGCAGTAGTGTAAATATGATTTGTTTTCTTACCGGCTAAATTATTTAGTTGAGTTTTAGACATTAAAAATATCCCTGTGACAAATTATTAATTCCATGTGTTTTGTGTAGTTTAATTCGGGTTTCAAAGAAAAACATAAGAGTGTGGCTAAGTGCATTAAAACTCCGTGGGAAATTCGAAGAAAATCTTGACACTAAAGCGAGTCTAGCCACCTCTCTGCGTTTTTGGAAGTGAAAACCCGATTTTTTGATTACATCGGAAGTGCGAATTCATGGTAAAAATCTCTCGAAGTTTACGAGCAAAATTCAGGTGTTGGCCGCACATCAATTTCTTTCCGAAAGAATTTGCTATTCTAAGGTACCGCAAAATCGCCTCGAAGGAGTAAAATCCGGGTTTGACCACGTTTTCCTGGTCCATTGTTGTCAGATGCCATTTTGTGGACAGACGAAACCTGGTTTCCGTGTGCAGCAAGATATCAATTATACGTCGAACAATTAACCACAGTTGGTAGTCGGAAGCCATGGCCTGTGCAGATGTTCACCTGGAACGAGAAATATTTTCTAAAGAATTCAAGAGGTGAAAATTCCCGAATTGGTGCAGCAACATAGCAGCATATTATGTTTTATGTTCTTTTCCGGCTTTATGTTAAATTGCAACATTCTTCATGGGTCATCTTTGTTAAAATCATCGGAGAACTCACAATCGGAAACAACAACAAAAAGTTTGAGTATCGCTAAGGCTTCGTCCAAATTTTCGAGCTACAGTTTTAATTGAGCAGGGTTCTTACTTTAGAGTCCCCAGAATTTCCAACATAATTTGTAAAAAACGGAAGTTTTGATCTTTGTTATCATCATAATTTACTAGAACTTTCTCTCTTTTAAATAAATCATAATTATCTTTTTTAGCTAATTAAAAATCAACGATGCATTGATACATCGATACATCGATGGATATAATTTAATCACAAAATACATATCGAAAAAATCCAAATTTTCTTCGCGGATGAACTGTAAGTAATTTCAAACTTTCTTTTGTGATTTATTTATATTGAGAGAATTCGGCCACTTCATTTTGATACGTATTCTAGTAATGGTCTCTACAGCCGGTGCATACGCAATACATTAACAGAGTTTGTTATGCAAGTGTATGCGCCAGTATGGTTTGAAATTAAAAGCAAACCCTCTTGCAGACATGGGCTTTTGCATTTATGGAGCACGATAAATAAACCAAGATCCTTCGACCAATCTGTACGGAAAATCATTGATCCTGTCATTCAAAGAAATGGATACTTTGCACACTCTGAGAATACTTGCCATGCTTACTGATGAAAGACAATCTATACGAGAACTCACTTTAAGACGTATACCTAAGATTAAATCGAATTTTGAGCCAGCTGAAAATCCAACAAGATTTTTTAAATTTCCACAAATTAACTTCTTGGCCGGAAAAAAAATATTAAAAAAAAACAAAAGAAATATTTTTTTTAAAAGCTTTGTTTTAAAAAATGCACTAAAAAAGAATTAATATTTTTCCTGTACTGTATAAAAGAAATAAAAGCGAGATAAATATTTGTTTTATTTTATTTTTCATGCTTTTATCTCAGTTATATTTTCGATATACTGTACCAGAAAATTATTTTTTCCTTTTCAATGCATTTTTTTTAAATAAAAGCATTTCTTAATTTTTTTTATTTTCTTTTATTTTATTCTTTTTAATAATTTTTTTTCATAAGTACAGGATTTTCCGTCATCCTTACGAACTTCTTAACATCCAAATCAGATTCAGCACCCCAAAAACCCCCAAATGAATTTTTCACGGATAATTAGGAGAAAAGAATAATCACGTTATCCTTGCAGGACATTTCGTTATCTTTACAAATTTCTTAATATCAGAATCGGGTTCAGCGATCCCCAAAACCCCCAGATTAGATTTTCACCGGGAAATTTCAAGAACCTGAAATCTCGTTATCCTTACAGAACCTTGCATTAATCTTACGGATTTGTTAATGCCAGAATCGAACTCAGTGACTCCAAAAACTTCCAGAATAGATTTTTTCCCAGAATATCTGAGAAAAAGGAGAATCACAATATTTTTACAGATTTCTTAACAAAGTATAATCACGTTATCCTTACAGGACTTTCGCTTATCCTTGCAAGGACGAAAATATTGTATTGTCATCTGACTTACGTATGTGTGCAAAATTTCAAGTCAAACATATGAGTGAAAGTGGATCAAAATTAAATTGCAAAATTTGACTCCTACAGACAGACAAACAAACAAACGAAGACAAGCTAAGTAAAAGCTTGTAAATAAATTGATTTCGCACTACAGCTACCTCTTCATCGTGGAAAAAAGTATTCCATTTGTATGGGAAAGGGGGGAAGCAGTATGTAAAATCCTATTCTAAACACATTTTATTAGTATAACTTTTTCCAAACGACTCACCGTTTTAGAGAAAATCGTCAAAAACTGTTTCGTTTGTATGGGGAAGAGGGAAGGAATGGTCCAATTTTGCCCAGTGAAGAACTTAGCCTAGCCATTTACGAGAAACGGAAATATACAAAATTGCAAGTCTCTAGCCCCAGCCTTACGAAAGTTGTGGTGTTCACGGACGGACAGACGGACGGACATGGGGAAATCAAAATTCTCTGTCACTGGTATAGTTAATTTTTGTGTCCGACGATTGGTTCGATGCGTTACAAACGGTATATTAAATCTAATATACTTCTATGTGATATATCAAATAGAGTATAAAAATTGAAACACGCGCATACGCTATTACGTCCTTTTATCTTAAGCTGTATTTTAAAAATATTTTTTTTTACTTTGAAGGCTGCGCTGAGCTCAAACCTATAACTATGTCAAATGTCAGATTCTTAGGTATTGAGGTCAGTTCAGCCCTTCCAAATATAGGAAGCAATGCGAAAATACTAGGAATCGTTCTAAGAAAAAAAATGGAGTTTTTAATTGAAAAGTGGAACCCTAAGGGAGATGTCACATTGGCAAATCAGCTCTTGAAGCTGCCTGATCCCGACATCAGGTCGCGCAGCTGCAGGAACTGATTCGATCAGTTGATGTGGCACACTGAACTGGGATCAGCTGACCTCGAACGTCAAAATGTCGGACTCGGAAGAAGAACTTTGCCAACCAGTAATTATTTTAAAGTCAACGTTATATGAAGTAGAGAGCCTATAACCTAGAGAGTGGCCATGCTACCTTAATAGACTGTGCCACTGATGACAATTATTACCGCCAGACGAAAAAAATATTGAAAATTATCATTTTATTTTATTTAAATGTCCTAAACACGCAGCTGCACATTTCTTGCAGTGTGCCATGCGCCATTGGATTACATGTGCAACTGATGACGGGATCAGGCAGCTGCAGGAGCTGATTCGCCAATGTGACATATCGCTAAGATGTTAGCAGATTGGCCTAAAATTTTCCACAGATACTGAGACCTATCCACAACTTTTGAACCCTAGGGGATGTCAAAATTCAAAATATTAAAAATTCCGATAGCTCGACGCTCCAGCCTAGTTTCGGTATTTGACTAAACGGTGCCGGTGTTTACCTACCTTTACTTTCCACAGAAATCCTTAGTTCATCTACCTATTTTTAAGGTGCAATATCTCCTTTTTTTCTTGATTTCTTCTGTAAGGCGTTGGATTTCTCCATCTTAATCGTGCACATCTTCGATTTCGTTGCCATGGCCGTCTGCTTCATCCGACTCTACATCGCATTAACCTTCAATAATATACTCCGGATTGGATTTTTCGAGAGATTCTTGCAAGCGCACGCACACTCTCGCTTTTCCACCTGATGTAGGAAGTTTTGAGGCACCTAAGCTCGATCTTTACGTCATTAAGACTCGCTTTTTTAGAAATTCACTCATTTCGGCCGACATGCTGTCAACCATCATTTCGTAATCTATTCACACTAGAATTGTACTTCATACTCACAAAAGCTGTCCCAAATAACCCAGGATTGACACCACCAAAATCCACATGTAATGACAACACCAAGTGATTTCTGCAGATCACGATGCTAAAAAGAAGTCTTAGGGGAACATTTTTTAACTGCACTGCACTTCGAATTACTTCCGAGGTGAAACTGAAGAGATGTTTTGACAAATAATAGACCAAAACAAGAAAAAATGTTGCATCTTGTGAAACGAACGAGAGTCATCACGCACCATACTATTGAATTTTCATCAAACCAAAGAAATAAGGAACTACATGTACTTAAATTTTTATAAAAGTTATTTTCAAAAAATTAATTTCTGAAAAATATCGACTGGGTTAAATGCTTTGATAATATAAATGTCACAGAACCCACTCGAATCTTGTACGAACAGCTAAATACTTCTATTATTAGTACACATGTCTCAATGAAATCTAAACGAAATTTCAAATACCTGGTGTTGTTTAATAATAACTTAATTAAAAAATTTGAAAAAGTGGGGATGACCGCTTTTTGCACCGAGGTCTTCATTTAGAAAAAATAAATTACCAGAAGTTGTGTTTTAATTTTCAGCCTGACGTTTCGAGCCTTGTTTTGGCTCATTTTTAATGTAACATTTCCACAAAGTTTTTACGTAACATTTCCACAAAGTTTTTATTAACAGTTATAACATATTGCATTTAAATAATCGTTTAACGCCTTTGAAGCTCAGGCTGGAAAATTAAAACACAACTTTTGCTTTTATTTCTTAAAATTGGACTAATACAAAAAAATTACCGAAATTACCGGTATTTTTTAAAATAAACCGTTTACCGGTAATGCAACCCCTATCTATAAGTATGTCATACACCAAAAGTGTTAGTAAAGTAGTGTTAGCTCAATATTGAAATAAGCATTTATCAAAAAAATTTGTTTAATAGGTCCATCTCTATAATCAACGTGTTGTTGCCATTCTACATCAAACCGGAAATGCATTATCAATTGATAAAATAGATACAAAACAAACCAATCCTGCGGAATTTGGATCCATGCCATTACCTTTAAGGAAACTTGCATTCCGTTTAGAGGAAATTCCGTATTTCGATACATCGTTTATGTGTGAAACTGCAAATCCATTGGCAAACTTTGGTTCGAAAAATGCGGCAGAAGAAGAACCCTGGGACCTCCCTTTACAACAGCCACCTTCACTGACATCCTATCTGCTAACTTACAATGCATACAAAAAAGAGCAATCCTGTCAAACCAACTGGGACAAAATGTATGAAAGTGATATCACTTCTAATCAGTCATATATTAGAGATGCAAGGTTTGCAAAAAAGTATGAGGTTCTAGAAGAATTGCTGAATTGAAGCGCGTTTTAAGTTATGTTTTACTTTAATTTCAGTGGCATGTATAATGAAGAAAACACATATTATTTACAATCTCGCTCTGCACGCAGTAATTATGACAATCATCAATATAATGAGAATCAGTATGGCAAAGGTGTTGGATATGAAATCTCCGGATCTCGAAGGAACTCATTATACAAAAAGCGAGCTGCACCGACACCACCACCAATGATGGCCACGGGTATTGGAAATGACACTTCGTGGAAAAAAAAACCTTTGAGTAACGATAATTACTTAAATAAGAGTAGTAATAACAATCGACCTGCGAATCCAGTGAAAGAAATGCAAATGAAGGGCCGAGTTGCTAATAATGACGTAAGACATATTTTTCAAGCCATTTTAATTTAAATATTTTTAAGTCAAACGTTAAGCGAGTTCATCTGACAGTGTCCGTGCACTTTGTGCCTAAACTCATATCTAAATATAAGCAAAGCTACAATTCCCAGGTGCCAATCGTCAAATGATATTAATGTATAAAAATGTGTTAGTGTATGTTAGTCTATCTGTTCCTCTGCCACGTGTAAACGGTTGAATCTATTGACTTTTAATTTAGCATAGAAGTTCGTTATAGGCCTGGTTCCAAAATAGGCATATTGAAAAATAGACCGTGTTATGGGGGGAGGGGGTAAAGTTAATCTGAAGCTTGGTTTTCCTTTATGTTCATATTTTGGAGGAAAACTACCGAGCCGATTGTCCTAACATTGAGCATAAATGCTAGTCGGGGGTCCCGATCTAACATAGATCCATTGAAAAGAAACCTCAGAAGTGTTGGGAATAAGGAGATGAGGTAAAGTCGGTCCGAAGTTAAGTTCTTTCCTATTGGAATTTCTCGGTTTATAAGGTCTGCAAAAACAACAAAATTATATTATTTTTGCGGATGTTTTCAGATCCAAATTTCCCCCCAACAGGTCGGACATGTCTGCCCTGAAAACCCATCAGGAGCCTGTTTCTGGTATGGAAAGCTGGCTCACCGTCATCAGAGCCTGCTTTGCCAGCTTCCACGTAGGCTTACAGGATTTTGGTGGAGTAAAACTCGATTTGAGTATTTATACTCCGATGCCACAAACCTTGTGCGAATTATAAGGTTTAAGGCAACATAGCTCCATCAAGCCAGAGCGAATAAACTATTTAGTGTTTAACCATTGAACCATTTGCAAAGCAGGCTCTGATGACGGCTCTAGTTTCATTGACATAAGCTCTTTTTTTGGCAAGGAACAAAAAAAAATCGCATAAAAATCGTCGAAAACTGCGTGGAAAAATCATTGCGTCTAAGATGGCAGCTGACCGTCCCCCTGCAGTTCCCCGCCAAAAAAGAGCCTCTATCTCTCAGCTACGGCATGCTTGCTGTATGCCTGGCCTTCGCTGTGGGGGTTGTTCTTGCCTAAGGATTATTTAGCTCCAAGCCACGAAATAAATAAAACTACAATTTGCGGTTCTACAACTTTAACAAAAATTGAACAGCTATTTAATGGTGCTTATATTCTTCCACAAACTGCTTTGCACAAAAAATGTCTCAAAAACCGAATGTTTCTTTCAAAGTATCCCATAGGTGAGTATACAAAATTAATTCTCCGGGTAAGTAATCAGCGTAATCTTAAGGTAAATATAATTTTAAAATTTTCTTTTCGCAGTTTTCTTTAAACAAAAATTTAAAAAATCACAATTGCTTCTGACCTAGAACAAAAAAGGATTTTCGAACATATCTGTAAAAATTGCATACTATTCGGCGTACAACAAAATACTCCAAAGAAACTTAACGAAAGTGAAATTTCTTTAGCCTAGACACTTTGTATTTCCCCGGTTTTGTCTTTTTTCCGACAATTTATTCCCCAAAATTATTATTTTAGCACTGACTTTAAAACAACAAAAAATTTAATAAAATTATTTGACTAAACTGAACGAATAAGAAGAAAATTCTTTTGCAAAAATCCCTGAACTCAAATGTTGCGAACTTTCGTTTTTAAAAAAGCTTTTATTAAAAAGGAAAAAAAAACTTTTTGGTTTTTTTTTCCTTTTGTAGGGTAAAATACCCAGATGTAGGGTAAAATACCCAGATCTGAGCCCCCTTAAGCCTTTTTTCACTTCATACCATATTTTCTTTGTCTTCCGTATACTTTCTGAGAAACTTATACTTACTGGTCGAAAGTATGAAATGTTTAAATTAAATTAACATATACATATTCCTCAACAATTTGGATAAAAAAAGGAATTATTTGTAAATGTGGAAATTATCCCAAAATCCAGTTCTGAGCCCCCCGTATTAAATTAAGTACGCCTAGTAACTTATAGAAATAAGAATTGAATTCGAAGAATAATTGGTTTCATCATGTTGTGAAATGTGGTTTAATCGCCTCAATCGCGCACAATTCTTGTTTTAGCCGGAAAATTACCAGGGGTGCTCAGAACTGGTGCCGGGGCTCAGATCTGGATACTTTAACCTATTAGAAATAAAAGCGAGATAAATAATTATTTTATTTTATTTTTTATGCTTATATTTCTGATACATAGCGCCCAAAAAAAATATTTTTTCTTTTAAATTTAATTTTTAATCTTTTTTAGTCATTTTGTATTTGATTTGTATGACTAAAAATTCAAAACGAAAACAATAATTACTTTTCTCACAGGACCTTCCGTTATCCTTATGCACTTCTTAATGTCAGAATCGAATTTGCCGAGCCCAAAAACCCCCAGATTTTTCCCGTGGTCACAAGGAAAAACTGCTTAAGTCGAAAAAGCGTGTTTTGAGTAATTTGGGTTTTAATTTTTTTATTACTTTCTGCAAAAAATCGGTTATTCTTTTAAACGAAAAATGTTTTCCAGTTTGAAGTAAACATATTAAAGACTATTGGAAACTCAAAATAATCTTAAAATCCAATTTGGTTAAAATGTTATCATAAAAAAGTCGTTTCTTCCATATTATGAATAAGTTTTTCCAAAACCATTGTAAAGCAAAACTGACTTAGGTTATATGGTTTTTGCTCTGCCATTCCTCAGAGAGGTACAGCATGAAAACCAAGCTTTGACAGAATATAGAACTGGATATGGATAATTCAAATATTCACCAACCTTTAAAAGTACATAACTCGACTTAAGCGGTTTTTCCTTGTGACCACAGAAATATAGTAGGATTTCCAGAGCCTCCGTAGGAGTCGTTCTTAATGCTCCGCTTATACACACTGAACCCATTCTTTGTATTTTCCCTAGCAAACCTCGGTTTGCGACTTTGTCTAGAGCTGTCCACCAGACGATTATCCCATACATAAGTATGGGTCTGATAACGGCCAGTGAACTATGTATGGTTTGATTTCCCATTTTGATCCAATGTCTCGTTTACACGAGTAGAGTACCACTGAGGCTTTTGTAACCCTTTCCTGAGTATTAAGTTTCTAGTTTAGCTTCCTATCCAGAATAATACCCAGGTATTTAGCCCTGTCTGTCCAGACTAGGCTGGGGCCATTTATGGAGGTGGGTCGATTTGAGGAACTTTATATTTCCTGGTGAAGAGGACTATTTCGGTTTTATGCGGGTTGACCGCTTTATGTCCGTACTTCCCCAGACTGAGTGATGTGCATTGACATCACCTCCGATAAGAAACCCGGTTTTTGTTGACCAGCGTCGGCGATAAGCCTCTCCAGATTATCCGGTGGCAGGGGTCCTTCCTGGTCGTGGGCAAGATAGGCCGAAGTAAGCCAGAAGCTGGTCGAGGCCAGCTCCAGCTTGATCGTAACAGTATCTTTATCGCTGTAAATTGGGAGATATCTATACAAGTACCAGATTTCTCATGGCCATTATTGAATAATACAATGGAATTGTATTTAAATAGAAACAAGGAAACAATGAGTAATCGTTGTTTCGTCCATGTTTCGTCAGCTTTCTTCAGATAGCTGGGTATATTAGGATTGGTTGAGAGGATTTTCCGAAGCCTACCTGCTTCAGAGGACTCTTCTATCTTACCACAGAAGAGTTTTCAGGACTTACACGCCATCCAGACCTGCCGGAAACGTTGACAGGACTGTTAACAGAAATGTCATTAGAAAATTCTGTTGTGACGTTGATTCTGGCATGACGTTTCAGTTCCAGAAATGCATTGAGCAGTAAACACCTGAGAGCAGTAAATATGATGATCTCAGTGATTTCACTTTTTTCTTTAAAATATCCGCACTAAAATGAAATTCGGCCTCCAGCTGCTCCCACGATGCCTTTTTCAAATCATTTCTTTGTAAAAATTACTTTTAAACAGTATTCGTTTATAGAATGAAGCGTAACTGCACGTGAAAAATTAGAATCCGTCATCTTAAATTCCATTTCTGTTAGCATTTCTGCTAGCAAAGATGTCAGCAAAAACTGTCAGACTTTTCTATCGTAACAGCTGACTTTTCAATCTTCACTAGACATAACATCAGACGTAACAGCGACAGTGACGGGATTCATGGCAGGTGTGGATTACTAGTTACGCTGGACTTTCCTCACTTCTTTTTTCAGGACTCTCAACATTCCTTTATAAGAGTCCCAATCCTGCTGCAGTCTGGTGCTTTTAGCTTTGTTGAAGAGCTTGCGACTTTCCTTCCTGAGAGTCATAAGCTCTGGAGACCACCATGGCGGTCTCTTTTTGCCCCTGGGCTTACTCTCCGGGCAAGATAAGTCCATTGCTCCATTAAATGCTTTAGTTAGGTCCTCCGCCATAGAATCCATTTCCTGAGCTGTGGTGGAACCGTATGTCTATCGCTGTAAATTGGGAGATATCTATACAAGTACCAGATTTCTCATGGCCACTATTGAATAATACAATGGAATTGTATTTAAATGGAAACAATGGGTAATCGGAAAAGACTTTTTCAAAGGACACATCGGATTTTTCAATTTCGACAAAATGGCACCTGTAGTCTGCCATTTTGCGAGTGATACTCACGAGGAGGAATCTCAACTTAGAGGTATCTCATGATGTGTATTTATTTTGTTCAGTTTTTACAGAAGACTTCAATACGTTTCGGGCTATTTGGATCTTCGTCTAGTTGTGTCGAGTACTAGATTCTCCCATGCCAATTACTTAATCAATCTTACACTTTAACTTGTGCACAGAACTGAGTTTTCTTCAGCTCGACTGCTTCTTTAAACATATTCCTGACATTTATCGACACTGATTCATTGCCTTCCAACCTCAAAAGGGATCTGGCCATCAAAACTATGTTTTACCTGTTAGTTCCTATCAGTATGATCATCTGTTTCGCAAGACTCCTGTCGAGTCATCTCAATATTACCTGTTCCGATTATGCTGGTACAGATGTCCTCTTTACTATGACGACTCGTTCTTTTTACGCTTTCACCTATCGTTATTTGCAATGGATATCTATATTTCAACCTTGTCCCCCTTCCTAAATATATTTTTTTAAAGGAAAATCTAAAGGGGGGATTCATTTTTGGTCTATACGATAATTCACTACACATTAATTCGGTAAGTCGACAGTTTATCCTGGAGCGTGTATTTTTCAATTAGTATAAACTGGTATTGCCTAGAATAAACTGGTTGGTCCTATCGCAATTAAGTCGAACTACTTTGGCTTAGTAATAATTTATTTATTTTACACCCATTCCGGGCCTCTGTGTAACAAGTTCTACATTTAATTTTTACTTAATTTTAATATTTAAATTACTTTTTATTATACAATATTTGTATGACTCTAAGTTTATTGTAGACGAGTTACTTTTGGCTTAGTATAAACTAGTTTATCCTGAAATCGGGTTTAGTCGGCAACATACATATATATTTCAAATAAATTTAATGATCTTTTTTCTAAAAATACTTTTAATTTCCGTTCGAAGATTGGATAAAAAAGTTTAAAAAAGTAAAAGTTAGATTTTGACAATAGCATTTTTTATTTTATAGACTTCAGGGGGTGATGATCCACCATTTAACTTTAGGGCAATGTTAAGGAAAACTGGATATTCTACAACAGAAGGAAATAATAATTCCGATGGTAGAACATCATCAAACATTTATGGAGGACAAACAAACAATGGTTATGGCCTAAGGAAGGAAGAGAGTTATAAAACTCTCAGTCGCAAATCTGCACCGCCAGATTCCGTTAATGACGGTAACCAAAATTCTAAAAATTATGTAGAGGAGGAAATAGCACCCGGTGTCATTTTGAAAGGATACGCATTTAACATTTGAAATATCGTCAACAATACAATTTACAAATGTAATTTTTGAGTAAATATATTAAAATTATATGTACATCCATTTCGTTGATATTATTTACTTACAAACTCTTCGATTTTCTTGCCTCTATGAAGACTGGCCAGGAATTTTTAGGATGCCCCAATTCTAGAAAGGACGGCTGCGGAGATCTATGGAGACTTGATTATAAAGTCCGCTTGAAAGAAACACAAAAAAAAAGTTTTTTTTTGAACGGACTGCATGAAGTTATTTGTAAAATCGCTCTTTTGTTAAACTCTGACTCACAGCTATACACGTAATATCAGTCATATTATTGAAAATATTTTAAAAATATCAGTTGTGATCAACACAGAACTTTCCTCGGCAATATTTAGTTTTGGAATAAGTATGTAACAAAAATATTTTTTCAAATATATGGAGAACCAAATTTGTTTTGAAGCTTTTACGACCGTTTTTAATACTAATTTTAGTTTTTTTTAGATCACGTTTGTAAAAATAAAATAACTTACTTAATAATTACGAGACGTTTTGGGTAGGGACTATGCTACCCATGGCCGCTCAAAGACTGAAGTTCAGGCATCAAATTATTGGATTGCTCTGTAAATTGTACCGGTGTGACGGTTCTGTTGGTCTTTTTTGACAAACGACACTTACGGTGTCTTCAGTACTGTTTCTGGTAGGGCTCGGTCATTTAATTAATCTTAGGACCAGATTCCAAGTTTCAGGCAACATGAAGCTATCATCTCTACTAAACATTGGCCTTCATTTAATTTCAATAGCTTCGCGCACTAGTCGCGAATAATATTAACTTTCTGGGCCAAACACTTTTGCTTGGTGGAAGCGTATACAATTGTTGTTTGCGGTTGTGCGTTGTTATTTATGACATGTTCAGCTATCGCAGAGGGGTCCTGTTTCGATAGCCGCGAGACGTTCATTTAATATTACAGACACTTTTCGATTGGTTTGTCCAATACATATCAACTACCGCAGCTGCAAGAGACCTCGTATATTCCACTTCACTCTCGAAAAAATCCGGGGACGAATTAACTCCGCCTGAAAACATAGCTAAAAGTTTAACACCGTAGCGTGGAGTTATTTTTAAATTTTTATTTTACGGAGCTAAATATTCAATTTAACACCGTTTTGACCTGAATTTTAAATGAACTCCGAAAAGGAGTCAAAAATTCACTACAACTCCTTTTAGGAGTTATTTAATTGTAAAGGGTGTTCACGTTTAGAAGAGGCTTGCCAATTGGCTTCAACAGCCTATTGGGAAGGCAAATGGTTTACAATTCGAGAGGTCCGGTGTTCGAGTCCCGGCAGAGACATGCAAGAAAAGTTTTTAACAAGTCAATATTAACTTTGGAAACACGAAAAAAAACTCAAAACATCTCAAATGCTTGTAAAAAAAGAGAATTTGCGAGGTTTTTTTTTGGGCCATCTAACAAGTTGGTTTAACACCGAAAAATTGTTAAAAATTAACACCCATAAGGAATTGTTGTGAACTCCCTAGCCCGGTGCTCGATTTTCTCCAATAGGTGATGGACTCCCTCAAACTCCCTTTCGGTGCGTAATCGACTCCATTTTTTCGAGAGTGTTGTGTCCAATCGAATGCGATCTTTCACCGATTAAAAATCACTGTCGAGACATAGACAACCGATCAGGAAAACTCTACGACGCGACATACATCTTTTCCTCGCCAAACCAATAACTGTCACAAATTCTAAAAAAAGTGACATGTTAATATCAGAACTATACAAAAATTAAAATTGGTACAATTGATAGCGAAACAAAAACCAGATTTGACAACCAATAATGAAACAATAGACAACTTCGTCATCAGCCTTCCGACAACAGAACTTAGCGAGGACACCGGTGCAATTTACGGTGTAGTCTAATATTTTGATGCCTGAACTTCAGTCTTCGAGCGACCATGGGTAGTACAGTCCCTACCCGAAACGTCTCGTAATTATAAAGTAAGCAACTTTTTTTTCAAACGCGATCTAAATCGAAAATGAGTATATAAAGAACCGATAAAGATACGTATAACTCGTTAATGCAAAAAATGCAGAAAATTTTATTTCCTGTAATTTTAGGTATATGTATTTTTTCATAAAAGTGCACAGTTTTCGAGATTTTAAAAAAACTGATTTTTTTTTTCAACTATCTTAAGAACATTTAGATATGGTTCTTTTTGTATCTCTAGCGGCAAAAAATAAATTTTGTTATATTAATTTTTTGCCAAAAGCGCGTAAGTTTCGGCGATAATTTTTCAAAAAAAATTGTATGGAAGGCACCCATTATAGCTATCGTTGGTTTTCCAAAAGTTGACAGAAAACTACGACTTTTGTAAAACTTATTCACAAAACATTTTAAGTCCCTAGGTCAACGCATTCTCGAGTTATTTAAGATACGTACAACGGACATACCAACAGACCTTAAGGCTTAACTATAATCGACATAAGAACGCATATGTAAATGTCAAATTCCCAACGAATGTTGACATGCATAGCTGTCAACATAAAAGCTAACCATAATAGGCATAGACTGACATAAAGTAAAGTCAAATTTTTCTCGATAGTAATTGACAAAGTTGAAGGAAAAAATGAGTGAATTGAAAAAAATTAAAGAAATATTTGAAATTGTGAAGTACTTAAAAGAATTAAGTGACCTGAAAGATGAACTGGATGAATACGGCAGAAAGAAGCGTTCATGTTATGTACGAGAAATCAATCGCGACAGGAAAACGCACGGATACTACGTAGTCACCTTCTTAAAAGTAAAAAGGCTTGATGCGGATCAATTTTTTATTCACACGAGAATGACCACAAATGTCTTTGACTATCTGTTGTCCTGCTTGAGTCCCTTTTTGGAAAAATTTTAGGTTATGTTCACTATTTACATATGCCAGTTCCATTTGTATCGAATTATTCATGCTTAACGAATGTTTAACGAAGGTTTGAAAGTGGCAACACTCTTGACATATGCCTATTGTGGGTATTAACACTGACTTTCTTATTCTGGAAATGACATATGCAGCTACATATGCGTTCTTATGTCGATTATAGTTAAGCCTTTAAGCTCGATCCAGACTACACGATGTACGGGGTACGAGATACGAGGTTTTTGGTTTCCTCGTACATGGAACTGCATCCACACTGCACAGGGTTTTGCTCATTCGTGTACGCGGTTACTACGTACGAGGATAATCAAACAGCTTCTGATTTTACTCACTAGGTGAAACCATGTGCAAATTTCCCATCCAAACACTCGATGTTCGGGGTACGTGCCAACCTCGTACCCCGTACATCGTGTAGTCTGGATCGAGCTTTACAGACAGATGTACGGACATCCTGAAACGGATTTCGTACTGATCAAAGATTTTTTATCTACTCTCTTTCTCCAATCGGTCTCCCTAATGAATACAATACTTTCCTTCTATAGAAGAGGAAAGGAACAAAGAAAAAGACAAGAAAAATTACAATTACCAGGGGCCAATCATGAGGACTGAAAATGTTTATTTAAAAAAATCCATTTGTATGGGAAAGAGGAGAAGCAATAGACCGATTGGATTTTGATGTATGGAATAGTTCTGTAAAATCTCATTTTAAACACATTTCGCCAGCACTAATTTTTCAATCAGATTTCCGTTAATCTTCCCAAAAAAAATTCCTGTGAAAATCTTAGTGATCACTTTATTAAAACTGCAGTGGAAAAATTATAGCTTTTCTAAAATTATTCGGAAACTTAACCTGAGGATAAGAGTGAGTTTTATAATATTTACGATTTCCTCAGGACTATTTCCAATAGAAAAAGCTGAGAGGAAGCATTGAAAAGCCCCTCAAAATAAAGCCTAAACTCTGTAGGATTAGGTGCACCTTCAAATTTTGATCGCTTTCCATAATTCTTTACTATCTTTATCTGCACTAAGACTTTTTGCCAACTTCATGAGATGCCTTTACATCTTTTCCCTACACAGATTTCTATATAATTTAGAAGCTTCTAGGGACCGTGCTTTAATTTCGTCAGGAGAAAATTTCTTATAGATTGACCTCAAAACACTCGCCGTCATACCAATCCCGTTTGGGTTCGAAATGCTTCTTATGACTAAAGAAAGGTAAGGCTTTTGAATCATCCTTCCTTACTCACAAACGTCGAGTCACCCAATTTATCATTTATTATAGCATCATTTAATATTGAGAAGTTAAAATCCTGAAGAAGTTCCAGTTTTTTTACCATTTCCATTTAGGTAAGTATCTTTGGAATGTGTGTTCCTCAATCCATCAACAAGGGTCTGCTCTATTCAAATCACCTATGATCATAACATCAGATTTTATGTTCAACACGCAGTCAGTGTTGTGCCGGTTTTTTACGTAAAGTAATTTACCTAGTTTTTTACGCGTAAAAAATTACGCGTAAAAAACCTCATCTTTAACGTAAAAACGTAAAAAACTGTAAAAAACCTAAAACATTGATGATAAAAAATTTAATAAGTAGCCATTCACTAAATATAGTAATTATTTGTAAATAAAACATCTTAGAACAATAAAAAGGTTAATAGTCTTCAGCAAACACAGAAAAGTATTCAAAAGCATTTCCAAATTGCACTCTTGAAAGTGAAAAAGATTTTAAACTCGGAGTTCAAAAACTGTTTATATCCTTTCATTACATTATGTCCGCCTACTCATTTTAACGTTAATTAATGTGAATAATGTAGAGAGATTTGCGACATATGGGCTATTTTAAAGAAACATATTTGGACTAGTTCTTGCAGCAACAAGCGTAATTTTAAAGTTTGCATCAAAAAATCGTTTTTAAACACAAGGAGACTCACAAAAATTTTCCTTACGTTTTTTTAATGATCCATATGGATCTCTTAATCGGATCATTAAAAAAATACAGCTGTAATTAGTTTTTGAATTAGAGAGCCTATAATCTACAGAGCCTATAATCTAGAGAGTGGACATCCGGACGTATCAAAATGGTCGAAAAACTGAAAAACCTTTGCGAAAATTTCGAAAAATTCACTCATTGTCACAAATAGTTACCAAAATAATTACAATCGGTTAATAAAAGCATAATATTCATGACTGAAGTGTTTAAAAAAATTAAAAAGTTGTGCCCGATTTAAAAACAGGAAAAGAAATTCTAAAAACTGGAAAAATTCCATTCAAACCACTGTTCTAATTTGAGTTAATAGACTGTCCTACTTAGTAGTACAGTCTATTAAGTGCTGATGTCCACTCTCTATATTATAGGATCTCTAATAAAATGCTGAGAAAAACTTTAAAACAGACTGTCATGCTTTGTAGGAAATGCAATGTCCCATTTTTTAGGTTTTTTACTATTTTTTACGTTTTTTACGGTTTTTTACGTTTTTACCAGTTTTTTACGTTTTTTACGTATTTTACGCGAAAAATGTAAACAACTGTTTTTACGCCGCTTTGCCCAACACTGCACGCAGTTGTGTAATTTAAGGAAATATTCATGCCGATAGTAATGATTTAAATATATTGGAATAAAATCAAACCATTTACGATTAAGTTTTATCGTCAGTTCTGGACAGTTTTCAAAACTGGAGAAGTATGATTCTTTCTTATTTGACTCCGAACAGGCAACCAACGCTGGCTCTTCCTACCGAGAAAGATCTAACAGCACCGTTACCCAAAGAAGTTTGAAGCCTAGAATGTATTTCGCAACATTGACGGTATTCTCCTGTGTTTCGAAAATAAAAAATATATCACAATTGCAAATAAATTAAAAAAATTATGGAAATATTAATTCACTTTTTAAACCTGATGCTTTATAAAACTATATTGTAATATTTTTTTACGATAAAAAAGGAGAGATTTTCACATCAATCGCCTGTGTTTTGACCTACATCCTGAATAGCTGGATGATCACGAATTAATAAGCTCTTCATCAAGTCTGCAATGTCAGGGTTGTATTTTTCTTTGATGAATGCGCAGCCATTCATCTTCCCAGCATTTAACCGTTGCTCGTTTGACCAGTTAAACCTCTGCTCGCCAATGCTTGTTGCGCAGGAATTTTTTGATAGCTTTATATACTGTTACGAGCAAAACCGAAAAATTCGAAAAATTCTGTGTTGCCGAAAGTTCAAGAGCAAAATTCCCTATGTGTAGGTACAACACGTATGATTTTTCCCTACTTGGAGAGTCATTTTTCCCTACAGAAAAAACGATGAAATTTAAATTTTGGAATAGGAGTGTACTATATAGGAATACAATATAAAATTAAAAAACATGTTTTTAAAAAAAATAGTTATATATTTTGAAAATAAATATAACAATAACAAAAATAATTCATTGTATAACAAAAAAAAAATAAAGAGATAATAATTCTGATTCTTATTTATAAGCAAATGATTAAATAAACATAACAAAAGCTATAATTGCCAATCCGGCAATTATTGAAAACCCGTATGGTAATTTAAGTGAACGGCGAACAGTTGTATGAAAATTCCAATTTGAAGTCAACTTTTCAATAAGATTTTTTAAAATTGATTCCAATCGGATTTTGATGTATGGGATTTTGATGTTTTGATAAGATGCACCGTTTTTGAGATACAGTGGTGGCTCGATAATTCGGACAATTGCAAACCGGACGTTGTCCGAATTATCGATTTGTCCGAATGATCAGAACCTATATATTTCCATCCTAATTTTGGATTTAAATATAACAAAAGCTATAATTGCCAATCTGGCAAATATTCAAAACCCATATGGTGACATTGAATTCAAACTTTTGACTTTGAAGTCAAACTTTCCAATAAGATTTTTTTAAATTTATTCCAATCGGATTTTGATGTATGGGAGTTTTATGTAGAATCATATCATAAATAATTTTTTATTCTTGCACTTTTTTCATAAGATGCTGAATAAATATAACCAAATTCTACGTACATACACTGCCGGTCAAAAAAACTTGACCGATGATAAAAAAAAACCAATTTTTCGATTTTTCACTCCCATTGTATGTGCAAGTTAAGGTTTTTTATATACATTCAAGGTGAATGATAAGA
Organism: Chrysopilus asiliformis; assembly: GCA_964034945.1. Lineage (NCBI taxonomy): Eukaryota > Metazoa > Arthropoda > Insecta > Diptera > Rhagionidae > Chrysopilus > Chrysopilus asiliformis. The sequence continues at coordinate 75,883,183 of OZ035960.1, read as the reverse complement.
GAATAGACATTTTCAATTTTGAATTGATCGATATTCGACTATTATCGACTTTTCTCGGCTGCAATCGCCTCGGCTCGAGGAAACGCGGCCAAGTCGGCCGAGCGCACCCGATCACGCATCATTGTTTATGTACTGTCAACAATCGCCAACGACAATTTTTCATCATTTGATTCCTTGTTATTATCACGAGTATGACCGTTCATGTGTAATGAGCAAAAGGTGGTCACTTCGATGAAAAATGCGTTTAAATTGTATATTTTAGATCATTTTTATTTCTTTCATCATGTTCATCGAATAATAATTTCAAAATGTTGAATAAGCTTCAGTTATGTACATTCTTTCAGAAATTGTCGAATTAAAACATTTACAATACATGAAACATGAGTGAAAAGTCGAAAAATTGGTTTTTTTTTATCATCGGTCAAGTTTTTTTGACCGGCAGTGTACATATACGTATTTGTATTTGTTTTATATCGTTAATCGCGAGAGGTCTTTGTTGAACATATGTGACCGGTTCAAGCACGATTTTTTATCTAATGTCCGGATTACTGAGCCAGACTTTTTGACTTATGTCCGAATTACAGAGTCTTTAATATTAAAAACTTTCTGTCCGGATTACTGAGGTGTCCGAATTACCAAGTGTCCGAATTATCGAGCCACCACTGTATTCGCAAAAAAACGTTTTCGTTCGTATTCTAATGGTCCATTTTTTCCCATTAACGAACTCTAGCTCAACCCATGCGCCTGCTAGTCTCTAGCTAAATCCATGCGCCCGCAATCGGCGCCACAGACGGACGGACAAACATGCAAAATTCAAATTTTTTTTATCATTCTAAATACACTGGTGTAATTCATTTTTGTGTGTGATGACGGAATCTTGGCGTTACAAACGGTAAGGCAAATTTAATATACCCTTTGGTTTCACCATACGGGTATAAAAAATTGAATTTTACATGAATTTTGAATATCTCAAAAAAATCAAAAAAGTGCAAGCACAAAAATTATTTAGAATATGATTCTACATCAAACTCCCATACATCAGAATCCGATTGGAATAACTTTTAAAAAATTTTATTGAAAAATTTGACTTCAAAGTGGAATTTTGTTACAACTGTTCGTCGTGCACTTAAACTTCGAACAATGCCATATCACCATACGGGTTTTCAATAATTGCCAGATTGGCAATTATAGCTTTTGTTATGTTTTTTTGTAAATATTGGAATTTCCCTACAAATAGATGAATTTTGAGAAAACTTCCCTACACTTAATTTTAGGTTAAAATTCTCTACTGTAGGGAAAAATCCCTACGTTCGGCAACACTGGTTGGGTTTAAAATACGAGCATTTACAATCTGATCAGCCCAATCCGCGTTAAGTTCTCTTTGGCAAAATGATTTCATTTTACCGATCACAGATGTGCCTCTCTCTTTTGTGATCGATAATCCGTTAAGGCGGCCATACATTATGAGACTTATTGTACTACTTGGTTCGGTTGTAGGCAATGTTGGATCGTGTATGGGCCGGTTGTAGTACCAAATTTTAGGTTCGACAAACGGTTGGATAAAATCAAAACCCTGTTGATTTTTTGTGGGCGTGGTTTCCTGTTGTACAAACCCTTTGCCTGTGTATGGACGTGTTGTGCATCCTGAGTTACGACTTTAGTTGATACCGTTGTATCGTTGCACGACCGCCTGCTTTACTCGTCTTTGCAAAACTAATGTTTGTCGAACCAGTTGTATGAAATGTCTCTACGTTTATGGCCTCCGCCAAGACAAGTTGTACAACATGGTTTTAGAACAAGTCCCATAATGTATGGCCGGCTTTAAATACAATGTTGCGTGCCTTTGATAGCATCTCCAAGTTTTCTAACCGGCTTTCAAGAATTTGTATATAATAAAATCACAAAACCTTTGTAATATAAACATAGTTTGCGATGATGTCTTTCTTACATAACTAAACATCATATGAAGCCACTCACTAATTCGAGAACTAATTAAAATAGACAATTGAAATTTAGCCAGGATCCGTTCATTTGCCACGGCACGGCCACATTTTCGGATATCATAACAAATTTTTGTGATATGAGTAGGCTTGCCAGACGTCACTATAAAAGTGACAATTGTCACTTTTCGACCAATTTCTTTCTTTTTTTGTTCTTAGTCACTTTTTCCACTTTTTTCATTTCGCATTTACAGCATTTTCAACAAAACAAGTTTATTGTGTTAAATTTTGTAATTAACATAAAGAACTTTCTAAATATAGGATTTCCCAATAACCCCACCTATTTTTGAAATTTTGCTAACAAAATATAATTTTAAAGACTTAAATTGTATGCAATTTTATGAATTCGTTCAAAAAGAAAAGGAAATTTAAAAAAAAAAAGGATGTATAAAAGTTTAATTATGGGACCAAAGTGTATTGTAAAACTGAAATAAACCACATATTATATTTATTTTTCATTTTGCTTAAAACTGAGTTTTTGCATACCTACTAGATGTGATTTTCAACAAACTGGTATTCTGCCACTCGACATTTGGAAATTTATTGGAAATCACATCTAGTTGGTGCGCATAAACTCGGGTTTCAGCTAAATGAAAATGAAAATTTTTTCGACAGAATAAGGCTCACTTTTTGTTATCACTTTTTGATTTGTAAAAGTCACTTTTTTGTACGCAACAATCACTTTTATTCTCTCCAAAGACACTTTTTCGGTTTTGACGTCTGGTAACCCTAGATATGAGGCGAGAATCGCTAATGTGACCAGTGGCTATCGTATACTAAGTATAAGAAAGTAAAAACGAGGTGCAAAGAAGAGTATAACGAGGCATGGGCTACTCGTATAAGATTATAAGTGTAACTTTCCCATGCGGTAAATTTTAGTTTGAACAAATATTTCAGTGGCTGCTAAAGAGTAGAATGCAAATTTTCTGTTGAAACAAAAATAATATAGCTTGAGTGTATAAAGACAACATTGGTTAAGTAACGAAGTTTTTTTTATATAGAAACGCCAAACCAGTTGGTGTTCATCTGTATACACGGCAAATCAAAACATAAAGCATGGTTCATTCCAATAGTGACAGCAAAAAAAATTTAGTTTCATTCTAGTTTTTTAGTTTCGTGTCTTCAACCGTCGCATTCAGTAGAAGAAGTCAGTAGGCACTGACACGATTATAATACTACTTATATTTGGATACTTGAATTTTATGCATGAAAAATTATGTATGAAATAGATTTATCGAACAAAAATGTGTTAAAGAATATCGATATAAAAAATACTGAATATATTTTACTTTTTTGTTATGTGAATAATGAAAAGTTTTCTAAAATATCTATGTAGCAAGTAATGAATAAATAAGAAAACTGGTTCCACTTTCCATAAAATTTTTTTTGGAATAAGAGCCGTGATTAATTGGCCGACAGTAGCAGTAGCAGTGGCATGCAGCGTTGCCAACTACAGTCCCCACGAAATCGCCAGAGCGGCTATTCTCGGAACGTTTCGGATTTTTCGTTACGTTACGGATTACGAATCTTGCCGAAATGTTTTTTCCGCAATATAAATCCGAAACATTTGAAAAATCGTATTATGGTAACGAAACGTTTATGTTTCGGAATTATATTCACCTCATTCCGAAATGTACGAAGAATAGAGCTGTCAAAACGGAAATATTTGAATAGTTTTGTTTTGTTTATATTTATTAACTAGTGTTATATTAGAGTAATATTTCACTAATTTCAATAATAGTTAATAATATTTGACTAGTGTTTAATGTAAGTAATAGTGTATTATGGGTAATTTTTGTTTATTTGTGAATTTTAAGGTTTGTTATCGTTCCTTTAAGTATGGAAGAGTTATGTAAAATCGTATTCTAAACATATTTTAAATTTATAAATTTTTCAATATGAAGCACCGTTTTTGAGACAATTGTAAAAAAAACTGTTTCATTTGAATGGTGTAGGGGGGAAGGAGTTTACGAGAAACGCAACTGTACGAAATTTCAAGTCTCTGGCTCAATCCTTTTGAAAATTATGGTGTTACTTTTTCTTCATATAATAATTCCATTCCAGAATATAAATTTGTGAGCGAATTTTATTTTTCCATTCCTAAAATTTTCCATTCCATTCGCGAATAGAATTTAAAAAATACGAGAATGGAAAAAAAAAATTCGTGAGTGAATGAAAACTAAAATTCTCGTGCTAATCATTTGCAAATGAATAAATGAAAAAGAATTATTCTCCGTACTATGCTTATTACACGATTAAAATTATGGTTGCATCGAATAACAATAAACGACGAACCCGAAACGATAACTCACAGCACACAAACGTTTCGAAAAGTAACATTTGAACGTTTCGGATGGATCCGAAACGTAATGTTTTGTTATGTTTCGGATATTTCCGTAATCTAAGTCCGAGAATACGGTTTCGTATAAAGTGGTGAATTGCTTCGTAATGTTTGAGATGTCATTTGGAGCAATATAGGCGGTACGTACACCACATAGACGTCTTTTTCCACTACACCACAAATGTTTCAGATAAATCCGAAACGTTCCGAGAATAGCCGCCCAGATTACGACTCGAAAGTCGCCAGAAGTCGCTAAAGCAAAAAAAAGGCTGAAACTCGCCAGATGTCGCTAAAAGTTTAAAATATTTTTTTGTTTTATATTTTCCGATTTATTGTAAAAAAGTTCTTTTTTGAAGATATATGTATAGCTACATGAGAGAATCAAACAATTAATTTTATATATTTTAATAAGTTTTTTCTGCATTATGTTTATGCTCGTCATATTGGGAACTAAAGTTTTTGATTTTAAGCGAGAACTCCAATTGGGCAGAGGCAGCAGCAGAGGCAGAAGCAGTAGCAGTGGCAGAAGCAGAATCTGCTTTCTGTCCCACAATGAAATTAGAATTTTGACGAAAGTAGCAGAAACCTGTCAAAACGTTGTACGTATTTATATCCGCGGCATGATTTGTCGTATAATATTTTGTTGTTTTTTAAGTATTCAATTAATTTCTCCTCCATTTCAAGTATTACAAATATTTACTTTCGTCCATATATGCAAACAATATCAACAACGATTTGTGAGGTTAAATTGAAAGCAGAAATTTAGAGATTAGAGCTAAAATGTGTTTCTGCTTCTGCCGCTCCCTCTGCTGCTGCTTTCTTGGAGCTCATCACATAAGACGCTATGTGTTCTAAAGTTCTGCCTCTGCTGCTGCCTCTGCCCAATTGGAGTTCTCGCTTTAAAGTTAGAAAAAAAACGATGTGGGGACACCGTGAAAGCAGAGAACAAATAATCTAGAGAATAAACTCTGCCGAACAAATTTTTGACAAATTTCCCCTTCGAAGGGGGGAAAAATGTCCCTATCATTCACTAGCTACGGCCTAAAAGTTAATTACTTTTAGACTAGGGAGCACGAAGCAGAGAGAACATTTTCTAATCATTTTCGTCTTATCTATTCAATGAGATGGAGGAATCGAATGGATAATTTTTTCCGTGTTACATCGGATCCTCTTCATCTCACAGTGGAAAAATTTTCTCTAAAAATTTGTTCTAAGAGTTTATTCTCTAGATTATTTGTTCTCTGGCGAAAGCATCTGGAGCAGTGATGCTATATCGAGGGGAATTCCCCTTTTTGCGGGGAATTTGACTATAAAAATTGTTAATAGGGGAAAAGGGGAAAACGCTTCAAAACGAGGGGAAACGACTTACAAAGAGGGGAAAATCTTCGCCTTTCAATTAAATCCGAAATAATTTTAAAAAATTACGGAAAAGTAGAAGTATAAATAATTAAAAACAATTACAATCCAATTCCAAACTTAGGCAAAGGTATAGAGTGAAGGTAATGCTTATTTATGCATTTGTCACTTTATATGTAATGATCTTTTTGCAATTGTAAAGTACATACCAATCTTTTAAACAAAAGCACTTTAAAAGGGCTTTGGAATGCACGTTTAACCGATTTTTCAGTGTACTTTTTAACCGCTTTGAAAAAGAACATTAAAAAGTACCATTTCTCATCTTATTCAAAGTAATGACTTTAAACTACTTTAAAAGACTTTGATGGAAAGTAGTTTCCATGAAAGTTCATTGACACATATTTTTTGTTCGTTTTTCGGATTTCTTAAATATATTTTCAATAGAAATATTTTAAATTGCAAATCAACAGAACTGCTTTGTTTAAAATATGTAAAAATCAAATTAAATCGGTAATTTCTTGTTCATCTTTAAAATTTGGCTTAATGTTCTAATTTCGACAAATATTCACCAGAAGAATGCATGGACCAGGGGCAAAGTGCCCGGAGTACAAAAATCGAGTTCCAGTCGCGACTTGATTTCGTTTTTTCCATTTTTTGATATTTTTATATTTTTGTAATTCAAAATATGAAAATAATTTTTACCGAATTTAAGGAGGACAGGATCATTTCAAGCTCAAAAGTAAAGGAACTACCTTGATTTATACATTTGTGACTTGCTTTGATTATTATCCAATTGTGAATCCCGGCTTCTTTTCATATCTTATTTGACGTTTGGTTGGAGACCCGTGACGTTGTTATCGGGAATACAATTAACGAGTATTTTGTTAAAGCTTTACAAAATATAAAATTATTTCCTAATTTGTGCTTTTTTCTCTTAAAAGACTTTAACATGAGTCCAGATAACAATAATTTTTGGTTTTAATAAATGAATTCTTTATTTAAAATTCGTTGTTTTTATAGGGGGAAAATGAGGGGAATTTCGTCATGAAAAAGGGGAAAAAGGGGAATTTCGTCATTTGGAAAGGGGAATGTCACTAAAGGTACATAGCATCACTGATCTGGAGTGTTTTTTAACCATGATAGTAAGAGTACACGGTATGCCGAATAACATTACCCGCGAAATTTTTACTCATTTAGTTTTTTAGATTCATTTGTTAGTTTTTGTTTCAATGTGAAATTCAAAATTGTACAGGGTGCGCCATCTGTTCCTCCGGTATGAGAATGTTGAATAACTTTTTAAAGAAACAATAGATTGCAAAAAATGGTGTTTTTTTATTTAGTTCAATCCTTTACAATTTATGTGGACTACTTTTTGAAAACAACATCGATCAAATGACCACCTTTATTGGCCACCGCAAACTGTGCTCTTTTTCGGGCATTTTCCATCACTTCTTCGAGCATCTCCGTCGGTATGGCAGCTATTTCGGCACGAATATTGGTCTTGAGCTCGTCAATGGTCTTCGGGTTGCTGGCGTAAACTTTACTCTTCAAATAACCCCACAAAAAGAAGTCTGGGGGGGTTAAATCAGGGGATCTTGGTGGCCAGTCAATATCGCCTCTTTTCGATATCACACGTCTAGGGAATTTTTGTTGCAAAAACCGTATTGTTTGGTCCGCTGTGTGGCATGGCGCCCCGTCTTGCTGAAACCAGAAGTCAGTCAGACCTTTTTCACGCATTTTCGGACACACAAAATGTGCCAACATCCACCGATATCGATTACCATTAACTGTTTCACCTTCATTGAAGAAAAATGGCCCAATGATGGTTTTTGCGCACACGCCGGCCCAAACAGTCACTTTTCGATCATGCAATGGTATTTCATGAATCTCGTGAGGATTTTCTGTCGCCCAAATGCGGCAATTTTGTTTATTAACACCGCCAGAGGGAGTGAAATGTGCCTCGTCGGTCATTAAAACTTGCATCCAAAATTGAACGACTATTTTCAATGTACATCGTCACTATTTCGGCGCGTTCTTTCGGTGTGAAGCGGTTCATGGTTAAAATTGTACTGGTTTGACGTTTCCAAAACGTGTCTAGGAAAGCAAATCGGTTGACAAATGGCGAAGTTATTCAATGTTTACATACCGGAGGAACAGATGGCGCACCCTGTACAATGCCATTACTTTTTATATTTAGCATACCAAACTATGTTGTCTGTGTATCATGATTTTTGTGGTTTTATATTCTTGGTATTCCCAGAAGTTTTTATTACTGAATAATATTTCTTATTTGATTCATTTAAATGAAGTGGAAAGTTAAAAAAAAAATCGTCAAAAGTCGCCATTTGTCGTTTAGTTTGTCCCTACCCGCTAAATACATTTTTTTTTTGTCGCTAGGAGGGAGTCAAAGGCCCTTATTATGATTGTCAATTCACAATTGATAGTTGATAATTATTATCAACTACGTTGATACATCGGTCGTACGAATGTTAATTGGTGTCAACTTTATTGATAACTGTCAACCGGTTACAGCAACCACAAATTTATGGTTTATAGGATAAGGAAGATAACAATTTTCCGGTTTATTTGTGTGTTAGTTTTCTTTGATGAAAATGAGGCTATAGGTAAAAAAATATTTTGCAAATAAGGATTTTAAGAGATAACACCATCCCATTAAAATTGAATAGTCGGCAGTATTTTGTTTGGTTATATTTCCCAGACAGCTATGGCAAAATAGAGTATTTTTCAGTTTTATACACGATTCCAGGCTATCATAGAACCGGAGGATCCAAACTAGGAATGTCAAAAAAGAACCGGTTAAACCGGTTACCCGGTGTTTTTTTAACACGGTTATACCCGGTGTAAAACCGTTCAAAAAAACCGATCATTTTTTTTGCACGGAAAAATAATTTTAAACCAATTTTCGTGCAACTGATTTGTTATAAACACTTCTTTTTAGGCACTCTAAACCAAATACAATATTATATTGTGCCATTTATGGCCTCTTAATGGATTATATGGCACTTCACGTCTTTTGTTTGTATTATAGTGTATTTGTTGCGTCTAAGACCTAAGCTACCCAATTTGAACAAAACGGTTTTTCGGTGTTTTAATAACCGGTTTTTTGGACCCGGTTAAACCGAAGTCTTAAAAACTAAATAATTATCAGCGATTTGCTCCCATTTATTTTTGGCATCAAGTTTAGAACATATTCCTTTTACTATTATTGGATTTTTTTCTGTCAGCACCACTAATTTATTTAGATGGTTTCTGTTGATGACTCGAAAATGATATTTTATAATATTTTTTAATTGCAGAGATCTTTTTGACAACATCTTAACTAAACCAAAGTTCACAATTGACTTTTTGATAAACGTCAAAATCATTTCATTCACAATGTTGAATAATTTTATCAATCAGTATTCGTAATACCAAAAGTTGTTTCAGTTGATAAATTTTGTTAAGTATCAATCGTTAAAATTTGACATTCATAATAGGGGCCAAAAGTCGCTAGATCTAGCGACGAAGTCTCTAAATTGAAATGAGAAATAATGCTGGGTAAAATACATTGCATTTCACATGCAGTTACAGCAAAATTTTGAGTTTTGGCTATTTATTACTATTTAAGTGGCTTATAATTTCAGTTAAAAAAAAAACATGTGTGTGCAGTGCACACGCGGTAGAAGTGAAACCTTAGGAAAACTAAACAGCGAGAGAATGAGACGAATGCGGTATCAGGTGTGGGATAGTTATAGCGTTTATTTATTATAATATTGGTACCAAGTTCAAAAGTCATATTATATTTTTATTGAAAATCTAATACCGGATTCATGATCAGCGACCCCAAAAATCCCCTTATGCCGATTTTTCCGAGGAAAAACGGGAAAAAGGATATTTATCCTTACAGGACCTTTCGTTTCGAATTTTGAAAATCTAATACCGGATTCGTGATCAGCGACCCCAAAAACCCCATAGTGCCAATTTTTCCGGGGAAAAATGGGAAAAAGGATATTTTCATTATCCTTACAGGACCTTCCGTTTCGAATTTTGAAAATCTAATGCCGGATTCGTGATCAGCGACCCCAAAAACCCCATAGTGCCAATTTTTCCGGGAAAAATGGGAAAAAGGATATTTTCGTTATCCTTACAGGACCTTCCGTTTCAAATTTTGAAATTCCAACACCGGATTCGTGATCAGCGACCCCAAAAACCCCATAGTGCCAATTTTTCCGGGGAAAAATGGGAAAAAGGATATTTTCATTATCCTTACAGGACCTTCCGTTTCGAATTTTGAAAATCTAATACCGGATTCGTGATCAGCGACCCCAAAAACCCCATAGTGCCAATTTTTCCGGGAAAAATGATAAAAAGGATATTTTCATTATCCTTACAGGACCTTCCGTTTCGAATTTTGAAAATGTACATAGCTAAAAACCTGCTCCTGGCAACATAGACCATTTTTCAAAAAACCGCATAAAAATCGGTCCAGTAGTTTTTGAGTTTTGTAATCTCAGGCAGACAGGCAAACAGACAAACAATAAAACATCCATTTTTATATATATAGATATGTATATATTGTAATGTATGACGAAACATCAGTAATTTATCGCCTCCTCTCTCCACTTCCTCCCTCCTAACACTTCTCCCTTCCCCCCTTCCCCTTCCCAACACTCTTGTTTACGATAAATTGACCGGCACCCATCTGTATTCTATCTCATTTTCTCGCAGGCTAAAATATCCTATCTCTTTTTACTGTCGCTTTTTCGCTTCATCGAGTTTGAAATCACTCACAACGCCGCTAAAGAAGTTTTCACTTCAAAAAAATCCGTTGTCCCTGAAAAATTCAAAAATATGATCTTAGTCGAACCAAGGATTTACTGTTTCTTGCCTTTGGATTTTTCATCGATTAAAAACAATAACTTACGAGTATGATAGAATCGAGATACAAAATAAATTGGTGTATCCTTTAAAGGAGATTAAAAATAATATCTAATGTGAACAGCACATTATGTTCTTATACAAAATCTACGTTTCTGCACAATTAAATTAGTTAAAAATATATATATTATCGGGAATACTTTTCTCCTTAATACGTTCGTGACATCATGCACCATTGGTGGTAAATCCATAGTGCAATCGATTTTTGAATATTCCTGACAGTCGTAAGTATAAAAACATAGTTTTAACATAAATTGTCAGTATTTTATGAAGTAATATAAAAACACGCACCGTGTACCACCGATGGCGCACAACCGCCAGAAAACAAATCGCTAGTGTGGTACACGATGTCCAAATGTAATAAAAGTTGAAAAAGCAAATGTCACGAGCGTGTTAATTCATCTCTGCCAAAAACCCGATTTTTGTCGAGATAATAGCAAAAAACTGATTTCGTCGAAATAACGAAATATCTCGATAAAGACTTGAGATACGCAGTTCCATTATAAGCCAAAAACGCAGGAAATTTTATTCACCCCTGTTCTGGAACCCGGCGTTACGTTAGTTTATTCGATATTCACTCGCTTGGTACTCGACATTTCATTTTTGGTGTTCTGGAAAACGCGACGTTTCGTTTCAGTTCAACGGGCAGGAACGCATTCGATTCTATTCGATTTTCGTTGTTTTGAGATTCGCCGGGAGCTGATATTTGAGGTTAAATTGCTCACTTGAGTTTTCTCGCGTTTGGTGTTGGCCGTGATTGACAAAATGCAAGTTGGGCAAATATTTTTTCAATTTTATGAATCATGATTAATAAACCGTTTTTTTTTCAAATAGGAGGGGAACTCAAAGTTCAACAAATACTTCACAATTGAACCTATTGATCGACAAAATGAAAGTATAGTTACGAGTCTTCACTTAACTTCATTTTGTTCGAAGAATCTCTCAATAATCTTCTTTGGTTTCTCAGTGAATTTACCTCGTCCTGCCTCATTAACAAATATAATAGGAGTGTTAAATCCATTTTCAAACTCCAATCAAACGTTTTTACTTGCATAACCAAGAAATAAATACAACCAGCTGATTTTTGACACTGCGTTTGCATGCGATGTTTGCCGTATTTTTAAACAGCAAACGCCGTTTTTCAGAACACCGATCGCGTAGCGAATCGAATCGAATGCGTTACGTTTAGCGGGCTAACGCCGTATCTCAGAACAAGGGTGATTGTCTCCAACCTTTACCTTACATAAGATTACTGAAAAACGCATAGTTTCGAAATAAATAAATAAAAACCAAATTGAGATTTTTAAAACAGCCATTTTGGTTACTTGCGGTTACAAGACTTCCACCAAAAGTTGACAAGATCGTCCCATTCCAGTACCAAACACACATGTAAAATTTTATGGCCCTACCTCTATTAGCTTTTGAGAAATCTTGTACACAGAGTAACAGATTTTCAGAAAGACTGACAGACAGACAGACTACTGACAGACTGACAGACTGACCTCTGGAGCCCAATGAACGCAACGCGAACGCAACTCCAACGCTGTGAACTGTCACGCAGCGCAACATTTCAGCGGCAAAGCCCAATGGCATCTCGTGAAGTAGTACAAGTGACATAATATAAAGTGGTATAAAGTTGGCAAAATTACACAAATGGATAATTTCGAAGCTATAATTTGCTTTGTTGGTCTTTATCTTTGTTATTTGTATGTTATTGCACTAAGGCTATCAATTTTTCCTCGAACAACATTTCCCCAACCTCACTTTATGAACTGTCAACGCAGAATTGCTGCGGTAAAGTTAGAAGTTTGCAAACTTTTGCGTTGTAGTTGCGTTCACTGCGTTCACTGTGCTCACTTCAAATTATGTCTATGGAACAAACTTGTAAGTGACAGCTTCTGCGTTCGCGTTGCGTTCATTGGGCTCCAGGCATAACAGACTGACAGACAGACAAGAAAGACTGACAGCAGCGTTGATCCGGATGCGAAGACAATTGGGATTGAAAACTGGGGGATATCGGCACGTGACCGGGACCTCTGCCGAGAGATATTGCGGGAGATCAAGACCGGAAACCGGTTGTAGTGCGCAAAAAGAGAGACTATATCAAACGCGAAGGGAGTGTGGATAGCGTAGCGACAACAACGACTGAATTTAGGCCCCTATTATGAGTGTCAACTATCAACGATTGACACTTGTTAAAATTTATAAACTGAAACAACTTTTGATATTACGAATACTGATTGATAAAATTATTCAACATTGTGAATGAAATGATTTTGACGTTTATCAAAAAGTCAATTGTGAACTTTGGTTTAGTTAAGATGTTGTCAAAAAGATCTCTGCAATTAAAAAATATTATAAAATATCATTTTCGAGTCATCAACAGAAACCATCTAAATAAATTAGTGGTGCTGACAGAAAAAAATCCAATAATAGTAAAAGGAATATGTTCTAAACTTGATGCCAAAAATAAATGGGAGCAAATCGCTGATAATTATTTAGTTTGGATTAGGGATGTCAAATTTTTGAAAAAACCGGTTTTCGGTGAAACCGGTTTTTAAGACTTCGGTTTAACCGGGTCCAAAAAACCGGTTATTAAAAAACCGAAAAACCGTTTTGTTCAAATTGGGTAGCTTAGGTCTTAGACGCAACAAATACACTATAATACAAACAATCGACGTGAAGTGCCATATAATCCATTAAGAGGCCATAAATGGCACAATATAATATTGTATTTGGTTTAGAGTGCCTAAAAAGAAGTGTTTATAACAAATCAGTTGCACGAAAATTGGTTTAAAATTATTTTTCCGTGCAAAAAAAATGATCGGTTTTTTTGAACGGTTTTACACCGGGTATAACCGTGTTAAAAAAACACCGGGTAACCGGTTTAACCGGTTCTTTTTTGACATTCCTAGTTTGGATCGTCCGGTTCTATGATAGCCTGGAATCGTGTATAAGACTGAAAAATACTCTATTTTGCCATAGCTGTCTGGGAAATATAACCAAACAAAATCCTGCCGACTATTCAATTTTAATGGGATGGTGTTATCTCTTAAAATCCTTATTTGCAAAATATTTTTTGACCTGTAGCCTCATTTTCATCAAAGAAAACTAACACACAAATAAACCGGAAAATTGTTATCTTCCTTATCCTATTAACCATAAATTCGTGGTCGCTGAAAACGGTTTATTTATTTATTATTATTATTTTACAAATTTCATCAAAATACTGATTACTGATTAAAATTATTTACAATAACATATTAAAGCTTACTCTTCAGAAGCTCCAAACTATTGTTAAAATCAATATTTTGAAATTTCAAATTGAAATTACGGCATATGTTGGATATAGGTTCGTTAAGACCATAGTTTGTACGATGGATAGCAACATGAAGAAAATTATGACATCTACGTGGACGAGAAGGAGTAAGTATAGATATATTTTCTAATATTTGAGGCGAGCTAATCAGTCCCGTTAACAATTTGAACATAAAGGTAGTGTTTGTGATACTCCTTCTTTCTTTTAAAGTTTTTAAATTTAGCAGCGCAAGTCGATCTGCATAAGGAGGTAGACTTAAGACGTTGTTCCAGGGCAGTCCCTTCAGCGCAAAACGACTAAATCTCCTTTGCACCTTCTCTATACGATCACAATGTATCGCATAGAAAGGGTCCCAAACTACAGAACAATATTCTAATATTGGACGAACCAGAGAGCAGTATAAGGATTTGGTGACAAAAGGGTCAGAAAATTCCCTAGACCACCTCTTGATACAGCCCATGAGGGAATTAGCTCGACTCAAAATAGAATTTATATGATCAACAAAAGTAAGAGAAACGTCAAAAATTACACCAAGGTCCTTAATTTGTTGAAGCCTGAACAGATCAGTCCCTTCATGGGTATAGTCATAAAAAAAAATCTTTTCTTCCTACCATAACTAAGGACAGAGCACTTGTCAACGTTTAGTAACATAAAGTTTTTTTTACACCACACATAAAAATTTTCAAAGTCATTCGATAAAAGTACACAGTCATTTATGTCACGAATAGGGCGGTATATTTTCATATCGTCAGCAAAGAGCAAAATAGAGCTATTTTTTATAATCAAATAAATGTCATTCACATATAACACGAAAAGCATCGGACCCAGATGGCTTCCCTGAGGTACACCAGAAATATTATATATAGTTTTCGAAGTTTTCCCTCGAAAACAAACTCTTTGAGTACGATCACAAAGGTAAGAGTTTAACCACTTGAGAAATAATGGGGGAAAACCCAGAACAGAAAGCTTAAACAACAAAATTTTATGCGAAATTGAGTCAAATGCTTTGGCTAAATCAGTATATATGCAGTCGACCTGCAGCCCATTCTCGACGATATTTTGGCAGAAAGATGTAAATTGAACTAAATTTGTTTCAGTAGATCGACCTTTTAGAAATCCGTGTTGCTGCGGAGTAATGATAGAGCTTATATGAAACTGTAACACAGAACAGATAATAGACTCAAATAGCTTAGGAATGGATGACAATTTAGCAATAGGTCTATAATTACAAACAGCTATCAATAAAGTTGACACCGATTGACATTCGTAATACCGATGTATCAACTTAGTTGATAATTATCAACTATCAATTGTGAATTGACAATCATAATAAGGGCCTTAGTCTTGTAGTTTATTTGTTTTCTCGTTTTTATGCAGACATTGTCGTCTATTTGAGGTGTTCGGGATATCTTTTGATATGTCCTAATGCTGCTTTTCTGGAGCTGCATTATGTTGCCCCGAATTTAGAAAAAATCTCCCGACTTCATTAAATAAAGGACTGCGTACGGTGAAAAAGACGACGGTGTGGAAACATTGATTATTATTGGACCTTGGCACTTAAAAGGTTGCATTTGACCTTGACAGTTAAAAATTTTCCCCTGCAGCGCAATTCTGCCTGTTTTAATAAAAATTTTGCCTGCGGAGCAATTTTTGTTGCATACCGAAAAATTAAGGAACATTTTAAGATAAACCTCTTTTCCTTGATTGGTCGTCTTTACAAATGGAGAGTCGCCGAATACAGGTTTTGCCCTGGTCGCTGCTATGCCTTACGCTACGGGCTAATCGCTACGTTGGCAATCATGGGCCGCAAGTTTTGTTAATAAGGAACACAAGATTTAGCTATCCCCGATTAAGCGGTCCCTACACGTTCAATCTTGCAGTCAATCATTGCATGCTGTGACAGCATACTTGAACGTGTATGGCGATGCTGTCAATCAATTCGTCATTTCAGTGTAATTTTTTGTAGTGAAAAGGTGTCGCATATAAAAGATAAAGTTTTTTGGGAATCCTTTTTCGAGTTATATCGACAAAGAAGTGAGTTGTGGACGACGGAAAGTGAAAAATATAAGGACAAAATTTTTTTAAATTTATATTAAGTGTTGTTTTATATTAAGTTTTTTTTAAATTTACATTAAGTGTTGTGTGCTGTCGGTTTGGCTGTTTCGAAATAAGTGATGCTTGCGTGCATGATTGAGCGTCTAGTGCAAATAAGCTTTTTGCTGTGACAGCATGATTGACTGCAAGATTGAACGTGTAGGGGCCACTTTACTAGCCGTGTTAAGCGGCCCCTACACGTTCAATCCTGCAGTCAATCATGCTGTCACAGCAAAAAGCTTATTTGTACTAGACGCTCAATCATGCACACAAGCATCATTTTATTCGAAACAGCCAAACCCACAGCACACAAGCACAAATATCAATTTAAAAAATTTTTGTCCTTATATTTTTCGCTTTTCGTCATCCACAACTCACTTCTTTGTCTATATAACTCGAAAAAGGATTCCCAAAAAACTTTGTCTATTATATGCGACATCTTTTCACTACTAAAAATTCCTTTGAAATGACGAAATGGTTGACAGCATCGCCATACACATGCTGTCATTCACAAAGCTCCCTCAAAAATATCAAAATGATTTTGATATTGGCCAGCATGTTGGCAGTCATGGAATTTTGCATGACAGCATCACCATAGACGTTCAAAATGCTGTCACAGCATGCGATGATTGACTGCAAGATTGAACATGTAGGGACCGTTTTAGCCATTGAGTTTGGCAGCTTTTCATTTTAGAATAGTCTGAATGAATAAAAACTAAAATAAAAATTTCTTTCTTTTATGATTTGTTAGTTTTTTATGTTACAATGCGGACAGCGGTTTGGTGTAAAAAACTTATGGCGTTTTCGACTGGCATGCTCTTTTTGCTCTGAAGTTGCTCTAAATTTGCTCACTCTGAGATCTTGTGTTCGACTGAGATTTTTTGATCGCTCGAAAAAGAGTTACGTGTTCGAGTGACGCAAGTACTCCGTATGCGAGCACTAAAAGAGCATTTTTCGAGCAATTTTGTGATCTGCCTAATGTAGTCAGATTTGAGTTGCTCTTTTGAGGTTAAGGCTAACAAAATCGTGTGGAATCGTAAATGGAAGATATTTATGATTTTGATTTCTTGGATTCTTCTTCATCTAGTGAAGAAGAATTTCATTTGGTCAGAAATATATTAGTGCAGTGTCAAATTAAGGGGAATATATCAAAATTAATTTTAATTTGTTTTATGCTTCTTCTTGTTCTTTGAGAAATGCTCGACTCCCAAGCAGAGGTGCTCGAAATCTACTCGAGATCTGCTCGAAATACCTTGCTCTAAACTGGGGTAGAGCGTGCTCTGAATCTGCCCTGAATCTGCCAGTCGAAAACGTCATTAATGTGGCAATTAGGTGACAGCTCTGTTCTACACTTAACTCCCCCTATGATAAAGCTATGACTATATGCTCATGATAGAAGAAGGAGATAATTGCGCAGGAACGTAGATTTTCTATAAGAAAATAATGTGCTGTTCACATCAGATATTTTTATAGAACGAAAGAAAGCAGTAATAAATAAATTTAATGTTCAAATAAGATTCAAGGGAGTTTTTATATTTTTTGAAGCCAATTTTTTTTTAAATTATCCAACATATTCTGCACTTATTGTATTCGATTTTTCGATTATTTGCTCGAAAGTGTCTGAAACTTTTTGATGTAGTTTTAGAACGGATTAAGATATTGAAGTAATTGTTTCCATTATAAAATGGGGACAAAAGAACGCAGTTTTTAGAAAAAAAAATCCCCTCCCTTCGCCGACAAAAATTCTACTCTTACCAGGGGAGTGCGAATCGAAGGGTGGGGTGGTGGTAAACCCATTATGCTAAATATTTTTTTTATCTACTCTTCGAGATCATTCATTTAAGGCAGGCATCATCAGCTAGTGCAGGCCTGGCCAACCCAAATCGTTCCACGGGCCAATCTGATGATTCATTTTTTTTGGCGGGCCGCACATGAAAAAATAGAATAACCGCCGTTTCTTAGTAAAATTTTCAAATAATATTTTATGTTGTTTTTTAACAGTCACTTGGTTTAAAAAAAATTTAGAACAAAATGCAAAAAGTTGAGCATAACCCCACGACTCCATTGGGCTTTTAAAAATCATGATTTTTTCCCCTACGCCATATTTTGACGAATAAAGAAATCACCGCGTGGTCATGATTTTTCATATTTATCGTGTCTCCATAGCGTACTTAGAAATGTCAACCAGGAGGTAATCAGGGCAGCCAACTAGAAATCAGCTAATTTGACTGAACAAATGTCAAAAAAAATCCTACTTTTCAGTAGCCGAAAAAATCATGACAGTAAGGAGATTTAAATCATGATGCAAGATTTTTTGAGTCTCCATTAGACTTTTTCGTGATTGGATTTAAATCCAATCTGGAAAAGTGTCTAATGGAGTCGTGAGGTAAGAAAAAAATATTTGCCAAACAAATATATGTATAAATGGACTTATGTAAATATATACGAGTAGTACTTATGTAAAATAAAACATAACAAAAGCTAAAACTGCCAATCTGGCAATTATTGAAACCCCGTATGGTGATTTAAGTGAAAGTTATATCAAAATTCCACTTTGAAGTCAAACTGTCCAAGAAAATGTTTTAAAATTTATTCCAATCGGATTTTGAGGTATGGGAGTTTTATGTAGAATCATATTCTAAATAACTTTTGTTCCTGTACTTTTTAGATAAGAGGCACCGTTTTTGAGATATTCGCAAAAAACGTTTTCATTTGTTATGGGGGGTACCCATTAACGTTTTTGCCCATTAACGAACTTAGCCTCGCATTTTACGAAAAACGAATCTGCGTAAAATTTCAAGTCTGTAGCTCCGCGCCACAGACGGACGGACATGCACAAATTAATTTATTTTATCATTCTAAACACATTGGCGCAATTCATTTTTGTGTGTAATGACGGGATCTTGGCGTTACAAACGATAAGGCTAAGTTAATATACGCTTTGGATTCACCATACGGGTATAAAAATTAAATTGTAAAATTGCATATAAACTTTATGAGCAGTTTTAGTATTTTGTATTTTATTAGTTACATATTTTTTTTTTTGTAAATTTCAAATCATTTGGCGGGCCGCATATTCAAATGTCTCGGGCCGCATGCGGCCCGCGGGCCGCGGGTTGGCCACCGCTGAGCTAGTGGCTCGGCTGGATCATACAGAGATGGGCTTTAACAGCGTAGCCACTATAATCGACCTTTTATTGTGTGCTGAAATGCTTGTGTGTTGCGGCTTCGGATCGCAGGAATAAAACGAATCGTGCTTTGAGTTGGAATCGGTGCATTATTAGCATGACGTATTTAATTTTAAATCAGTTCGTGTCAAGCCATTGCCGTGGAAGGTTGTGTTTCATTGAACTGTATTTTAATTTCTAGTGGTTATAAATTTTGATTGTAAAGGGAGCGACAGTTACTTTGATGACCCCTGATTTAAGGTAATACATACCCTACCCCCTCTCAGAAAAAAGTTTCATACAACTTTTGAGCAATGCCCACAGAAATATATCCCATAGAATGCAATGCGCCTTACTTGGAAAGCCCGTATAAAGAAATGGGTCAAAAACACTAATGCTTTCTCTATTTTCATAAGCCTATTTGGTGGTGCCAACTTTATGTTTTTTTGAAATGTTATGGGAATGCCAACTAATTCACTTACCTGGCGAGAGATTTTGAATTTAATATTTAATAGAAACACAAGGAAAATTATTTAATATAAAAAACATGCATGATATTTATTATTTACGTATTTAAAAAGCTTAATATGAAAATATATGAGATATTTATTATTCAAATACTTAAAATATTTACATATCAAAATTATTTGCCTAACCAAATATTGATATTTTTAATAAATATGTTTTTCGACAAATTCTTTAAAATTAAATATACATATTTATTCATGTCTAAAAATTATTAAGCGGGATAATTGTTTTCGAATTAATGATGTGTTATTTTCATTATTATTTCTAACAAATTGAAATAATTTTATTTTTATAAAAGACAATATTATTGACTTCGTAAGGTCGTATATATGGTTATTGCCAAAATTGTTGTCTAAAACATGACCATCCAAACAACAGAAAAGACCATTTAAATTTAATATTTTTAAAACTTGGAGGGCTAATTTTTGTTATACCCGTATGGTGAAACCAAAGGGTATATTAACTTTGCCTTACCGTTTGTAACGCCAAGATCCCGTCATCGCACAAAAAAATGAATTACACCAGTGTGTTTAGAATGATAAAAAAAATTGAATTTTGCATGTCCGTCCGTCTGTCTGTCCGTCCGTCTGTCTGTCCGTCTGTCCGTCTGTCTGTGGCGCGGATTGCGGGCGCACGGATTGAGCTAGAGACTTGAAATTTTGCGTAGATCCGTTTTTCGTAAAATGCGAGGCCAAGTTCGTTAATGGGCAAAAACGGACCATTAGGGGGGGTACCCCCCATACGACCGAAAACGGTTTTTGTGAATATCTCAAAAACGGTGCATCTTATCAAAAAAGTCCAAGAACAAAAGTTATTTAGGATATGATTCTACATAAAACTCCCATACATCAAAATCCGATTGGAATAAATTTTAAAAAATCTTATTGGAAAGTTTGACTTCAAAGTGGAATTTTGGTACAACTGTTCGAATTTTGATACGAATATCACCATACGGGTCTCCAATGATTGCCAGATTGGCAATTATAGCTTTTGTTATGTTTTTAAGTTCGGATCACTTAATTTAATTTTCGGGTCAGAAAAAAATGATTCGAAAACTATCTGTTACAGAACAGATTAAAATGACATATTTAGATGGTGTAATAAGGCCACCTCTATTTTTTTGTTCTATTAGGCCACCTCTATTTTGTTGTTGACATATTAACGCCATCGAGCATTCTGGACAATTCAAATATTTTTGTAATTTTCGAACTACAAATGCGCTAATATAGGTAATAATATTTGTATAAAATTCTGATTGAGATTCGACAAAAACAGGAAAATTTTGAAAATCGCGTTCAATATCTTGTATACATTCAGGATTCAATAGTGGTTCATCATTTAAAGGTGCTTGATTTTTTTTCTTGGCAGAAGACGATTTTAACACTGAAATATTTGATAGCTCTTGCGCGTTACCGGAATTTTTTAAATCTAATATAAATGTTTGAATTTTAATTATATTTGCAGACCAGATGTTCTCATTTTTTTCTTCGATTGGGGCTTTACCTACTGTATTTGCTACGTGGATTTCTGGAGTTTAGCATATCAAATGCTAAATCGAAGATCCTTAAGAATTCAACGGTAGCTTCACAACCTTTAAATTCTTCTAATTTTAAAACATTACAGCAAAATTCTAGGGCGTCTGCTACACTTCGACTTAATATTTGTGCTGCTAATTATACCCGTATGGTGAAACCAAAGGGTATATTAGATTTGCCTTACCGTTTGTAACGCCAAGATCCCGTCATCACACAAAAAAATGAATTACACCATTGTGTTTAGAATGATAAAAAAAGTTGAATTTAGCATGTCCGTCCGTCCGTCCGTCTGTCTGTCCGTCCGTCCGTCTGTCCGTCTGTGGCGCGGATTGCGGGCGCACGGATTGAGCTAGAGACTTGAAATTTTGCACAGATCCGTTTTTCGTAAAATGTGAGGCTAAGTTCGTTAATGGGCAAAAATGGACCATTAGGGGGGGTACCGCCCATACGAACGAAAACGGTTTTTGTGAATATCTCAAAAACGGTGCATCTTATCAAAAAAGTGCAAGAACAAAAGTTATTTAGGATATGATTCTACATAAAACTCCCATACATCAAAATCCGATTGGAATAAATTTTAAAAAATCTTATTGGAAAGTTTGACTTCAAAGTGGAATTTTGGTACAACTGTTCGAATTTTGATACGAATATCACCATACGGGTCTCCAATGATTGCCAGATTGGCAATTATAGCTTTTGTTATGTTTTTACTTTCATAGAATGTTTACGCCATTCCATGTGATATTTGGAAATTTTATTGTATATTTTGAAACCTTCTTTTTGCTGTAAATTATGAAGTTTTTCAATAAAGCCCCAATCGATTACACCCGTTGAAGAAACCAACATATTTTCACTAGCGAAACAATTCCTCACCAATTTCAGGTTATGACATGGATCCAACATTGTATAAACTCTTTTATTTGCATCAGAAGGATGAATAAAATATGGCTGAGGATTATTAGTAGAAAGCTCACTACCCAAAATCCGAAACATGCTTTTGTTGTAGTTAGGCCCATCGCACGTTAAGCACACAATTTCAATACCAATCTCATCTAGTCTAATAAGAGCATCGGTCACTAAGTTCGCACGTTCAGATGCATCAAGACTCTTTATTAAAAAATATGCGATTGGTATTTTCCAATGGCTGTTGGCCGAAACCACTAAAAACACAAAAGCTTCTGTAGCTCGCGGAAGATCATCGGAATCATTTTGTAGTCTCAAATCTACAGCACCCCTAATTTTATCCCCAACAACTTCCAATTTTTGCATTATTTCAATAATCAAAGAGCAAACACAAGTTTTATTATTATTTTTCATTTCTTCAGATTTGGCTTTTAAATTTTTAAAAGCCTCTTCCATGAAACCAGGTTCACAATCTAAACTCGAATAATAATTTCTAATTGTTGATGGATGAGGAAGGCTATTTTGAAATGTTTCTCTAACGTAATTATATGCTCTAGGCCAGTGGTTCCCAAAGTGGTCCCTACGGACCCCCAGGGGTCCCCGGCATCATCCAGGGGGTCCGTGGAAAATTAAAATTGATTTGGGGGTCCCTGAACAACGTCAGGGGGTCCGCGCAAGGTTTAATATAAAATAAAAACATAACAAAAGCTATAATTGCCAATTTGGCAATTATTGAAAACCCGTAGGGTGATTTAAGTGAACAGCGAACAGTTGTATCAAAATTCCACTTTGAAGTCAAATTTTCCAATAAGATTTTTTAAAATTTATTCCAATCGGATTTTCATGTATGGAAGTTTTATGTAGAATCATATCCTAAATAACTTTTGTTCTTGGACTTTTTCGATAAAATTCACCGTTTTTGAGATATTCAGAAAAAAAGTTTTCGTTCGTATGGGGGGTACCCCCCCTAATGGTCCATTTTTGCCCATTAACGAACTTAGCCTCACATTTTACGAAAAATGGATCTGTGCAAAATTTCAAGTCTCTAGCTCAATCCGTGCGCCTGCAATCCGCGCCACAGACAGACAGACGGACAGACGGACAGACAGACGGACAGACGGACAGACGGACAGACAGACGGACAGACAGACGGACAGACGGACAGACAGACGGACGGACATGCAAAATTCAACTTTTTTTATCATTCTAAACACACTGGTGTAATTCATTTTTTTGTGTGATGACGGGATCTTGGCGTTACAAACGGTAAGGCAAATCTAATATACCCTTTGGTTTCACCATACGGGTATAAAAATTGTGACACATTTTTATTAATATGGAAGTTAAAATAAATAACAGAAGCTGTTGATTGCTTTTCCGTCTTCCTATTTGGTAGAACGTAGATTCAGTGCCGTTATGAGCCTCATCACAAAAAAAAAAGAAACCGACTAGAAATTAGTACTCGTGGGGATTTGCGATTGCTACTCACAAACATTGAGCCGAACATAAATACACTCATAACATTCCATCAGGTTCATCCAAGTCATTCACCTCTATTCTTGAAAACGGCGTTAGGAGCAAAAATCTAACGTGCTCGATTCGATTCGCTACGCAATTGGTATTCTGGAAAACGCCGGGAGCTTCGCGTTTGGTACATAAAGCATCGCATGGCAACGTGCTGTCAAACATCAGCTGATTTGATTGTTTGTTGTGAATTTTGAATAAACTTGAAGTGTTTGAAGTGATTTATTTCAGTAGCCATGGATTTTATGTTGATTTATCATTTACTGAGGCAAGAGGAGTTGAATTCGTTACGCCAGCAAAGAATTTTTTTAAGACACTCTTCAGATTTGATGAGCTTAACCGATGAAGCCTAAGTACATACAAATACTGGGAATCTCATAGATTTTTATTTGCAATTTTGTAGATTCAAAAAAGATTTCCGGTTCCGGTCGAATATATTGAATTTCCTCCCACAATAAATTCATCTCTATCGCCGACTTCCTCGTATATCCCTTGACAATGTCCGGATTGTTTTTCATTTTTGAAATTAAAAATGCGAACTGGTCATTGCTTCTAGTGTGTTTTTCTTTGCATTCCTATTTTAAGAAATCACTGTTAAAATCTTTCATTTCAACATACAATATATTTACCTTACATTTTTGTAAACACCGAATTCAAACGTCAATGAAACGCGAGAAATTTCAAGTGAGTGATTTAACCTCAAAAAAGTGCTCCCGGCGTATTCAAGAATAACAATAATCGAATGCTTTGCAATGCGTTATTCCAAATCGAACGTTGATAGATACTGCGTATTCAAGAATACCGATTGCTCACGATCGAACACTAATCGAGCAATTGAACGTAACGCCGTATTCAAGAATAGAGGTGATTAATTTTTTTTGTATTTTAAAACAAAAGTTATAATTTCAATAAATACTTCTTCAACAAAATGTTTAATTTATATTTTATTTTTACGTCACCATTTACTATTCAAGACATCAAAGTTAAATTTGTAATTTTTCTATTAAACATTTATGTAGTTTTTCACCCAGGGTCCGTGGGCAAGTTTTGACTATGAACATAACAAAAGCTATAATTGCCAATCTGGTAATCATTGGAGACCCGTATGGTGATATTCGTATTAAAATTCGAACAATAGTATGAAAATTCCTCTTTGAATTAAAACTTTTCAATAAGATTTTTTAAAATTTATTCCAATCGGATTTTGAGTTATGGGAGTTTTATGTAGAATCATATCCTAAAAAACTTTTGTTCTTGGACTTTTGTGATAAGATGCACAGTTTTTGAGATATTCACAAAAAACGATTTCGTTCGTATGGGGGGTACCCCCCCTAATGGTCCATTTTTGCCCATTAACGAACTTAGCCTCACATTTTACGAAAAACGGATCTGTGCAAAATTTCAAGTCTGTAGCTCAATCCGTGCGCCCGCAATCCGCGCCACAGACAGACAGACGGACGGACGGACATGCAAAAATTAAATATTTTTGTCATTCTAAACCCACTGGTGTAATTCATTTTTGTGTGCGATGACGCGATCTTGGCGTTACAAACGGTAAGGCAAAGTTAGTATACCCTTTGGTTTCACCATGCGGGTATAAAAAGGGGTCCGTGGGCAAGTTTTGACTATGAAAAGGGGTCCGTGGGCCAAAAGATTTTGGGAACCACTGCTCTAGGCGAATAAAAGTGTAAAGTGACAGCAAATGTTTTTAATTCTGTACTATAATGAGCACCTTTAAATTTTTTCCCCATTGAAAGCCTCTGAAATAAAGCGTTGGGAATTTCCATTCCAGCACGCTCAAGCATGCCTGAGACTCGATTATCTATCAAATCTTTTTTTTTTTTAAATACTTAAAAGTTCTTTATATCTATTCTAATTCCATGGTTGAAAAATCATGGTTGAATATAGGTTCCTCAACTCTGTCAAAGTAATTTTAAATGTTTCTTTCCACAGTATAATTTTACTCTTAAAAAGAAAACTTTCGATTTTCGTTTCGTTGTAATCGGCACGATTTTCGAAGGGGGGTTTCCACCCTCTACGTCGATTTTCCGCCGATAAAAAAAAATACGGGTTGCTTAGTTTTTAGTCTACTATATATATCCAAAAATCAGTAAAATCGGCGTGGTCGGGTCGGAGCCCTCCCTTGTTAGTACCTGTTTACATGAGCGATTTTGAGTCGAATAGTCGCGCGTTTAAAAAATCGCTGTCGCAAGCGTTTTGACAGCTGTGTTTGTGCTCTATATATACAGTACACTCAAGCACACATCAAGGAAAAATCGCGCGACAAAGCTATACCGGTAGCGACTGACCTGCGACATTCGCTAGCGATTTTTTGTCGGTGCGACTGAATCGCTCATGTAAACACTCCCATAGACAGCGATTTTTTAATCGCGCGACTAAAAATCGCTCATGTGAAGAGGCACTTATTGCTTATTACAAGCTATCCGTGAACTTATTCCGCCTCTGAGTTCATAAACACATGTATTTCACACACTATGTGACCCTGCTTGCAATCATTTTCAAAGGCTCTTCAATGAATGTATAGTGCAAGTTGAAAATGTGTTTGCCATACTGAGATATCGGTCCAAACGACTAATCAAATTTTTTAGGGGCGCGCAGCCGCACACCATACCGTTTATATTTGCAGTCACTCAATTCTTCCTGGACTCTGAGTTTCGAGCAGTCAATGGAATGGCCAGAAGTTTCATATCCAAGTGTTAAATTTAGAATATGCAGTTATATTAAATCTTATCTGTACGTTTGTTCACTTCTAAGTACTCCGATTCACGAAAAATGATTGAATTTGAATTGATATTTTATATTTCATCCTTATGTGAGCGTCAGACAATCAGCTAGACTACTTGATATTGTTTATAGTGCTTGAACAACGCGAATATCATTTCATTTTTGACTGTGAGTGTACCGAAAATTGTTGTTGCATATATGATTGCATACTCTACAAATATCTTCGTGGCGCCATTAAGAGAACTAAAATTCTAACTAGAATCTCTCCGAATTTCGGTTTTTGCGGACGACGGTGTAGTGTCGAAAACGTCGGTTTGTTCATATGAAGAAAATTGTCATTTTTAATATTTGCGGAGAACTGTTGTGTTAATTCCATGTTTGGAGTGTCTAATAAATAATTACATGTTATTGGAGCAATTCGTTCAAATAAAATGGATCAATAATTATTTTCAAAAGCCAAATCAAAAAGTGTTACTAAAAATTAGTGCTAAAAAAGCATCGTGCGTAGTGAAAAAAGGTGAATGGCAAAGTGAGAAACAAAATAAAATCCATATTTGGATGTAGTGATTA
Organism: Chrysopilus asiliformis; assembly: GCA_964034945.1. Classification (NCBI taxonomy): domain Eukaryota; kingdom Metazoa; phylum Arthropoda; class Insecta; order Diptera; family Rhagionidae; genus Chrysopilus; species Chrysopilus asiliformis. Next base: position 75,856,163 of record OZ035960.1, on the reverse strand, counting down.
TAGGATAAAGAATATTATATTCATGGATAAACTTCATTGGATATTTTTCACCTATTCAACGAACTAAGTGCGGAGTCTGGAATTTTATATCCTCAAAAAGGTAATATATGATTTTCGCATTTTCAATCTTTTACATTTTTCGAGAGTCAAATTTTGATTATTTAAAAAGCTAGAAAATTAAATGTATCCTCCTTATACTGGTTAAATATCTACCAGAATATTTCTTCAAAATTTTGCTTTCAGAAATGGAAAACATAGAATATTTAAAAATTGCATTGCTTTCTGCTTGTTCTTTTATAGTAGAAGAAACGAAAATTTGCAGTCCCTGCTAAGGGCAACACACCTTACTTTCAAATACAATAACAGAAAAAAATCGATCTGTTTCTTGTCACAATCGTAGCTCCTAGGGGTTGTATTGGTATGTGTAGCGTAGTCATAAGGCATATACGTGCATGAAATAATGAAAAAAATAAATAAATAAGAATTGAATGAAGAAATGAGGGGAATCATAAGGAGAGAACAAGTATTGCAAAATGGTTCTTCCTTCGTTCGCTTGACTTAATCCTGTTGTAAGACTATTTTTTTTTTTGCAAAAAAAGAGGATAGTTGGTCTATCTCCACGTTTTTACAAATTATGCGTTTTGTCTTCAATGAATTTTTTTTTGTCATGCAACCTCGATTTTTTTGTATCTAAAAGTAACTTTTTCGAAAATGTATAAATCAAATATCTTAATAGAAAAAAAGTGATTTTATAATATATAACTGGTGTTAGGTGAAAATTCGTAGACCTTTTTATTGAAAGGGTAAAATTATGCTAAATAAATAATTGTTTTCTTAATAATTAAAATTTTTTTCATCCGAAATCAACGATAGAGTCCTGAAATTTACATAATGCAATAGTGTCCTGCGCGAAAATTCGAAGTAATCTTTTTCTATGTATTATACCTCGCCTGATCAATTGATTTTTTTGCAAACTACTTTTTTTATGCCGGTTTATTAACCAAAGCAATTATATTAGTTTGTAATATTGCCAGGCTTTAGAATACAACTTTAATTAGGAAAATCGCTTTTTTAGAAAATTTGTTGAAACTATCAAGAAGAGAGTGTCATCTTATGACGAAGTCGTGTGCAGATTTAGAGCACACTACATTTAAACAAAGCACCTTTGCTTTTTTCAGAATTATCAATTTCGTTGCCCCGGAATAGAATTTGTCTCGAATACGCGAAATAAATAGAGTCGTTAAAAAGTTTATTTACTTTTAATTTCGCGTTTTCCTGATATTTTTAGTGTTTAAATAGTGATTTCGAAATGTAAATAATGTGTACAGTGAAAGTTTGAAGAAATCAAGAGTAGTGGAAATCCCTTTGAAAGACCAGCAGAACACTGGTCTAAAAATTGCTTTTTCTGCTCAAAAAAGGGAAATCCCTGTGCCATTCAAATATGCAAATTTTTTGTAGAGTGGTCTAAACTTTGCCAATCGAATACGAGTTTTTGGAGCGAGCAATTTTCAATCAAAAAAGCCAACCCTTCGAATAGGCAAACATTTGAAAACAGAGATAAAATTAATCTGCATAGTGTGCTTAACAAAAAATATCTGATGTGAACAGCACATGACTTTCATGAACAGCACATGGCAAAATATACGTTCTTGCGCAATTAACGCGTACACTGTAACTCGACGAAAAAAATGTGGTTTTTAAAAAAATATGAATTTTAAATTTACAAAATTTGAAATATCTTGATAACGGTAAAAGAAATCGATTTATGGTTAAAGGCAGCTACATTTTAATATCTTTAATTTTCCCTTCAACTGTTTTTTAAAGCACCGTCAATTTGTAAGCTATCCGTAAACATGATTTTTTTTACCTTTTGATAAAAATATCTCAACGGTAAAAAAATGGTAACATTTTACATTACGGGCGCGTATCGATAGGATCTTCATATTTTTCTCCTAGCTTTGTGGGGTCAAATGAATTCAAAAACAAAACAAAAAAATTAGTCAATCGGCCATAGGAGGGAGCCGAGAGCCTCTCAAAAATTTTCGCAAAAACTACAAACGGTTTTAATTTTTTTGTTTTCTGACCGGTTTAAAAACTGTAAACGTCAAAATGTGTCTTCCGAAGAGTTCTTTCCAAAAAGTATTTGTTTGTCCCCACTCAATACAAAACGGCTTAGGGCAGTGAAAACAAGAAAAATCTCTAAAATGTATTTTTTGGTCTCCGGAGGACTCAAAATGCATTATTATTTTTATTTATTTATTATATTATTCATATACATACTTATAAATCAAATCGGCTATTAAAAGCATCACAATATTTTGAATGGATTAGGCTCAAAACAGTTAGACTGGTGTGAGAGCCATATAAATATTAGCAATTATATAAATAAAAAAAATAAAAAATTTTTTTTTAAAAAAAGCTTTTATTAAAAAAAAATGCACTAAAAAGAAAAAAATAATTTTCTGGACGCCGTGTATCACAAATATAAAAGCTTTTAAAAAGCGAGATAAATGTTTATTTTATTGTTTTATGCTTTATCTCGCTTTTTAAAAGCTTTTATATTTGTGATACACACCGTCCAGAAAATTATTTTTTTCTTTTTAGTGCATTTTTTTTTAATAAAAGCTTTTTTTAAAAAAAATTTTTTTATTTTTTTTTATTTTGTTCTTTTTAGTCTTCGTATATATAGCTTTACATTTGAGATGTCCTTACAGGCTTTTTAACTTGAGAATCGTATTCAGCGAACCCCAAAACCTGCAGAATATATTTTTCCCGGAACAATTGAAAAAAGGATAATCACGTTATCCTTACAGGACATTCCGTTATCCTTACAGACTTTTTGATGACAGATTCGGATTCAGCGACCCCAAAAACCCCAGAATAGATTTTTTTCCGGAAAATTTGGAGAAAAGGTTAATCACGTTATCCTTACAGGACCTTCCGTTATCCTTACAGACTTTTTGATGACAGATTCGGATTCAGCGACCCCAGAAACCCCAGAATAGATTTTTTTCCGGAAAATTTGGAGAAAAGGATAATCACGTTATCCTTACAGGACCTTCCGTTATCCTTACAGACTTTTTAATGACAGATTCGGATTCAGCGACCCCAAAAACCCCCAGGATAGATTTTTTTCCGGAAAATTTGGAGAAAAGGATAATCACGTTATCCTTACAGGACCTTCCGTTATCGTTACAGACTTTTTAATGACAGATTCGGATTCAGCGACCCCAAAAAACCCCAGAATAGATTTTTTTCTGGAAAATTTGGAGAAAAGGATAATCACGTTATCCTTACAGGACCTTCTCTTATCCTTACAAGGACGAAGTAGAGAAAATATTGTATTGTCATCGGACTTATATAAGTGTACAAAATTTCAAGTGAATCGGATGAGTGGAAGTGGGTCAAAATTTGATTGCAAGATTTGACCCCGACAAACAAACAGACAGACAAGATAGCGAGCTAAATAAAAGCTTTTAAAAAAAATTTAATGACAGATTCGGATTCAGCGACCCCAAAAACCCCAGAATAGATTTTTTTCCGGAAAATTTAGAGAAAAGGATAATCACGTTATCCTTACAGGACCTTCCGTTATCCTTACTGACTTTTTAATGACAGATTCGGATTCAGCGACCTCAAAAACCCCCAGAATAGATTTTTTTCCGGAAAATTTGGAGAAAAGGATAATCACGTTATCCTTACAGGACCTTCCGTTATCCTTACTGACTTTTTAATGACAGATTCGGATTCAGCGACCCCAAAAACCCCCTGAATACATTTTTTTCCGAAAAATTTGGAGAAAAGGATAATCACGTTATCCTTACAGGACCTTCCGTTATCCTTACTGACTTTTTAATGACAGATTCGGATTCAGCGACCTCAAAAACCCCCAGAATAGATTTTTTTCCGGAAAATTTGGAGAAAAGGATAATCACGTTATCCTTACAGGACCTTCCGTTATCCTTACTGACTTTTTAATGACAGATTCGGATTCAGCGACCCCAAAAACCCCCTGAATACATTTTTTTCCGAAAAATTTGGAGAAAAGGATAATCACGTTATCCTTACAGGACCTTCCGTTATCCTTACTGACTTTTTAATTACAGATTCGGATTCAGCGACCCCAAAAACCCCCAGAATAGATTTTTTTCCGGAACATTTGGAGAAAAGGATAATCACGTTATCCTTACAGGACCTTCCGTTATCCTTACAAGGACGAAGTAGTGAAAATATTGTATTGTCATCGGACTTATATAAGTGTGCAAAATTTCAAGTCAATCGGACAAGTAGAAGTGGGTCAAAATTGGGTTGCAAGATTTGATCTGACAGACAGACAGACAGACAGACAAACAGACACGAAGGCAAGCTAAATAAAAGCTTTTAAAAATAACTAGTCTTTACAATTTAGTGCTAATTTTAAATTAAATTATAGAACTTATAACTTTGATTAAATTCTTTTAGTATAAATAACAATTCAATTATATTCATAGAAAATGCGCCTCAAGTTTTCCGCCGATTTATTAGCCATTGGGCCAATTTCTTTTTGAAAATCTCAAGAGAATTAAGCCTCTTCAATTCCTCTGGAACGCTGTTATAGAGATCCGTAGCTGTACGCAGGAGCCCCTTATGTCGTCTGTCTGTCCTACCACTATCGACTTCCAATTTGTCCATATTACGGAGTACTCTTCCATGATATCCGCTTCGTGTTTGAAATGAAAGACTACTTTTCATCAGTTGGTGAATCACTTTGAATACTATTTTTATTTTTTCAAAGTCCCTTAGCTGATAAATGTCCATTATTCCTGTTGATTCGAAGACCTTCTCTGTGGGCGTAGACCAATGAAAGCGGTTTGCCGTTTTAAGCGATTTGCATAACATCTTGTTCATAACTGCCATCAGATGTTTAGAACAATGACTCCATGCCGATATTGTGTATCTCATTCTCGGAATAATATGAGATTTGACTATGATCGTTTTCACCTTTGGTGTGAATCCTGAGCAACGTTTCATAGCTCCAATAAGAGGAACCACTCTTTTTCTTATACTCTGGACATGAAACTTCCAACTTAATTTTTCGTCCATAACTACACCAAGATATTTCGCAGTTTCAACTCTTTTCAGTTCGGTCGAACCAAATAAAATTTTTATATTTAGATTGGCTTTGTTTTTCTGTCTGAATATCATGTATTGCGTTTTTTCAGCATTTACTGTGAGTCTATTTTGCAGTGTCCAATCTCTATATCGTTTTAAATCGCAATTAATCACCCTTGTTCTGAGATACGGCGTTAGGCAGCTAAACGTAACGCATTCGATTCGATTCGCAACGCGATCGGTGTTCTGAAAAACGGCGTTTGCTGTTTAAAAATAAGGCAAACATCGCATGCAAACGCAGTGTCAAAAATCAGCTGGTTGTATTTATTTCTTGGTTATGCAAGTGAAAACGTTTGATTGAAATTTGAAAATGAATTTAACACTCCCATTATATTTGTTAATGAGGCAGGACGAGGTAAATTCACTGAGAAACCAAAGAAGGTTATTGAGAGATTCTTCGAACGAAATGAAGTTAAGTGAAGACTCTTAACTATAATTTCATTTTGTCGATTAATAGGTTGAATTGTGAAGTATTTGTTGAACTTTGAGTTCCACTCCTATTTGAATAAAACACTTTATTAATCATGATTCATAAAATTGAAAAAAATATTTGCCAAATTTGCAATTTGTTAATCACAGCCAACACCAAACGCGAGAAAACTCAAGTGAGCAATTTAACCTCAAATATCAGCTCCCGGCGAATCTCAGAACAACGAAAATCGAATCGAATCGAATGCGTTGCTTCGCGTTCAACTCAAGTTGGTCACTGCGTATTCAAGAACAACGAAAATGGGATATCGAGTACATATCGAACAAACTAACGTAACGCCGTATCTCAGAACAAGGGTGAATATCCGCTTCCAGTGTTTTACCATCTCGAGCAATGTTAATGATAATTATGTCATCAGCAAATACTATATATACTCCTCTGTGGGGGATATTATGCATACTGTGGATGTATAACAAATATAGAGTAGGGCCAAGAACCGATCCCTGTGGGACACCTGCTTCAATATTCACCGGATCACTAATAATTCCGCCGATCTGAGTTGAAGCTGTTCTGAGTTGAAGATAACTACGGATAAGTTTGTTAGCTAAACCTCTAATTATTTGGCATTATTAGCCACTTTTGTATTTTTAGGGTCAGTGACCCCCCTAGCCACCACCCACTGCATTGTTTTTGCATCCAGGACTCGTATAAGGCATTTCTTTGGATTTAGGAACTCTTAAAAAGCCTTTTTTATCATACGAAAGTAAAAATTGTAATGTTAGAAAGTAAGCCATTGTTCTTAGTTCTTATTAAAAACAACAACTTGTTATTAAAGAAAAAGTCTTCAGATTTTAATATGGAATTGAAAAATCTTTAAGTTAACTGCAGGTTTCACCGACCTGCATTTAATTCCGACCGATTTAGTTTTTTCGGGTTAATTCAATTGTTGGTACCAAAAATTATTGTTTAAAAATTCATAACTTCAAAGAAAATATATTATTTGTAATAATTTCCAACAATCATATGGATTGATTTCATATTCGTCAGTTTAGTGTCAGAAAAAGTCGAGCTACATAATTTGTATGAAGCCCTAACAACGTGTGTGTCAACCTTGCTTAATTGATATTCTGTTTGATTTTTTAAATTTTCGTGCAATTTTATTAGATTTTTAACATTGTTTAGTGGTCGGTGAAACCTTCATATTTTCGGTGAATGAAGCAAATTTTGTGCCAAAATATATTCAAACATTCTAATGTTGGCTTTGTTGTAAAGATAAATACACAATATACTTAAAAATTTTTCACTGGCCAGGTATATCGAGATGTTTAATTATTTTATCTTGAAGTCAAAATAGTAAAGTTAGCAAGAAAAGATGGTTCAGAATCAATATTTTACAAGTGCCTATTTAATTGTAAATTCATTTGAAATTCATGAAAGATTTTTTTGCTTGCAAACTTAGTTATTGCTAAACATTATAGAGAATTTAGAAAATTTCTTTGATTTAAGTTTTATCACAGAATAACAGAAGGGAAACAACCGAGAATTTCAATGTCGCACGGTAGAGAGAAGAATCGGCGATAGAAAAAAATATCTTCGACTCGCTTTAAATCTTCGAATTTTCCGGAATTCCTTTTCTTGCCTTCATAGTCAAACAGAATACGCAAAAGAGATAAAAAATATAACATGCGAAATTTGTTTTGCAGGGTTTGATACGGAATTTTTTTCATTATTCCAGCAATCGAAAAAATCTAACTTCTCCTCACACAAAACACTTTTTAGAACATAAAACGCTATGCCGGATCGATAAAATGACAATTCGATCGAGTTTTGGTTTTATCCATTCCAAGTAACTCATTTTCTGCCAAAATTGAAAATCAACCAAAAACTATTTCCATTGCAACCCTGTTTGCATTTTTTCTTCTTTGCACACAAACGCATATCACTTGTAAACAAAACGACGTCGGTTTGTTTACATTTTTAGTTCAATGTCTCCGAGAAAGGTTGGAACAACTATTTTATTATGCCAAAATTGGAATTTTTAAAATGCCTCGTCAAGCAATATTCCGCGGACAGCTTAAAAAAACCCGACAGAACGTTTTTTAGGGTACCGAAAGCACCAGAAAGGTAAACTTTTTCGATTAGATATAAAAAAGGGGGAAAATTTAGGAAACACTAAAATTTTGTCGTAATTCCGAGGAAATCAAATTTTTTTTAAAAGAATTACGTTATCCGCCGTTTCTCCGCGTATCACATAACAATAAACACGTCACAACATCCACGATTTTACACAATAAATCGGCATAAATCCAAAACGTTTCCGACATTTATTTCGATTTGTTTTTTTGTTCCGTTTGACGTTTGATATTACCTGATTCAAGGTTTCGTGATTCAAAAATTGATGTGTTCAAGCCTATATCGAGAGTGAAAATTTATCAGATGTATTAATGAATCCCCGCAGAGTATTTAACTGTGATGAAACAGCTTTTTTTCTTTCTCCAAAAGAAAAGCATGTGATTGTCAGAAAGGGATCAAAAAAGTCTATAAGAGGATCACCAATGATGAGAAGGAGTGTATCACTGTTTTATTAAATGTCTCCGCTGATGGTACGAGAGCACCATCACTAGTTTCCATATAAAAAAGAGTACCACCTAATATTGTTCAATCCAACTTAACTCCGATTTTCCAACTCTACAATTATGATATCTAATTGTAGAGTTGGAAAATCGGAGTTAAGCGAGAACTCAGATTGGGCAGATGTAGCAGCAGAGGCAGAAGCAGAACTTTAGAACACATAGCGTCTTATGTGATGAGCTCCAAGAAAGCAGCAGCAGAGAGAGCGGCAGAAGCAGAAACACATTTTAGCTCTAATCTCTAAATTTCTGCTTTCAATTTAACCTCACAAATCGTTGTTGATATTTTTTGCATATATGGACGGAAGTAAATATTTGTAATACTTGAAATGGAGGAGAATATAATTCAATACTTAAAAAACATAACAAAAGCTATAATTGCCAATCTGGCAATCATTGGAGACCCGTATGGTGATATTCGTATCAAAATTCGAACAGTTGTACCAAAATTCCACTTTGAAGTCAAACTTTCCAATAAGATTTTTTAAAATTTATTCCAATCGGATTTTGATGTATGGAAGTTTTATGTAGAATCATATCCTAAATAACTTTTGTTCTTGGACTTTTTTGATGAGATGTACCGTTTTTGCGATATTTACAAAAAATGTTTTCGTTCGTATGGGGGGTACCCCCCCTAATTGTCCATTTTTGCCGATTAACGTACTTAGCCTCGCATTTTACAAAAAACGGATCTGTGGAAAATTTCAAGTCTCTAGCTCAATCCGTGCGCCCGCAATCCGCGCCACAGACGGACAGACGGACGGACAGACGGACGGACAGACGGACGGACAGACAGACGGACGGACAGACGGACGGACATGCTAAATTCAACTTTTTTCATCATTCTAAACACACTGGTGTAATTCATTTTTGTGTGTGATGACGGGATCTTAGCGTTACAAACGGTAAGGCAAAGTTAGTATACCCTTTGGTTTCACCATACGGGTATAAACAGCAAAATATTATACGACAAATCATTCCGCGGATATAAATACGTACAACGTTTTGACAGGTTTCTGCTACTTTCGTCAGAATTCTAATTTCATTGTGGGACAGAAAGCAGATTCTGCTTCTGCCACTGCTACTGCTTCTGCCTCTGCTGCTGCCTCTGCTCAATTGGAGTTCTTCCTTTAGGTTGGATGACATGAGACTGTTTTTAGAAGTACAGTAGGTGTTTCTACCCTAACCGCTTCGCGGTTTTATCGTGAATTCGATTAAAAGTCGATTTCTATATATAGAACAAAATGAACTCTCTAACCCGTCCGCTCGTCGTCAAGCCAACAGAAGTGTAGCAGTTGTTCTGATGAGGCCAATTACACTTCGGACCGAAACTTGACTGACGCTTCTTTTACAATTTTCCCTTCCTTTGTTGCAATTGAATTAAAATTTTAAAATATTCAATCGTTCGTCAAGAGAGATCCGATACAAATGAATAGAAAATTCGTTTCGAGAGAAGCAAATATTAGTTGCGTGATTTTAATGTTCTAGAACACAGAACATTAAAAAAACGATCCAGAGTAAATGGGAAATTTCATCGAATTCAATCGCAACTGACTTCACGTTGGTTACATCAGTAGGCCGTTACTGTTGTATTTTTTCAAATTATGACATATATAGGCAAAATAATTCATTTATATCCGAGACTTCTGTTAAAAAATGCGAAGTTAATTCGTTTCGTTTTACGTTGCGTTTATCGAAATTGTCATTCGAGATACATAAATTTAAAAAAAAAACACAGCTTTGATTATTTTGGTTTTATTTTGTACTGACTAAAATGAATGTACGTGTAAATAAGCCTGTCACAGAATGGATAAACAGCTGGCGCTGCGACCGTTCTTGACTCGTTGTCCTTTGCAGATTTATACACGCAAAAAAGTTTTCGAGCGCCCCAATAGTAGTTCTTGCTAAAATATTTAAAGATGTCAAATCTTCGAACACATTCTGGAAGGCAAATTTCTTTCTTCTTGAATTTTCAAATTCTTCTTTCCGGGCTGCCATATACGGCGTACACTTTAAAACAAAATCTATTAAAAAAGTACTTATAATTTTATTTTGTACTCACGATTCGCCATCTCCCATGATTAAAACTATTTCCGCTGTCGAACAGAACCAAAGAACCACCAACAGAAAATCCTCAATTAAGAATAAAATGTCAGATTTATTATGGTGAAGTTAGCAGCATTTCATTACCGTACATTACCGTATAAAATTTCCCTTTGTTACAAACGTTGTTCGAGGTGAAAAGGTGGTGCAGGATTTTGTATGGAAAGCTTGTTCTGAACGTCTTCAGAACATTAAAAAAACGCAACTATTATTTAAAAGTATTGACCAATAAACCTTAAGTTTCGAGATATTCAAATAGCAAAGTGGTCACATTAATGGATTGATTGGGATTGATTTATTATCACAACATTTGTGACCCATATTTTTCCATCATCACTTATCGACTGTTCTATTGATCCCCTTCCCATCTTCATCTTTGTCTGTTGTGAATTCTGGAGATCTAAAACTTTGACTTCAGAGTGGAATTTTGATACAACTGTTCGCCGTTCATTTAAATCAACATACGGGTTTTCCATAATTGCCAGATTTGTTGGACCGATGCAGATAAGTCAAAATTCAAAATTTCATTTTTGTAATGTTCGAGGAATTTGGGAGAACCATCTTTCTGTCTACATCCACTGAACCCAAAAAAAAAACTAGACGTACTGGCTTTGTGTGAGGCCAAAGGTGATCGTGACTGCGATCCAGATCAATTTCAGGTAAACGGGTATCATCTTGAGACAGTATTTTTTCGTCAAAGGGGTATCGCAATGTATATCCGCAACGATGTGCGTTACTCACTTCTTCCTAATTTGGAACCAAATTTGAGATATCTTAACACTAACTGTCACGTCAGTCAAAAAGACCTAACACCTAACTGTACACAAAGGCCACAATGAAAAACATAACAAAAGCTATAATTGCCAATCTGGCAATTATTGAAACCCGTATGGTGATATTCGTATCAAAATTCGAACACTTGTACCAAAATTCCACTTTGAAGTCAAACTTTCCAATAAGATATTTTAAAACTTATTACAATCGGGTTTTGATGTATGGGAGTTTTATCTTCTAAATAACTTTTGTTCTTGCACTTCTTTGATAAGATGCACTGTTTTTGAGATATTCACAAAAAAACGCTTTTGTTCGTATGATCCATTTTTGCCCATTAAGGCTAGTACTGTAACACAGCGAAACGAAAACGAAAAAATCTGGGCATTAATCGACTGCGAAAATTTTCGCTTTGGAGATTTTGGAGACATTTGAATTGTCGTTTTGTGTTTGTGTTTCGTATACTAAAAAAAGCATTTGTAGTAACGTTGTTTTATGTGAAAATTCTTGATTTCCCAAGAAAATTTTTTTAGCAATAGTAGACCAAGACAAAGCTATCGTAATTGGGGCAGCTGGTTTAGCTCTAGCTTTGTTGCAGAAGCGAAGAAAAAGCCGCTCAAAAACATCCCCATATTTGCGTGACGGATATCTTTCCATTAATTCCGACAATTTTGTTTTCTCAATTGATGACCACACTATTTTTACCTTTTGGCTCATATTTCCTACAAAATAAATAAAAAAACAAAGGTTTTCTCGCTTATTTATTCAAATTAAATATAAATATTGTACATACCAACTATTTTCTTGTCACCGAAATATCAAATCACAATCAGCTGGTTGGAACTGTCATTATTTCGTGCGAAAAGAATGCCTCAGGTCGTTCTTTTCAGGTGCGAAAAATGTGGAGAAATTGTGTCTGACATCTCTTGGTGAAAATTGGAAGCCGATCAAACCAGCTGATTTTTCTCCAAAAATTTTTTCGTTTTCGCTGGTGCACAGTACTACTTTTGCGAACGAAATTTCGCACAGCGAAATTTTTTTGGAATTTTATATGGGATTTGACATTTTGTTTTCGTTTCGCTGTGTTACAGTACTAGCCTTTAACGAACTTAGCCTTGCATTTTACGAAAAACGGATCTGCGTCTGTAGCTCAATCCGTGCGCCCGCAATCCGCACCACAGACAGACGGACGAACAGACGGACAGACGGACGGGCGGACGGACATGCAAAAATTAATTATTTTTATCATTCTAAACCAGTGGTTCTTAACTTGGGTTCGATCGAACCCCAGGGGTTCGGTGCGTCAGTCTCCGGGGTCCAGCGGAGGTCAAAACACACACTTTTTATATCCGTATGGTGAAACCAAAGGGTATATTAACTTTGCCTTACCGTTTGTAACGCCAAGATCTCGTCATCGCACACAAAAATGAATTACACCAGTGTGTTTAGAATGATGAAAAAAGTTGAATTTAGTATGTCCGTCCGTCTGTCCGTCTGTCTGTCTGTCTGTGGCGCGGATTGCGAGCGCACGGATTGAGCTAGAGACTTGAAATTTTGCGCAGATCTGTTTTTCGTAAAATGCGAGGCTAAGTTCGTTAATGGGCAAAAATGGACCATTAGGGGGGGTACCCCCCATACGAACGAGAACGGTTTTTGTAAATATCTCAAAAACGGTGCATCTTATCAAAAAAATGCAAGAACAAAAGTTATTTAGGATGTGATTCTACATAAAACTCCCATACATCAAAATCCGATTGGAATAAATTTTAAAAATTCTTATTGGAAAGTTTGACTTCAAAGTGGAATTTTGGTACAACTGTTCGAATTTTGATACGAATATCACCATACGGGCAATTATAGCTTTTGCTATGTTTTTGTTTTTATGTGAAAATCATGTTATAATGGTTTTGTTCTTTGTTCTTAATGGTTTTGTCCTTTAATTGTTTGTTCTTTAATGGTATTGTTCATTTTGTGCACCTATGTATAAATTAGCGTGACTATTTTTTTTTTGGAGCCAATGGTGGATAAAATGGGGGGATAAAGGGGGAAGAAAAATAAAAATGAAAAAAATTGTATTAATAAATCAAAATATTGATTTTTTATTTATGTTTTCCAATTTCAAGCACAAACTGATGATGATCTTGTCGATTCTTTGTACTTTTCTTGAGAAGAGATTTGTTTCAATATATCTTTGTCCTTTTTCAAATAATCGAAAAACTCCAAACAGCTGAGATTGATATTGTGTTTGGTAAAAGGAATCGATTTAAGTGTTTTAACTTGTAAACGAGTCTTTTTTTCTTTTTTCGTGTTTTATTTTTTTTTGTGTTCAGCCTAAAGCTGGAACACAACAATTTTCTCGAAATCGGCTGCAGCAGCAAATTTAATTTTTGTGCAGTAAATTGAAATAAAATTTTGTTATGTTCTATTTTTGTGTTCTAACGTAATAGAGCTTAGATTTGCCGCATAACACGGAGACTTAATCCCTAGGGGCACGGTGTCCCTTTAATGCAGTGCTCCGCAACCTTTATTTGCATACGGCACACCAATTTTTTTTCTGGAAATCCGGGGCACACCACAAAAGAAAACATAAAAAAATTCGTGTATAAAATATTTATAATGAAAAAATTTAAAAAAAAATCCTGAAAGAATTATTAAATAGCTATTTGAAATGTTTACCGCGGCACACCTAATATCATTTCCCGGCACACTGGTGTGCCGCGGCACACTGGTTGCGGAGCACTGCTTTAATGTATCACACATAATTTACCTTTAAACGGGATGATTTGTTCGTCTACACCAGTGGTTCCCAAAGTGGTCCCTACGGACCCCCAGGGGTCCCCGGGATCATTCAGGGGGTCCGTGGAAAATTAAAATTGATTTGGGGGTCCCTGAACAACGTCAGGGGGTCCGCGCAAGGTTTAATATGAAATAAAAAAATGGTGACACATTTTTATTAATATGGAAGTTAAAATAAATAATAATGAATAAATTATTAGCGATTTTTACGTCCTAATTAAAATATTTATAGTTAGACATATTGGGTTTTATTATTTAATATAATGCACCCTAAAAGTTATAGCTTACTATTTTATATTTTTGTTTAATTTGTTTACTTCTGCGAATAACCAAATCCGCGAAAGTTTGGAATTACTGTATATTACTGTATTATTATATTCTGTTGTGAATTAATTGGTACAAAATGAGTACCTACACAATATGCGACATTTACATGAAATTTTATCCTCACATCTCAAATAATTAATTCAAGAGAGCGTTACATTGTAGCATTCAATTTTTATTATAATTAACAGTGGTTTGTTGCAAATAAAATTTTTGATATTGTAACAGTCCACGGGTAAGAAGGTGCAAGGACATTCGAGATTAGGGATGCCAACGATACCTCGATGTTTGCAAAACTTCGAGGTATCGTTGAAAAATATCGAGTTTTAACCTCGATGTTGAACAGACCGATATATCGAGGTATCGATGTTGTTATCCACGATGTTAGAACTTTACTCTTTATAAAATTAGTAGAGAAACTAATTTTAGGACTAGAGGGACTAGTTTTTAGATAGATTTAATATAGCCACTCAAAGATTTGTTTAAATTTTCTTTGGTATCAATTTTCGGTTTCATCTTTCTACAAGATTTCGCAAAAAATACCAGAGCTAGCCATGAAATTTTACAGAGAAGTTTGGTCCTGATGTGGAAATCCGTTAACCGGAAGTAACCAAAACGGCGGCTTTTTAAAAACTATGCGGTTTTTTGCGATTTATTTCGAAACTAACCATTTTCTAGTAGTCTTATGTATTACAAAACTTGCAGACAATAAAATTTGCTACATTTATGTCTTTTACTAGAACTCCGTTATAAAGATATGCCGGTATTTCAAAAAAATTTTTTTTTTTGCGAATATCTCGAAAACTAGTGGGTTTTTGGTGGTTTAACGTATAAGAAGAATTAAAACCGTGTTAATTCTACCTGGGTGCACTCCACCCACAGTAGAGCATCCGCCAGGTGGCTAAATTATTTATTAAATTTAACTTTTTCAAAACATCGGAAAAACGATGTTTTCAGGACGATGTTTTTTGACATCGATGTCGCCTTAAAAAAAACATCGATTTTCGATATATCGAGGTTTTATGAACGATGTTGCATCCCTATTCGAGATCTGACGTGAACGCTTCGAGAATGTTTGAGATCTGCAGACGAGAACGTTCGAGACCTCGGCCGAACATACAGGAACGTTGGCAAACGAGTCGCGAATATAAAAGGCCGCGTCTTCGGCGGAGATTTAATAAATACTTCTTCAACAAAAAGTTTTATTTATATTTTATTTTTACATCATCATTTACCATTCAAGACATTAAAGTTAAATTTGTAATGTTTCTATTATGCATTTATGTAATGGTTTTTCACCCAGGGTCCGTGGGCAAGATTTGACTATGAAAAGGGGTCCGTGGGCAAGTTTTGATTATGAAAGGGGTCCGTGGGCCAAAAAAGTTTGGGAACCACTGGTCTACACATAGAGTTCCAATTCTTGTTCAAACAATCTATTTCGAACTGCATCAACAATTGGTCTTATTTTGTAAAACTTGTCACAGTTAATTTAATTTATTAATTTTTTTAAATTTATTTATTACAAATTTCATCAAAATACTGATTACTGATTAATATTATTTACAATAACATATTTAAAGCTTACTCTTCAGAAACTCCAAACTATTGTTAAAATCAATATTTTCAAATTTCAAATTGAAATTACGGCATATGTTGGATATAGGTTCGTTAAGACCATAGTTTGTACGATGCATAGCAACATGAAGAAAATTATGACATCTACGTGGACGAGAAGGAGTAAGTATAGATATATTTTCTAATATTTGAGGCGAGCTAATCAGTCCCGTTAACAATTTGAACATAAAGGTAGTCTTTGTGATACTCCTTCTTTCTTTTAAAGTTTTTAAATTTAGCAGCGCAAGTCGATCTGCATAAGGAGGTAGACTTAAGACGTTGTTCCAGGGCAGTCCCTTCAGCGCAAAACGACTAAATCTCCTTTGCACCATTTCTATCCGATCACAATGTATCGCATAGAAAGGGTCCCAAACTACAGAACAATATTCTAATATTGGACGAACCAGAGAGCAGTATAAGGATTTGGTGACAAAAGGGTCAGAAAATTCCCTAGACCACCTCTTGATACAGCCCATGAGGGAATTAGCTCGACTCAAAATAGAATTTATATGATCAACAAAAGTAAGAGAAACGTCAAAAATTACACCAAGGTCCTTAATTTGTTGGAGCCTGATTAGATCAGTCCCTTCATGGGTACAGTCATAAAATAAAAATCTTTTCTTCCTTATAACTAAGGACAGAGCACTTATCAACGTTTAATAACATAAAATTTTTTTTTACACCACACATAAAAATTTTCAAAGTCATTCGATAAAAGTACACAGTCATTTATGTCGCGAATAGGGCGGTATATTTTCATATCGTCAGCAAAGAGCAAAATAGAGCTATTTTTTATAATCAAATAAATGTCATTCACATATAACACGAAAAGCATCGGACCCAGATGGCTTCCCTGAGGTACACCAGAAATATTGTATATTGTTTTCGAAGTTTTCCCTCGAAAACAAACTCTTTGAGTGCGATCACAAAGGTAAGGACTTAACCACTTGAGAAATAATGGGGGAAAACCCAGAACAGAAAGCTTAAACAACAAAATTTTATGCGAAATTGAGTCAAATGCTTTGGCTAAATCAGTATATATGCAGTCGACCTGCAGCCCATTCTCGACGCTATTTTGGCAGAAAGATGTAAATTGAACTAAATTTGTTATCAGCAGGTTTTGCTGTGTTATCGCCTAAGTGCCGTTTGCACCAACAAAACTTAGCAACTTATGTACAACTTAAAAAATTTAAGTCGAAGAATTTCTACGGTTTAAGTAGGTTAACCACAACTTAATTTTTTAAGAATAATACGCGCAAACGGGCCTAAGTGCAAGTTGGCTCGCAGTGGGAAGAATGGATTCCTTGTCATGAATTGGGAAAATGTATTTCCAGGAACATTATTTTCCCAGTACATAATAACACGTGGAAATTTTGAAACTCCATTTTTATATGGAAACTAAATGTAACTCTTCTGGACTTGTTAAAACTAATCTGGTATTATTTTGTTCAGTGTATAGGCTCGTGTAATTTGCTGCCGATTCGAAAAAGGATTTATACACGCACTTGATAAATTAAACATACGGTGTTTGTATTTGACTAGTAGACGCTTCAGACTGTATAAATGGTGATTTCAAAGTAACGTCTGTCTGACGCACATGCCTCCATTTTATATTTTCGTTGGTTGTAAATTGAAGTGTCTCACCAATTGGTGGATCTTCTTCCATAGGTGTTTCAACTGAGTGGTGCAGTACTCTAGATTGTCATAGTACTCGATTGAAACAATTTGCTGATAATGGTACCCTTGGTTTAGCTCCGGAAGTAATAGTTTGGATGTCGATCAAATGTAGAGAAGATGTAGCTGCTCCTTGACGTGAATTATAAGCTACTGACTTTATGTTTGACCTGTGTGTGATATGTATTCGAATCCTCACTAAGATTTTCTTCTTCTTCTTCAGATGACTTCTCGCTCGACCGAAATATAACTTGCCTCTTTTCAATATCTTCATCGTCGTTCTCACTATCGGAAAACTTGCCATGGGACATTCCCTCCAACATTGCAAAAAAATGCTCTTCGCTTAATTTATGTGTCATTTTGAACACATAAAAAATAAAAATAAAAAATTACACGATCCAAAATATCACAAAAATTTACTGTTTTTCTTTTTCACAGAATTAGCATGTGAAAAAGAAGTTTTTTTTGGAAAATCTTGCAAAAAAAAAATTAAAAATAGAACAAGATATTTACAATATATTGTACAAAGGTAGTCAAAGAGTTAATGAATACTTTCGTCTTATATTTTATATAAGACCCACCTGATTTATAACGGTTCATAACTTATAGGTATCTCTTGGAATTCTTTGTTCCAATCGACTTTATACTTACCTTTTGATACGGTGAAAAATAGTAGTTTTTATGTTTTCTTGATTAAAATAAAACTCTTTTGCTCTATACTAAATCTAATATCTATATACACGTTATTCTTTGTTTTTGAGATATTCACAAAAAACGTTTTCTTTCGTATGGGGGGTACCCCCCCTAATGGTCCATTTTTGCCCATGAACGAACTTAGCCTCACATTTTACGAAAAACGGATCTGCGCAAAATTTCAAGTCTCTAGCTCAATCCGTGCGCCCGTAATCCGCGCCACAGACAGACGGACAGACAGACAGACGGACGGACGGACGGACGGACGGACGGGTAGAAACTAATTATTTTTATACCCGTATGGTGGAACCAAAGGGTATATTAACTTTGCCTTACCGTTTGTAACGCCAAGATCCCGTCATCGCACAAAAAAATTAATTACACCAGTGTGTTTAGAATGATAAAAATATTTAATTTTTGCATGTCCGTCCGTCTGTCCGTCTGTCTGTCTGTCTGTCTGTGGCGCGGATTGCGGGCGCACGGATTGAGCTAGAGACTTGAAATTTTGCGTGGATCCGTTTTTCGTAAAATGCGAGGCTAAGTTCGTTAATGAGCAAAAATGGACCATCAGGGGGGGTACCCCCCATACGAACGAAAACGTTTTTTGTGAATATCTCAAAAACGGTGCATCTTATCAAAAAAGTGTAAGAACAAAAGTTATTTAGGATATGATTCTACATAAAACTTCCATACATCAAAATCCGATTGGAATAAATTTTAAAAAATCTTATTGGAAAGTTTGACTTCAAAGTGGAATTTTGGTACAACTGCTCAAATTATGATACGAATATCACCATACGGGTTTTCAATAATTGCCAGATTGGCAATTATAGCTTTTGTTATGTTTATCATTCTAAACACACTGGTGTAGTTCATTTTTTTGTGTGATGACGGGATCTTGGCGTTACAAACGGTAAGGCAAATCTAATATACCCTTTGGTTTCACCATACAGGTATAAAAATGGATGTTTGTCTGGCTGTCTGAGATTACAAAACTCAAAAACTATTGGACCGATTTTTACGCAGTTTTTGCTAAATGATGTGTGTTGCCAGGAGCAGCTATGTAGATGTTTAAAATTCGAAACGGAAGTTCCTGCAAGGGTAACGCAAATATCCTTTTTCCCATTTTTCCCCGGAAAAATTTGCATTATAGGGTATTTTGGGTCGCTAATTAAGAATCTGGTGTTTGAATTTCAAAATTCGGGACAGAAGGTCCTGTAAGGTAACGCAAATATCCTTTTTCCCATTTTTCTCCGGAGAAATTGGTATTATGGGGTTTTTGGGGTCGCTAATCACGAATCCGGTATTAGATTTGCAAAATTTGAAAGGGAAGTTCCTGAAAGGATAACGCAAATATCCTTTCTCCCCGGAAAAATTGGCATTATGTTTGTGGTCGCTGATCACGAATCCGGTATTAGATTTGCAAAATTCGAAACGAAAGTTCCTGAAAGGATAACGCAAATATCCTTTTTCCAGTTTTTCCGGGGAAAAATCGGTATTAGGGGATTTTTGGGGTCGCTGATCACGAATCCGGTGTTGGAATTTCAAAATTCGAAACGGAAGGTTCTGTAAGGATAACATTTTTTCCCAAAACTTTTTAAGTTATTTATGGTTTTTTGGCATTCTAAAATTTATACAAAAAACTTTTAGCTGCCAACGAAGGGTCTGCTAGTACTCATATAAGAATTCTCAATGCATCGCCTAGGCATGGACTCGACAAGTTTGCGGCACCTGGAGGCAGGAATAGACTTCCATGCAGACTCGACTACTTCCCATAATTCCTGTTTGTTGGATGGTTTTTTTTCTGATACGGCTTTTTTCAAGTCTGTCCATAGATTTTCAATCGGATTTAAATCCGGGGATTGAGCGGGCCACACCAAAACGTCGACTTTATGCCTATCGAAACATTTTTTTTGCCTTGTTTGAAGTGTGTTTAGGGTCATTATCTTGCATAAATACCCATTTTAATGGCATTTCGTCTTCCGCGAAGGGAAGCATGAAATGCCCTCATAAATATCAACTGTCATATTTAGCTTGATCCAAAATATTGGACCAATGCCGTACTACGAAAAACAGCCCCATGCCATAATATTGCAACCTCCATGTTTGACAGATTTCGTAGTATATCGTGGGTTGAATTCTGAACTAGGAGGTCGTCGTCCACTATCCACTACCTTTGGAGCCAAATAACACCACTTTCGACTCATCGCTCCATAAAACATTGCGCCATTTAGATGGTGTCCAGTTTCGATGCAATTTTGCAAAAAAAATTCTGTTTTTTACGTGTCTAGATTTTAATAAGGGTATTCTCCGGGGCTTTCGCCCTTTTAAATTTGCTTTTATCAATCGTTTTCTTATTGTTGAACTGCTTATTTGCAGATTTAATTCTTTTTTTATCACGCTGGAGGACATAAACGGGTTACGCTTTGTCAACATGACTATATTTTGATCCTCTCGAGATGTAGTTTTTACCTTTCCACCTCGTTTTTCCGGCTTAGGTTGCCAGTTTTTCACATTGACGATCATTTTTGCAGAGCATTGAATCTCTTTTTGAATATACCGATACGTTTTGCCCTCCTTAAGCATAATTTTAATAGCTATACGCTCTTCTTCAGTACAGTGTACGCTGCGGCCCATTTCTGTAAGATTATATTGAACTTTTCATATTTTTCACCAATACTACTATTTAATAACATTTACCGCACTTGGTTGTAAAAGTATAATAGATTAAATCTCGAATTTCGGTCACTTTTCTCTAGAAAACTACAACTGCTGCTATTTTGATGAACACTTTATTGCATAAGATGACATTTCTAAACTCGGGGGTTCCCCTAGAAATGCATTTACGTGCACTGGTGCCATATATTCTTAAACTTAAACACCAAAATTACGTTTTTTGGTTTTACTTTATGGGGTACACTGGATTAAAATGCCAAAATATTCAACTTTTTTCGTTTTTTATAGGTGCTGCTATTTTAAAGAACACCACTGTACTTGATACAAAAATAAACTTCTAACTTAAATTAAAGAAATTGGTAGCTCTAAATCTGTATAATTTTCAAAGAAATCGAAATAAAACATCGTCTTCTTTGAAAATTATACAGATTTACTTATACTGAAAGAAGATCTTCAAATTGTTGAGAATTTTCTTTAATTTGAGAATGAATATTTGTATATTTAAAAAAAGAACATATTTTTGATGATGACGCGTGAATTAATAAAAAGGCTGAATTCTTAAAAGAATCACGCATATAAAAACATAAGGAGAGCTACAATTGCGCGACAATAGTAAAATATCCTATATGGCATGATTGTAAGTTCAATTTGATCAGGATATTAAAAAGAATTAGATGGAAATATAAAACTCAAATCTATTAATTATTCTATAGACACTGTTGTATCTTTAGATACGATTACAAATAGTAGAGAAAACATGTTATAGGGTATTAAAAATGAAAATTTAGTAGTAATGCTTTTATGCGTAAATTATCTTTACCAAATGAAATATCTATACAAATAAATTTTAATTCACTTCTTTTTCATTTTACAGATAACGTCTGTCATTGAAACCACATAAGTTAAACGAAAACCTGACTTTCAATGAATAAAATCATATGTCTGAATAAAGTTTTTCTCCGTGAACGAAAAGTGAATGAGTGATTTCGACATGAAAACTGTATAAAACTTTCACATCAGATACAGCACTTATATCGCACCTAAATCAAAAACTTTGTGTTAATTTTTCGCCACAAAAAAAAAATTATATTTATAAAAAAACAATCCTTTTTGTTAATACAATGTGGGAGCGCGGTGCCGCTGAGAGAATGCGGCGATCTAAATCCACTTTTCACCGGAGAATCGTTTTGAAAGACTCCCGCTCCTGTAGCTACCATAGCAATTCCAACCAATATATGTGCATTATAGCATTATTGACAATGTGTGCCATAGTTGATTACAATAGTCAAGTAATTGTTAGTGCTTTTGGTAATAATGATTTTGAAAAGTTCGCGATTAATCAAGAAAATAATAAAAAAGCAATGTCTCTGGTCCTTCCACATGATACATATCCCGGTTTCAGCATTAAAAGATTCGCTAGGATTTTCAACAATATCTCGCCAGAATCGTTAACCTCATTGGCTGATATAAAGAATGCTTCCGATTTTTCTAAAAGGAAAAGCCTGTATAATTATCGACTTTTGGAAACTGGTTTCTCAAAATATTTTACGATTTTAGATGATGGAGTGGTTATGACCACATCCGATCTTACTCCATTAATAAATAAGCCAGTAAACCTAATAATTGTAGAGGAGACGCCAAATTCAACATCTACACACCAATTGCAATTATTCGTTATGAATCGGAATGATATGCTTCGTTTTCCAGGTGCAAGTCTTGACTTAACCGGAGAAATCAAAGAAAATCAAAAATCTGGCAGTAAAGTTAATGGCGTACCACTATTGCAGGCAAATTCGGCTAGAGATGCAAATACTATTATATATTCAATAATTCATGGAAATGATAATGATTCCTTTGCGCTGCAGGAAACCGGAACTAATTTTATAGGAAAGTCCATTACTATAAGAAAAGCTCAAAGTACAGGAGTATGGCTTGTAACAAACAAACCGCTTGATAGGGAAGTTAAATATCTTTATGATATATCCATTCAAGCATCTGATGAAGATGGCATGGACAAAGCTATTACACGAATATTGGTGACCGTCCTTGATGAGAATGACAACAGACCTAAATTTGTGGAAGAAGAATATAGATTTGCATTATCTGGAACTAAAGTAACCGACTTATATGGAAATTCTTCCACAACGTGGCATAGATTCACACGAATTGGAAAAGTTCAGGCTTCGGACGCTGATGGTGATAAGGTTGCTTATCGCTTGAAAACTTTAAGTAACACAGTTATAATTGTGCCACAAACTGGGGAACTTATGCTGGCTGCCGAACCGGAAAAATCTGAATTGCTTTTAGAAGTTGAAGCTCACGATTTAAGAACGCCAAGTCTTTCGAGTTTGAAACAAGCAAAAGTTGTAGTAGAATTTGTTGCACCCGATCCAGTTCCTGTTATAATGCAACATTTATCCCATGATGCTGTAAATCAACATTCTCATCGTCGTGAAAGAAGACGTGTGACGCGAGCAGTGCGTCCAACTAAACGAATTGAATTCACTGAAGCCGACGGTGACGCTGAAGGAAAAAGTGTATTTCAATTAGAGAAGGAAACTGACCGAGAAACGTTTAAAATACGGGATGAAAATCCATGGGTTACAGTTGAGCCAAATGGTGCAGTTCGAGTAAAGAAGAAGTGGGATTACGAAGAACTTGGACCGGAAAAAACGATCGATTTTTGGGTTATTATTACAAATGCCGGTCATAACGGTAAGTTTTTTTTATATCTACTAATATTATTTTTTACTTGTTTACTATTATGATTTTTGTATTATTATTATTATTTTTGATGTTATTATTATTATTACTAGCAGACCCTACGTTGCCAAGTTAAAGATTTTTTTTTGTATAAATTTTAAAATGCCAAAAAACCATAAATAATTTATAAACTTCTGGGAAAAAATGTTATCTTTACAGGACCTTCCGTTAGAGTTATTGAAATTGAAACGCCGGATTCGTAATCAGCGACCCCGAAAACCTCCCAAAGCCAGTTTTGAGAGAAAAATTGGAAAACGGACATTTGCATTGTCCTTTTTCGAATTTCGAAATTCCAACACCAGATTCGTAATCCCTATAATGCGAATTTTCCGGGAAAAAATGGGAAACAGGATATTTGCGTTATCCTTACAGGACTTTCCGTTTAGAATTTTGAAATTCCAACATCCAACTCGTAATCAGCGACCCCGGAAACTCCATAACGCCGATTTTTCCCGGGAAAAACATGAAAAAGGATATTTGCGTTATCCTTTTAGGACCTTCCGTTTCGAATTTTGAAAATCCAATACCGGATTCGTGATCAGCGACACCAAAAACCCTATAATGCCAATTTTCTCGGGGAAAAATGGGAAAAAGGATAATTTCGTTATCCTTACAGGACCTTCTGTTTCGAATTTTAAAAATCTTACATAGCTAAAAACCTGCTCCTGGTAACGCAGATCATTTTGCAAAAAACCGCGTAAAAATCGGTCCAATAGTTTTTGAGTTTTGTAGTCTCAAACAGACAGACAAACAAACATCAATTTTTTAATATTAAGATTAATATTCCTACTAACTACCAGATACTTCGTCTTCACTGCTTTGCGAATTTACTCCTTACTTTCTTCTTTGGCCTGCAAAACGCAAAATAATATACAGACAGCATTTCTTTGAAGAATTTTTTCAACTCTTCGTTTCCAAATTGATATAAAAACGCTTGAATCATAGCTCCACATCCCTGCAAATAAAACTAACGTAGTTCTTATGTACACAATCCCATACAAAAGCCTGTTTGGTGATATTAGCTGTTCCTTAATGATTCGATCAGAGATCCAGATCAATTCTCATACAAATTCGTAATCCAAGTTTTATCGGGATAATGATCTGATCTGGTTTCTGAGTTTGGAAAATAAAAATTTCTCTCGGTACATGTCTCAGAACCCGCCTTCTGTGTGTGGATATTTTACTATTTTCATCAAATTAGAGTTCTTCCGGAAAACTGAAGAGATATAGTGGAGTGAAACAGAAGCTTGCTATTCTATCTGGTGAAAAAAGCTGGCTAATGGAAAAGTTTTTGCGTATTTAAAAATTATTACCAAAAAATACGCCACGATTCTATTTAACATAATCTAAAAACAAATTTTTACCCATAATAAACTCTTATACGTTTTTTTAATGATCCATATAGCTCTCTTAATCGAAAAATTAAAATACAGCTGTTATCAGAAAGTTATAACCTCTTCCTCTAAAAAAAGAGACCTATAGATCATGCTCTTCATCGTCAAGTACAATCTGCTTTCTCTAACCAATGTGAAAAAGCAGGTGTCTGTCTCGTAGAGACGGTCAGAAGACGTGGATCCGCCTACAACGATCGCCAATAGATATTTAAGTAAGAAATTTTATTGAAAATGAAATTAAGGAAACAAATTTTTATTTAAAACATAACAAAAGCTATAATTGCCAATCTGGCAATTATTGAAAATCCGTATGGTGATTTAAGTGAACGGCGAACATTTGTATCAAAATTCCACTTTGAAGTCAAACTTTCCAATGAGATCTTTTTTTAATTTATTCCAATCGGATTTTCATGTATGGGAGTTTTATGTAGAATCATATCCTAAATAACTTTTGTTCTTGCACTTTTTTGATAAGATGCACCGTTTTTGCGATATTCGGTTTCACCATATGGGTATAATAATTATACCCGTATGGTGAAACCAAAGGGTATATTAACTTTGCCTTACCGTTTGTAACGCCAAGATCCCGTCATCGCACAAAAAATTGAATTACACCAGTGTGTTTAGAATGATAAAAATATTTAATTTCTGCATGTCCGTCCGTCTGTCTGTCTGTCTGTCTGTCTGTCCGTCCGTCTGTCTATCCGTCTGTCTGTCCGTCTGTCTGTCTGTGGCGCGGATTGCGGGCGCACGGATTGAGCTAGAGACTTGAAAGTTTGCACAGATCCGTTTTTCGTAAAATGCGAGGCTAAGTTCGTTAATGGGCAAAAATGGGCTGTTAGGGGGGGTACCCCCCATACGAACGAAATCGTTTTTTGTGAATATCTCAAAAACGGTGCATCTTATCAAAAAAGTCCAAGAACAAAAGTTATTTAGGATATGAGTCTACATAAAACTTCCATACATCAAAATCCGATTGGAATAAATTTTAAAAAATCTTATTGGAAAGTATGACTTCAAAGTGGAATTTTGGTATAACTGTTCGAATTTTGATACGAATATCACCATACGGGTCTCCAATGATTGTCAGATTGGCAATTATAGCTTTTGTTATGTTTTTATTTATAATTGGTTTATGATAAGAGAAGTGTGAAATAAATATCATACATACAGTGTTCAAAACGCTCCCATTTCTAGTCTTTCGTTCAAATTAGTTATATATATAATAACGAAGGTTTTACATAAATTTACTACTATTTCATCGATTCTACTACTATTTTTCGGCCGATTTACTACGATTTCGAAAATCAAAAGTCACAACCCTGAACAGAACTTTAATGCTGGGAGCGAAATATCGCTCTCTTACTAATGAAATACATACTTATATATGTGTGTGCATCATAACCAACAGCCATCGCTCGAGGCTTTCATTCATTTTTATGCGAGATCCACAAACCGTTTTGAACAAGAAGCGAAAACTTAAATAGAAATCATTTTCGTTCTCAAGAACGAGAGTCGGAAACCACAGCAAACGCTTTTGCCGTTAAGAGCGAAAAGAACGAAATAACATTACAGCGGCAGTACCTAAAAATTTTGATTTTGATCTTTAAAAAAATAATTGAACATAGTTTAACATAACAAAATACCCTGAACAATGCTTTAATGTAGGCCGTATTTTATATCACAGTTTCTGTTCGGATGTCACCACAAACTATCGAGTTTCATCGATTGCAAATTTGTTATCATGGCAGCAAGCCAATTTTCTAATTTGTACCCCCATAACCAAAATCCAAGACGTATCCACGTCAAAAATGCAGGAAAAGAAATGTTCAAAAAACTTTTTTTTTTAAATATTTCTCAATATATTATATACATAAAAACTATGAAAGCAAAAAAAAATGTTGAAAATTTTATGTCCCTGAAATTTTTTTTATATTTTTTTCCCATAGTTTTCCAAAAATTCTCAAAAAAACGGTAATTTTTCCATAAAAAAATTATATGGGAGATACTCGTTATAGCTACCGTCAAAAGTTAAAAGAAAACTAAGATTTTCGTAAAACTTGTTTACAAAAAATGTCAAGACGCTAGGTCAACGCGTTCTCGAGTTATTTAAGATACGTAAAACGGTCAGACCGACTGACACACGCACGGACATCATCATAATTTTACCTGAAACGGATTTCATCGGGATTCGAAATTTTTTATCTGCCCCCGTGCTCGAGTCGGTCTCCGTCATTAATCTATATATATAAAAATGGAAGTTTGTTGGTTGGTTGGTTTGAGATTACAAAACTCAAAAACTACTGTACCGATGTTTACGCGGTTTTTTGCAAAATGATCTGCGTTCCCAGGAGCAGAGCCGTATTAACAAGTTTGAGCGCCCTAAGCTAAATAAAATTTTGCACCCTTACATAGTTTTATTGTAAAAATTCAATTTTATTTTTTAAAATATTCTTTAATTCAAAACACAGTACTTACAGATACGCTAAATATAAAGAAAATTAAAAAAATGCAATCAAAATTTCATCGCCTCAGATCGATGGCGCCCCTGGGCTGTAGCCCAATTAGCCCTATGGTTAATTGGGCCTTGCCCAGGAGCAGGTTTTTAGCACGTGTATTAAGTTAGCCCCACCACCAAAGAGTTTCAAATTTTCAACTATTCCAGGATTTAGTGCTAATTAGTTGCCGTAGTCCCGAATTAGTTGCTCCTGCCGTTTAGCAGGAAAAAGGATGTAAAGTGGGTGGGCTAGGTTAACGTTAAGCTAGCCCCACCCAAGCCGAAAATCATATGTAGAACAATCGTACTAACTCAACCGATATACTAGAATTAGTTGCTAATTAGTTGCTCTACGTATTTGTAAAAAAACGTCAAATTTTTTTTTGTCTATTTTGCTCTGTTACGCTGGAACACAAAAATAGCACACAAGAAAATTTTCTTCCATAAGATTTGCAGCTTATTTACTGCTATTTTACTGCCCAAAAATAAAATTTGCTGCTGCAGCCGATTTCGAGAAAATTCGTTTCCCGCCAAAAATGTTAGGTCTCAATTCTACCGAAATTCGGTCCCCCCAAAATATATATTTGCCAGAACACAATTTCCAAATAAATCCGAGTCAGATTTCTCAAGATTTCGTTTCGCGCCATAAATGTTAAGTCTCAATTCTACCGAAATTCGGTCCCGGCAACTAATTAGCACTAAATCTTTGTGTTTTTAGCTATGTTAGATTTTCAAAATTCAAAACAGAAGGTCTTGTAAGGATAATGAAAATATCCTTTTTCCCATTTTTCCCCGGAAAAATTTGCATTATAGGGTCTTTGGGGTCGCTGATCACGAATCCGATATTAGATTTTCAAAATCGGAAACGGAAGGTCCTGTAAGGGTAACGAAAATATGCTTTGTCCAATTTTTTCCCCGGAAAAATTAGCATTAGGGTGTTTCCGTGGTCGCTGATCACGAATCCGGTGTTGGAATTTCAAAATTCGAAATAGAACGTCCTGTAAGGATAACGTTTTTTGTCCCATAAGTTTCTAAGTTTTTTATGGTTTCTTGGCATTCTAAAATTTATACAAAAAACTTTAAGCTGGCAACGTAGGGTCTGCTAGTACAATATAGAAGGGAAAAGTAAAAAGAGTGATTCAAAAAACGTGATCCTGGGAATAATTCGTAACTATCTAAAATCACGGCTTTGGTTTAGGTTGCAAAACTTCTGTCAAACGAAGTTCGGGGCCTTCACTCGAAAACAAAACTTCTGTTAGTTTTGTTCAGCGGAAATGCCCCATTACGGAAAACAAAGGAAATATTTCGGAAGCATAAAAAACATTTCAAGTTAAGCACGTTTTTTTCCAAAATCGCAGCAGAAATTTCTTTTAGACAAAACAAGTTTGATGAATATCACTTTTGCGATACATTTTTCAGCAATAAAATGAAGATTATCTTTTTAAATAACTATAATTTTTCACCCCTTTATTCGCAGATATCCAAAATATACGCATAATAAAATAAACGACTCGATTAGTTTATGAAATTCAACACGTTCAATGCCTGGTCGTGGCTGAAAACGTTACGGGTGTTTTTCAGCTTTGAACTTGTGTAATTGAAATATATTTTTTAATTGAAACAATTAAGGCGTTACTTGTATAATTGAAATATATATTTTAATTAAACCCCATTCTTGGAAAACATTTAACTGCCTAACCATTGTCTATTTTCATTAGTGGGGCAAAGAGTAGATGATAAATTTAGATGCACCCTATGCTAAATTTATTATACTTGCACTAGTGTTAATTAGTTTGATCAAACGAATTTCTTTTAAAACCATGCCAATTGTTAGCACTTTGGTTATGAAATGAAACACGCGTAGTTGGCTAACATCTACAATATGCTTTATTAATACTTTACTTTACAATTTAATTAAATGGGAACGACGTTACAGAGTGGGAGCCAAGTTACAACTGGCGAGTTAATAGACTCTCATGACTTGGTTGATCGTTGGCTTCAACGATAGTGTTGCCAACACCTCCCCTTGTTAAAGATTGTCCTTAATCCTCAAAACGGCGTGGGCGCTTCCGCTCACGCTGCGGTCTATCAAGTCGGACGGATACATCCATATTCCGCTTAAGATTACGGCGGCGGAACTGCTCGTCAACCCTTCCAACAGGAGATGCTGCCAGTTCCTGCCTCGGAGATGGTGGCGGTTCCTGCTCCTGAATCGGACTGCTCAATTGATGACTTCCAAGGTTCTCGGTGATATCGAGTAAGATGTCCATTGGAATATGCGCTGTACTAAGATTCCCAGATTCGGAATAACGATAGCGAAGTTGATTAGCATGCGATCGAATCAGGCGGTTTAAGCTAGGCAAGTGGACATTATACAAAACATTGCCCACTCGTTCAATAATAACTCCTGGAATCCAGCGAAACTCGTTGTGTGAATGAACCTGAGCGTAGATTGTATCTCCCTGATAAAATACTCGTTCCTTAGCTCCATGTCGTCGATTGTACTGAGCCTCTTGCACGTCGTCTCGAATCTCTGCTGGCTTCGACGTTGGTTTGACTAATTCGATTGTTGTTCGAATTTGCCGTCCCATAAATAGTTCTGCCGGTGATTTGCCATCTTTAGCTCTGCGATTAGGAGTGGACCTATAAGCCAGTAAGAAATTATAAAGGTTTTCCTTGACTGTTCCTTCCCCTTCCATTTTTAGCAAAGCTGTTTTGAGTGTCCCGACAAATCTCTCCGCTCTTCCGTTTGACATTGGGTGATACGGTGGTGTCTTGACGTGTTGTACTCCCCGTTCTAGACAAAATTGCTCAAAACTCGCACTACAGAACTGAGTACCGTTGTCCGTAACCAATGTTTCAGGATTCCCAAACAGAGCGAAGAATGTTAAAAATTTCTCCTTCATTACTGTGGTAGTGATGTTTCCACATTCGTATACTTCGGGATACATGGAAAAAGAATCAACGATAACCAAATACCACTTACCATTCAGTGGACCAGCGATGTCAGCGTGTATGCGCTCCATCGGTCTTGATGTCTGCGGCCATGACTGTAACAAAGTCCTGATTGGTGATTTAGCATTCTCGGCGCACTTTGAACAGCTGCGAGCTAGCTCATGTATTTCCTTGTCAATGCTCGGCCAATAGATGCTAGATCGGGCGATTCTCTTCATTGCGTCGGATCCTAAATGGGCTTGGTGCAGTTGATGCAAAACTCTTTTCCGGTATTTAAATGGAATCACAATTCTCTCGTTAAACATTATGACCTCCCGAACTACAGTGAGTGAATCCTTTCGCGAATAAAATTCAAGAAGTTCTGGATCAACGATGGATTTCTTTGAAGACGGCCAACCCGTTTGGATGAAATCCACTGTTTGTTTGAGATGCTGATCACGTTTTGTTTCTCCTTGAATCATGGTGAAGTTAACCGGTAATCCGTTAACTGCTTCCTGAGCTACTTCGGTAAGATCTAACTCCAGTTTAGTACATGCTATTAAGACTTCTTCTTCCGGTAACGCTTGCAGGTTTATTAGTCTCGACAGCATGTCGACACATCCGAAGTCTGCGCTTTTGGAGTAGCTTATTTCGAAGTCGTATGCCATTAATGTTAGAGCCCAACGCTGTAAGCGATTTGCGGCCTGAATTGGGACTCCTTTCTTTGATCCAAAGATCGCGAGTAATGGCTTATGATCTGTAAATAGCTGGAACTTGCGTCCGTAAATCATCCTATGAAATTTTGTCACCGCAAAGATCAAAGCCAGTGCTTCTTTCTCTATTTGACTGTATTTACGCTCGGCAGGCGTTAGAGAACGAGCAGCATGAAATATTGCTTTCTCTGATCCGTCGGGGAATGTGTGTGCGATGTAGGCGCCGATTCCGTAATCCGATGCATCAGCCGCGACTTTGACTGGAAGCGATGGATTGTAGTGTGTCAGTGCTAAATCTGAAGAAAGAATTTCTTTAAATTTCTCGAACGCTTGTTGACATTCGGTTGACCACTCGAACGGAACGTTGGCCTTAAGTAGATGATTTAGAGGAGCTCTTAAATTTTCCATTTGCCTTATAAATTTCCCGTAATAATTGATGGCCCCGAGAAAAGAGCGAAGCTGAGCCTGCGTGTGCGGAGGCTCTAATGACTGAATAGCTTCGATTTTGTTTTTATCGGGTCGGATTCCGTGTTTGTCAACTATGAATCCAAGATAACGAATTTCAGTCTTGAAAAATTCGCATTTCTCGAATTTAACGTGAATCCCATGTTGCTGCAATCTAATCAAGAGATTTTTTAATTTACGCTTGTGGTCTGCAAAGTCCTTGCCATGGACACTGATGTCATCAAAGTAGACTTCAACTCCTTCGAGCCCTGCTACGATTTTCTCCATTGAGTCCTGGAATATTCCTGGTGCTGCGCGAATGCCTGGAGATAATCGGTTGACTCGAAATAGACCTTTATGGGTATGAATGGTGAGCAGGTTACTAGAGTCTTCGTCGACTCCGATCTGCAGATAGGCATCTGACAGATCTAATTTTGAGTAGATTTCGGAACCCGCGAACTTAGCGAACATATGATCTGGAACCGGTAATGGATGCTGGTTTGGTTCAATCTGTTCGTTGAGCCCCGTTGAGTAATCGCCACACAAGCGAATCTTGCCATTCGCCTTCCTAACGACTACGATGGGTGCTGCCCAATTTGAAAAATCGACCGGTGAAATGATCCCGAGATTTTGCAGTCTGTCTATTTCTGCTTCCACTTGACTCTGAAGTGCGTGAGCCACTGGACGTTTCGGACGAAAAACTGGCTTTGCTCCTTGTTTGAGCGTAATGTGTGCTGTAATCGAGTTGCAGGTTCCAGGAAGGTTGTTGAATACTTCTGCATGGTCCCTCTTGATTTGCTCGATTTCTGAATTCCGAATGTCGTTCGACATCTGAATGCTGTTGCAAAAAGCGTTGATAGGACGGTCGAACATCCCGAATTTTTCCATTAAATCGTTACCTAAAAGTTCAATGCCTTTAATTTTTGTTATAAAAACGTAACCTTTAAGAACTTGCCCGGCTAGGCGCACCTCACAGAAGAATTCTGCGAGAAGCGCCATCTGCTGCCCTGATGCGCTGATAGCCTTCAGCGATGGTGGCTTTGTAGACGGGCTTCCTATTGAACGCCATGTGTCCTCGGAAATTATCGTGATATCGGATCCTGGATCGATTTGAAGCGTCACAAGTTGCTTATTGATGTATATGTCGACGTATTTTCGACTGTTGACTGCATTAACTAGAGCAATTGACCCTATTAATTTGGTTTGACTGGCCCGTTTGCCCTTACTGTAATGCTTTTGAAATGACTTTTGAGAGGAATTGTTCTCTTGCCTTGAAAAACAAGCACAATAGCCTTCTTTGTGACCAGTTTTACCACACGATTTGCAATTGTGTTCCAAATAACTGCAGTCTTTTGAAAAATGCATAGAACCGCAACGCCAACACGGCGTCGAAGGCATTTTTGGATGTTGCCTTTTTTTATGCTGCTCGCTTTTCTGATTATGCTTTTTGGAATGGAGAGCATGAATTTGTGATGAAGTAGCGCCTTGCTCTATAAGCTGAGTGTCTTGCTTGAGGCTAATGATGCGCTGGGCCTCAGCAATTAATTTTGTTAAGTCAACGGGGTTTTGCGATGTTTCAGCATCTAACAATGCCAACAATCTCGTGCGTATTTCGGCATTTCGCGGGGATTGCAGTCCACACACGAAAATTAAGCATTTAAATTGATCGGCACTCAGTTGCTGGAGTTGGAATTCTTCACAAGCTTTATTGACTGTCGCTGCATAAGTTTGCCAATCGACTGTATCTACTTTCTTTGTCTGTAGACATTTGTATCGAATGCTAAATTGCGAAGTATGACGACCGAAAAGCTGTTTTAATTTTCCAACAGTTTCCTCAAATGAATATTCTCGTGGTTGTTTTGGCAGAATTGAGTCGACGTAACGCTGATGCGTGATACTGCTTAGTTTGCGCAGGCATAACCTGACTTTCTGCTTATCATCCAATTTCGCGCCGTCTTCACGAATTAAATCCTCATATCTTGCGTACCAATTCTCAAAAGTTAGGTTATTGTCTGGATCGTATGCAAATTCTACCATGCTATTTGCTAACGACTCCATAAGAAATTCGGCTGGTGCTGGATTTATCGTGTGCCGTATTGTTCCAGAAGAATCTTCCGTTGAAGAGTTTACCGCTTGCTGACTCTTTGTGATGAGTTGTAACAAAGCCTGCATCTGCTCTGTGTGCTGCTGTTGCTGGGTGCGCGACAATTCTTCCTGTCGACTAACAATGTCCAACAATCGATCTTCATCGTTTCCCATGTTGATTTTTTCTCTCTAAGAAAGGAAGAAAAAAAAATCACCGATTCTCGTCGCCAATCTGTTAGCACTTTGGTTATGAAATGAAACACGCGTAGTTGGCTAACATCTACAATATGCTTTATTAATACTTTACTTTACAATTTAATTAAATGGGAACGACGTTACAGAGTGGGAGCCAAGTTACAACTGGCGAGTTAATAGACTCTCATGACTTGGTTGATCGTTGGCTTCAACGATAGTGTTGCCAACACCAATCTTGAATGACATTTTTTTTATAGAAGAGGAGCTTATAGCTTAGACAGAATTTAAACAAATTACGAAAAAATAACCTTATCGAGAGTACCAAAATGAGTATTGACATGTACAATAGATAATCAAGAAATCCCTGTATTACTTAGACATCTTTTATATTACTTAGAATCATTACGTTGTGGTATGTAAATTTCCATATAGAAGGTATGATTTTTTAACTGCTAAAAATTTTTTTTTGCAAAATATCTGGAAACAGAATAGCAATTGAGAATAAAAGAATTGGTGTTATAAAAAAAATCTATAAATTACAAAGAAATAGACAAATATTTTAGAGAATTTTTTTTTGATACTTTTGATAGGGTTAAACAACAAGATACACTCTAATTCTTTTTTTTTTGCTGGGATCTCAGTAAATTCTATTGGGATGTCCCAGTTAACTTTACTGGGGCGACCGAAAAAAAAACTAACAAGTAGAAAAGTATATAAATATTAAACAAAACGTTTTTCCTTGATCAGCTGGTAAACTAGGCAATGTAAAATTACCTAATTCAGTATCTGAAATAACCCACTAACAGAAAAGCATGCAAGAAAAACATTATAATAATAAGATAATTAGAAAACTATCATTAGACATCAAGACAAAAAACCGTTTTATTGTGGTTTCGATTTTTTCTTTATAATTACTTTATTACAGAGTTTTGATACTTCTGGCGCATTAATTTTCATAAGAAAAAGATAATTTTCTAAAAAAATTGGAAAACTTGTTGTATGTTGGTTCGTACTCTAACCCAAACAAGTAATGGCTTTGCAACATGATGCTTACGGCATGAAGAAGGTCATTTTTCTAAAGCCTAGTACGGAGTTCGAGTAAAATGAAATTTTAACGCGGTCTCCAAATTGGCACATTAAAACCGAAGTAAAAACTGTTTGTGGAGAAATCAAATTGACAGCTAAGATTTGTGGAGAAAAAACATTGACTGCTGAGCAAGAAGTTTCTGATTTTTGTGTATTCTGAATTTTAAAAGTTAATAATATGGACGACAATCTGCTAGACGATATAATTGTTTCTGCATCATCACTCGTAGTCCAAATGCTTGAACTGGACAGCAGAAGACCGCCGTCGATTTGGGTTAATCCCTATTTAAAGGAACGAAAAACAAAGGGTCGCTTTGCTACAGACGTCTGAAAGTTTTTAATTTGCTGAAGAAGGTTTAATAATATGATATATATATTTCAGTTTTCTGATATGTTTGCCAACGAAAAATTATTCAGCAGCGTCCAATTGCTCAATTTCTTCAAAATCCAAATATTCTTCCATTTTTTTAAATTAAAAAACCACACTCGTTAAGAAAACTGGAAACAGAACCTCTATTATTTTCATCTGTCAAATTTTTACCTCGAATTTAATGTACCGAACAGTTAAAATGCTGGTAAAATCAAGTGGAGACTTTCTACGCCATCTAGTGTAGGCAACATTGCAACATGAGTTTTTCACATCATTTTACCAGCGAACTGCGTACCGCTTGGTAAAATTTCTGAGGTTAAATTTAAGCTCAGTGTTAAATTTGTATAGGAAATTTCATTTTACTCGAATTGCGTACTAGGCTTAAGGAAAATTCGATTGTTTTCAATAATCAAATAAAAAGTTCCGCCCAACTGTGGGGTTCCCTAAAGAATGTGGTACGGCTGCGGATTATCCTGATGTGATACGATAATTAAAATTCTTTGTCTATCTGAAAAAGATTTAAGTAAAAAGAAATTACCAAGTGAATATATCAAAAAAATTCAAGCGGACTTTTTTTTTCGAGTGGCCAGTGGTACTTATTTTTGGGCATTTTGTATCAATCACGGGATAAGATTGGCTTAGTTGAGGATCCATCTTGCAATTTATGTGATCAGGAGGAAGAGACAGTAGAACACTTTTTGTGTAATTGTCCTCACTTCACAAATCGTAGAGAAAATACTCTTGGCAATCGTTTCCTTAACGCTCAAGATATTGGAAAAATTCCACTAAATCGTTTAGCCGGCTTTATCTGCGGTTCAAAAAGATTAACGTAGTATGAATAGCCAACCTACTCTAAATTGTTTAAATATATTTTCAAAGGTTTTTGTGTTTCAAGTAAATAAATTTGATTATTGTGGTTTGAGAATATCGTCGTAATACTAATTTAATATTTCAGCTGGCCTCAAATACACCGATAATCAAAGAGTTATCATTCATGTCAAAGATGTTAACGATGAGCCTCCTTATTTTATAAACCGTCCGCTGCCAATGCAGGCGGTAGTTCAATTAAATGCTCCGCCAAATACACCAGTATTTACACTACAAGCTCGAGATCCCGACACTGATCATAATATTCATTATTTCATTGTTCGAGACCGCACTGGAGGCCGCTTTGAAGTTGATGAAAGATCTGGAGTTGTTCGAACTAGAGGAACCGATTTATTTCAACTCGATATGGAATATGTTCTATACGTCAAAGCGGAAGATCAGAATGGCAAGGTTGATGATCGAAGATTTCAAAGCACACCAGAAGAACGTCTATCAATAGTTGGCGGAAAGCGAGCACCACAATTTTACATGCCAAGCTATGAAGCAGAAATTCCAGAAAATCAAAAAAAGGACTCTGAGTAAGTAGAAAATTCATTGGAAATCGCTTATAATGATATTGTTATAACGACATTGTCGACATAACGACATTGTTCACTGAAGTAGCATCAAAATAATTCATAAACCGAATTGTTAAAGATTGAAAGCTATATAAGACTTCGAGCGAAACAAAAATCTCCATCCATTCATAAATCCTGTTGGATAGCTTAGGATTTGGTCGTTCCGCTACCCCTGACGAATGTTTGACCGATGTGAATGGATTGCGCACAAGTGAATTTGGATTTAAAAACATGTAAATCAAAGGCCGCTTAGGCGAATCAAAAATCATTTTTCATTGAATTTAATGTTTTTAGCTTGTTTTTATCGTACCAAATATGCTACTCCCGCTGCAAAAAATGTTGACAGCTGGATTGTCCTCCATGCATGAGACAAGTGTTGCCACACACGTATTTAGTTGGAGGAAAATACCTAGTCTATAATTTAAAATATGTACAACTATATTTTAAATTATAGCGTTTACATGTACTGCCAAATGTCTAAGCCAAAATATATTCTGAAACCGATTTTTTAGAATTTTTATGTCTCGCTTTTTGTGTAACAGATGCTTTGATATGTTAGATTGTATAAAATGGATAATTGTTTGTTTGGGTATTTAAGAGTGTCCGGAAAATAAATGTAAATAAAAATACACGACATTCACTTTTGATCTAAAAAATCTTTTATTTGAAAGATAATTGTTTATCCGCAATAATTCACCGTACGTTGTCTTCCGAAGCGTCAATCGTTGTCGGTTTATCCATACAAAAACAAGCGGTACATTTTTCTAAAGAGTCCGTTGCGGATTGTTTTCTCTCCAAGTACGGCAATTTTGAGCCAAAAGTGAGCCTCATCGCTGAACACAATTTTGCCATAAAATTCCGGATCATCCTGCAATTGGTTTTGAGCCCATTCAGCGAAGGTACGAATCATGCGATAATCCAACCGCTTCAATTCTTGCACTAATTGAATCTTGTATTAGGCCAAGATTATTTCGCAAAATCTTCCAAC
Source organism: Chrysopilus asiliformis (assembly GCA_964034945.1). Lineage (NCBI taxonomy): Eukaryota > Metazoa > Arthropoda > Insecta > Diptera > Rhagionidae > Chrysopilus > Chrysopilus asiliformis. Next base: position 75,818,387 of record OZ035960.1, on the reverse strand, counting down.
TTGTGGACGGAGAAAGCCAAATCTCCTGTGCACGCCTGCAAACTGACAAATTTGGGTTTTCATTAACACTGGCCTCAACTGCGGCTATATTTCCTTCAAACCCGTTGGTATTATTCTTATTGTTTGTTGGCCTAATGCCATGTGGCGTTAAATTGGTGCCAAATATATCCACAACATGACGAAGAGCATCAGATGAGCGATTATTCGGTACATAAAATTGACGAAGTGGTTGATAAGTTTGTGTAACGTTTGCAGTGTAAATCTATTCATGATGAATTGTGAGACTTTACTGAAATAAAAACCACATTGACCATTTAAAAATTGACAACTAGTTTGACAGTTAAACCTATCGGAAACCCGGTACCTCTTAAAAACACCATAGAGTTCTAATAGATTTAAATGGCAATGTCATAAAAAAATCGTTGTTGATACTGATTCCAAACTAAACTATTAATTCATTAATGTCTGCTGTACGAATTTTCGAACATTAAATTTGAGGAAATTTGAGCCTTATTGTTATCACACAGGAGACAAAGTTGCTATTATAAAATACAAAGGCTGGTCCAAAATAAAAAAATTATGGTGGAACCTCGGTTCGTGAGCTCAGAAATTCATCACTGAAGAGCTTTTAAAAAACGGGGCGTTTACGAACAAAACAATTTTTCCCATGCAAATCAATTTACAACCATTAAATCCGGAAGAATTCTTGCACACCTATTCTTTTAGCGGAGCATAGATCTTATATAGAAACGGTGAAAATGCATAAAATCTTGCGGAAGGTGGATACACTACAGGCCCATTGTGATTTCTTCAGTAGTCATAACACCTTTAATCAAACTTGCGGCATTTGAATTAGCCCGATTTGTTGACAAAACTCTGTATAACTTCGACTGGATGGTTGCCTAATCCTAACAAGCTGCTGGAAAATATGGCCCCAAGCCTTGTAGGGGAGGCATGGGCAAAGAGCCGCATTTCCACACTTTTGAGACAACGCAAACGAAACTGTGTGGAATACATAAAAAAAAACTGTGTGAGTTTTCGGACGCAGGTTATACTGTACGTGTAAGTCTATACTCGCGCAGGCACAGATGCAACGTGTTTGTGAGTCATATGTTTTTTGTTCTGCTGAGTTCATTCGACGTCATTCTCTCGTTAATTCAATTGGCTTGCACAAGTACACTGTAAAAATAATGAAGCCTTTGAAGTTGAATAAATATTTTAAGGACTGGGAAGAGTTTTTTTTGCAGACATTTTTGGTCAGGATGTTCAATGCATGATTTGTTTCATGAACCTGTCGCAAATGAAAAAAGCTAAATTGAAAGATTTTGAGGTCGAAAGTGAGAAAATATGCTTCAGCAAATCTTAAAGAAGCTTTTTTAACCAAATAGTAATCAAAACTAACAAAAATTATTATTTTATAAAAAAATCATACGAAACAAAACCGAATTAATTTTTTAACAGTGTATTTGAGTTTTAAAGCTTGTTGCTCCCTTTTTAATTATAAATGTACAAGTTCCACACTTTTTAATTTGCTTTTTTGTCAAAAAACATTTGCGGCCGCGCTCCATCTTCTGGAGCCTAGGGGCAATGCCTAGTTATTAAACCCGTCAGTTGTGTTACGGATGTTTTGCTTAATCTTAGAATAGTAACGATTCTGCGTCCATTGAACCCTGGCCAAAAAGACCTGATGATTGCATAATCGATCCATAAATACCGACAAATATTTGTGCTACTTTCCCATATATAATACTTTCTGCGGATTTGGTTGGCATTTCTACTAAGCGATCCGCGCTCTTCTTAATTAAGGACCATTTCGGTCCTTAATTTAGGGAATTCGTCGACTCTGTCATTGCCATAGATGTTGCTGTGTCCGGCGACCCAGCATAGTCTAACGTCGTATCGGAGATCGAAACGGTTAACAAGTCTGCAACAATTAGATAAGATCTGTACTTTATCGTCGAAAAATCCATTGTCATGATTGCTGCTTTAGTGTCAACGTTCGTTCTAGTTCTGGGTAGTTTTCTCTTCATGATCGACCTTTCAGCTGTTATTATAGCGCAAGCTTCAGCTTTAAATACACTGCACTCGTGAAAGCAGTTTGTAATTCTTTTTGAAGTCAAGGTTTCCCAAAACCACTCCCGGTCATGTACTTTCTTCAGTTTTTATCCGTCCCTCTATATTGAAACTTCTTGCTCGTCGATGACACTTTTGAGGAGCTCCAGTGATTCCTAACGCGGCTAGTCTTGTTTACGTCTTGGTACTGGTAATTGATCTCCATGGCTTGCCATCAAACCAGGCATCCGTAGGTAAGACGAGATCTTATGATCGCTATATACAATTAATGAGTAATGCGCGGTGATGTGATCCAATTCTTGCTGATAGTCTCCTTACATGCATAGAACTCGCACGACGCTTTTTTCATTCTCTCTTTCGTATTTTTCTCTAAGAGACATGTGAGATGCCCTGGGCACCACTTAAAGGGGCGCCAAAAATTCGATTTTTTTAAAGTGGCAACGTCTCATCTGGAGGGTCCACAATGAGCTTCATTTTGTTAAAAGGGGTTACGGGCGTCACCCTACCGAAATATAAACATTCACCCCTGATCATTCAAGCAGTCCCAGAGTTTAAACTATACAGTAAAAATGTTCGTGAAATTTTCTTTGTTCGATATTGTAATTTTTTTTACATTTTCGTAAAATTACGAAATTTTGTAAAATTTAAAGAATTTACGTGTAATTCGAAAAAGAATGTAAATTTTACAAATCACGTTTTGAGTAAAATTAAACTCAATTTGTAATGAAATTAAATTCTATGATGTAATTTCGCTACTTTGGTCACACGAAAATTCACACAGTAAAGCGGAATCTGTTATTGATCATTAACGAGTGAGTAAACGCATTTATGTATATTCAGCACTATTATATTCATATATATTTAGCACTAATTTTAAATACGACTCTTATCCGATGTCGACTCTTATCCGAAAAAATCCGATGTCGTCGTTGTTTTGCCTAGGACTCTTGCACCGAGCAGATTCAAATGCGTTTTGGTATTTTTGCTGCTCGTTTGAAGATTTTCGATTTGTGAGGAAACTTTTAATCGATTCAGTTTGCATGAAACCTTTTTTTTCAAAAATTAATAGCTCACGACCTGCTTATCGTAAATTCATGATCTTAATATCAAAATGAAATGGAATTATCTGCAATGGAAATTTTCCAAAAAAATTGTCCACGGCGGAAGAAAGGTTCATAAAATAATAATGAAAACCTTATTCCTTGTCACTCTTTTCCATTAATTTTTTTTTCAATATGACTCACCGTTTCCGAGAAAATTGCAAAAAACTGTTTCGTTTGTATGGGGGAAGGACTGGTCGAATTTTGCCCGCTCAAGAACATACGCTAGCCATTTACGAGAAACGTAACTGCACAAAATTGCACGTCTAACTCAATCCTTTCGAAACTTATGGTGTTCACGGACAGATAGACCAACCGACGAACATGCGAAAATGAAAATCTTTCGTCATCCTTAATACTCTGGTGTAGGTCATTTTTGTGTCCGATAATTGATTTGATGCGTTACAAACATCCATTTGTATAGAAGAGGGGGAAGAAGTGGTTAATTAAATCGAATATAAGAAAGATATAAACCTAATTCACACCAAATACGATCAACAAGTTGTTGAATAGCTGCCCCTATAGATTATTCTGATGTGTCAGCCACTAAAGATAATTTAGAAGATGATGAACAATGAATTAAAAGGGTACCGGTCCAAAGTTTGTTTTCACACAATTCAAAAAAGTGAATAGCGTCATTAGTCCAATTATTTTTTTTCCCGATCATTTTTATTACAACCGTCAAGAAATTTATACATTTGGTCTACATTTGGTCTTCAGTTGGTCTTCAGCGGCATTAATTATTTCAAAAAAATTAATTATTCCTAAAAATCGTTACAGTTCTTCAACAGTATAAGGGCGCTTCAAATCTGAAATAACGTTAACACGATCGGAACTTGGTAAAATGGCTTTGGTAGGAATAGTATGAGCAAGAAAATTAATTTCGTTTTCCAAAATCAAGTTTTTTTAACATTAGGAAAGAATTCACATTGGCGAATTGGTATGTTCCTCTTCATTCATTCTAATAAATTCAAAAAGGTGAATAGGAGTACAAATCGCTTTTTTTACTTTCTTATACGAAGTCTAATAAAGTATTGTATTGAAGAAAATTTTCGACCTTTTAATTTTGCCAAAAGAACATTTCCCAAGCACTTCTGAGTCGATTGGAGCATTGCTAAAAAAATGTTTTTTTTTCTGTCAGTCTGTTAGTCGGTTACTCTGTTAGTCCGTTAGTATGTCAGTCTGTCCGTCTGTGGACAATATTTCTCAAAACCACTACATCTAGAACAAGAAATTTTACAGGCATATTTGATCCTGGGAATGGAGCGATCTCATCAACTTTTGAAAATCCTAATCGAAAGGCCGACTTTTTAAAAACCGCAAATTCGATTTTCGCAATTTACTCCGTGACTACGCATTTTGCGACAATTTATAAATAACAAAAGTTTGAAGCAATGAAATTTTCTGGACTTTTGTTTTTACTAACGGGTATTCCAATTGCTAAAACCGATGTTAAATGTGATTGGACGTCTAATGATTTTTGACATCTGTTTTCAGGTTTGACAAGTTCTGTGTTTGGCAATTTCAACCACGGAAAGATTAACAATCGATCAACATATTAAAGTTATTGAAGCCTATTGAGAAAATGGGCGTCAAACAAAAATGCATTTCACGCACTTCGTGATTATTTGGTCAGCATAACGGTGCCATGATAACCACGTTTTTATGGGTTGAGTTGGATGCTATGAATGTCAATGATTTGTGGTTGCAATAGGATGGCGCCGCATGCCACACTGCCAATGCAACAATGGCTTCATTGAATGAGAAAGTTGCACCACCTCTCGAAACTTAACATCGGTCCAAGCCATCGGAACACCCTGTAGAACTCCGTATCTCAGTTTTTGTGTATTTTTGCAGTTCAATGTCGGAGGCGAATTATTAAATAGAATAACGATCCCCACAATTTTGTCTTCTTTCGCTTTCCGCTATCTTTTAACGTTATTAAAATATTTTCAGTAAGAGGTAAAAAATTAAATTTTTACGAATTGCTTGCAAGCTAACGGTTTATAAAAAAACAGCTAACAGCTAAAGTCAAAATGAAAGGTATTATAATTCTCCATATTTTTTCCTTTTATTGTGAATCGATATATTTCCCCGTTATCGCGATATTTCTAATTTTGTAAGAAAAAAAATCGTATTTTCTCTCTCTCTCTCTTGGCACTACATGCGGTTTCCGGTCTTGGCCAGCCGAAATGTCTCACGCCAGAGGCCCCGGTCACTTTCTGATGTCCTCCGGTTTTGCATCCCAATTCTCTTCGCGTGCTGGTCAACGCCGTCCTGCCTTCCACACAGAAACATAGATTTTTTATAAGAAAGTAATATGCTATTCACATCAGATATTTTTAAGAATATCGAGGGTACACCATCCGGTCCGGGAGAACAATTTTCATGTAGTTCCATCAAAATCCACAGGACTCTGTTCTCATCAATAATTAGATTGGTAATACAGGGTGGGCCAGAATAGACGCAGGGGTTTGAAGTCTTTATAACTTTTTTTTTATTTTTATTTTTTTAATTTTGTTTCAGCATTTTGTTAAGAAGAATTGGGCAATTTAAAATGGACCTGTACACAATAGAACAACATGTTTGGCGGACGCATTATTTCGAAAAGTTGCGATTTCAATTGGCCTCCGCGTTCACCTGATCTAACGACTCCAGATTGTCTCCTTTGGGGATATTTGAAAGAAAAGGTGTACGTCAACAAGCCAACAACCATCAGCCAATTGAAAACCAACATTCGCAGTGAAATCGAGGCCATAACACGAAAGGTTATGGAAAATGTCTTGGAAAGAGCACGGATTTGCGAAGCAGAAAATGGCCACCACTTGCGAGATATAATTTTCCATGTTTAGACCAAAAATATTCCCCATCAATCAACTACATGTATTTGAAAAAAAAATTATAGGTTTCGCTAAAATAAAAAATTTATAAAGAATTCAAACCCCCGCGTCTATTCTGGCCCACCCTGTATCTATCTTATTACGGGAGTCAAGTTCAGAAAAATAATCCAACTCAATATGATTAGTGTTAGATGTGTGTACTGTACAGCGTATCTAAAGTGATTTATGTAAGTTATTTCATCAAATTGAATATTGAAGCGAACGTACGTGATTTTTTAACCTCGTCGGGAAAGTAGCAAAATACGATTTATATTAGCAATAAAAGTCTTGTGATCATATTTTAATTTTAAGAGGCGCATGAGTGAAAATATTAGGGAAAATGGAAATATTAGGGAAAATGGAAATATTAGGGAAAAGTCATTCCATGGAAAAAAGTGTTTTGGATTTAATGAATACAATTTAAAGTTATTGGAAGAGAATAAACATAACAAAAGCTATAATTGCCAATCTGGCAATTATTGAAAACCCGTATGGTGATTTAATTGAACGGCCGGCGTATCAAATTTCATTTGAATTCAAATTTTCCAATAAGATTTTTTTAAAACTTGTTCCAATCGGATTTTGATGTATGAAAGTTTTATGTAGAATCATATTCTAAATAACTTTTGTTCTTGGACTTTTTTGATAGGATGCACAGTTTTTGAGATATTCGCGAAAAACATTTTCGTTTCTATGGGTGGTACCCCCCCCCCCCCCCCCCCCCCCCCCCCTAATGGTACATTTTTGCCCATTAACGAACTTAGCCTCGCATTTTACGAAAAACGGATCCACGCAAAATTTCAAGTCTCATTTCAAGTCTCACACACTGGTGTAATTCATTTTTGTGTGTGATGACGGGATCTTGGCGTTACAAACGGTAAGGCAAAGTTAATATACCCTTTGGTTTCACCATACGGGTATAAAAAAGAAAGATAGCAATATGAACACAGTTGAAAAAAAATGAAGTAATGGATTATTTTGCTAAGTTTAAAAATGAAATAAAAAACATAACAAAAGCTATAATTGCCTATCTGGCAATCATTGGAGACCCGTATGGTGATATTCGTATCAAAATTGGAACAGTTGTACCAAAATTCCACTTTGAAGTCAAACTTTCCAATAAGATTTTTTAAAATTTATTCCAATCGGATTTTGATGTATGGGAGTTTTATGTAGAATAATATCCAAAATAACTTTTGTTCTTGCACTTTTTTGATAAGATGCACCGTTTTTGAGATATTCACAAAAAACGATTTCGTTCGTATGGGGGTACCCCCCCTAATGGTCCATTTTTGCCCATTAACAAACTTAGCCTCGCATTTTACGAAAAACGGATCTGCGCAAAATTTCAAGTCTCTAGCTCAATCCGTGCGCCCGCAATCCGCGCCACAGACAGACAGACGGACAGACGGACGGACAGACGGACGGACAGACGGACGGACATGCAAAAATTAAATATTTTTATCATTCTAAACACACTGGTGTAATTCATTTTTTTGTGCGATGACGGGATCTTGGCGTTACAAACGGTAAGGCAAAGTTAATATACCCTTTGGTTTCACCATACGGGTATAAACAGGTGTCTGTCTCGTAGAGACTGCCAGAAGACGTAGATCCGCCTACAACGATCGCCAATAGATATTTAAGTAAGGAATTTTAGTGAAAAGGAAACTAAAGAAACAATTTGATTGACCGTAATGTTACGTTTACGGGATGTGCCTTTCCGTTTGGTGAATTTTGGCATCTTGTACCTAAAAATCAAATTTCACTTGAAACACAACGAACAAATGTTTAATTCTAAAATGTTATAGAGCATTTTCATAAAAATACTCGGAAGTTGCGCAAATTGCACAAAACATTTTCTTCCATCTCCCCGTAATACTTAGTTGTTCAGCAATTTGCGAAAGTAAACTAACTAAACGAATAACATATAACCGGGTTATTTATTAAGCAAAATCTTTTGTGTTATTTGCAGAACTTGAATTTATGAAAACGCCCATAGATAAAAAACAAATAAAAATAAAATAAAATTATACGATAAAAACAACAGAACAATTTCAATTTACGGCAACTAAAACCAGTGTTCAAAACTTTATTTTGCTATTTCTTTCTTCTCGCTCTTGTCTTACGAAAATGATTTGCAAGCGCAATCGTTCTCTAAAGAGAGAATTTTTGTGTTCGTAGGAGTGCACATTTTTCGTTCTCCCTCCCAAGTTAAGATCGAAATTGTTTCTCTTTAAGTTTTCGCTCTTGTTCAAAACGTTTTGTGGGCCTTGCATAAAAATGAATGAAACCAGTTTCTGTTCGGATGCCACCACAAACTATCGAGTATCATCGATTCCAAATTTGTTAACATGGCAGCATTCCGATTGTCTAATTTGTACCCTCATAACCAAAATCGAAGACGTTTTGTACCCCCATAACCAAAATCCACGTCAAAACAATTTCAGTAAATTCTAAAAGTTCACCGACCTACTGGGAACAGTTGAAATTACAAGTAATACTGAAACCAAAAGGGAATACACAAAGGAGTGCCGAAACAATCTAAGCAATAAAAGAAAAGATCAACCCGTTAGAGCTGTCGGTAAAAGTCAACAATGTACAGGAGTTAAAAAACAGTGAAGCAATAGCAATAAACTGTGGTGATAAACAAGTGGTTCCAAATGAAATTTAAAAAAAATTAGGTGAAGAGTATGATGTTCTAGTCTCAAATATGCATAACCCAAAAATATTAATCGTTGATATAACTGAACAGTTGAATGAAAAACAAATTACCACTGCCATCAAGAAATAATAAGTGAGGGAAAATTGAATATCGAATGGGATTGCTGTAAAGTCTACGATGGTTTAAACGTACTGAGATGCTTTAAGTGTTGGGGATTTAACCACAAAGCGATCAGCCGGACAACAGGATCTTGCCGTCATATGGCTTCAAATTGTGAGAGCACAACAGATAAATGCTTAAATTGTACTAGAGCTATGGAAAATTCTGGACGAAAAGATATTAATGTTAATCACGATACTAGAAGTTCACAATGTCCAATCTATGTCAGAAAACTGGCACAACAATGTAATAAAATAATTCATTAGCAATTAAAGAAGACTAAATGCATACACTTTACCTTACAAGGAACCATTAATAATATCAGTGAACTACAAATCTCTATTGCCCAATTGCTTCGATTTTATCTGCCTAAGCGAAATTCATCAGATTTGGACGACGACAGTTTGGTTACAGTATCTGGGTATAACATAATTAGGTGTAATTTGGCATCAAGGCATACCGGAGGTGGATTATTAGAAGTAAAGTAATTATAGGTCATAGCATTAGGATCACCATCAATTTTTTTTTAAATTAATGAAGCTGTAAAATTTTCGAAGTTACTCTTTATTTCTTGCCCCATTTGGTTCACATACAATCTCTTGCATATTAGAATATAAGATTTAAGATCTCGGATATACTGACTATACTCAACGTTGTCATTGTGTTGTCTGGTCTTCCACAATATTTTAAGATCGATTTGTTAAATTCTTGAGGTTTCTGGTTTCATTATCATACCACGGGGTTTAAAATTTCCAAAGGAGGACAAATATGGGACAAACGTAGATATAATATCAAGGATATTACTATAATAAATAAATACTAAGATGTTTACGCCAAGAGCATTACGAACTTCACACCAATAAATATCTTTAATGCGGCGTTCTGCAGCCATGTGCACCAAGGGCAACTTCGAAGCTCAAATTGCCCTATTATCCATCGATTCTTCATGCTACCCGTTTCTTTCTAGCTTGTACGAAAACTGCATACATAAGCATATGAAAGAAATAATCTGTTTCACTTTGCATATAACCCGTTCTGCTTCCACTTGTGCATTTTGGATATCATGGAGCTTTGCTGAGTTCGAAGTAGGGCCGTTTATGCGAGAGGCTTTTATTAGCTCAGTTGGCATTTGGACATTGACTGAAGCAGTGGTATATTTAACACTGCTGAAAATCATGAAGCGTTCTGTCTTAAAAAACGACACGAGTTTTGGACATGATTGTTTCTTTATTCGGTGTGATAACACAATGCCGTGTTTAATATGATTTCAGGAAATTAAAACAACAAAAAAATACGATTTAAATAGGCATTTTCAGTCACTCCATAAAATATCATTTGATCAAATTAATGTTCTTGATCTTATGTAATTATTTTTATTTTCCGATTGTAATTCGGAAATTTCATTTAACGTAAAGTAAAACAATTAACAGTGCGTCAAAACCAAAAATAACGAAAAAGAGCTTTCAACAAAGTTTGAACTTGGCCCGGAGAGTAAAGCAGGGTTTATACACAGCGAGTAACTCGATGCAAGTAGACGTAAATACACGCGATTTGAGCCAGTGTGCGACGCTCGCATATGTTTGAGAATACTCGCTGCTCTCTCAAAAATAATAGAAAGCCATTCTATTTTTCTAGCAAGTAAAAACCAATACAACAACATGGAACCGTGTACAAATGAGGTGGTTTTATTTGTGTGTGTTTTAATTCATTTCGTTTGCTGTTTTCGCCGGAGAAAGGTGTAATTTTTTGTAGAATATTTGCACTTAGAAAATTCTTTATTTTCCTGTTTTTAGCTGAACGCGTTTTTAATTGTCTTCAAAATCGCGTTGTATTTTTTTTTGTCTATATTAACGAAATACCTAATACACTTCTTCACAGTAAACCAAACAAAGATATCTTTGCTCAGAAAATTTTAGGTTATGTTTTGTTCAGCTGTCATTCTACTTGCAACGATTTACTTGCATCGTATAAACGAAGCAAACTACTTGGCTCTCTTTACTTGCAGCGGGTTACTCGCTGTGTATAAACCCTGCTTAAGCCATATAAACAAGTAAATCGCTTGTCAGTGGTAGTGGATGCCCAACATAGACAATATATATAATAATAGACGCCCAACTCTGGCTTATTGACTGCGACGCTTCAGTGCCTGAAATCGGAACTATTTTGGTTTGAGTATTGGGTAGTTCTCGCCTGTGCTAAACTTGGTTTGTGCCCTTGATACATTTTTCTCGCTAGAAAATCCAATAAAAATTTGAAAAAACAAAACCAATATCTTTTAAATGTTTTTTTATTTTAAATTTCAATATATCTTTAAATAGATATCACATTTTGTTTTGTTATTTTTAAATAAATATCACATTACTGCAGTGGCAGTGAAGACGAGGGACAAGCCAAATGTGTCGAGCCAAGCGCTAGAGCTCCAGAGCCGTCCCAAAAGCAGTTTACAATCAAACGCAGCTACGATATAGGGAAGGCGATAGTGCCAGCAAAGCCCACCATAAAGCTTAAGTGGGGCTTGATTTTGAGGCAACTTTGCCTCCGTCTTCATGGAATGCTCGAGTGTCTCGAACGACTGGAAGAGGAATTAGAATTGATTGTAGCAAAGTAAGACTATCCCGAGATCATTACCTCGACTTCCTCAGATCCCAAATAATCACGTCTCTGACTGCAAAAGTATGCAGGTGTGGTCCTCACTGACTAAAGCTAAATATTCGCCCTCGGGCTCCCAAGAAACATCGTTAATGTAGTTTGTGTGACCTAGAAATACACCATGAAATTTTCTCAAAAATTGCAAATAAATGGAGATACCTTTCAGCAGTAAGTCACTGTGGAAAATTCTTAAGCAGTGATGCGCCCCAATCGCACAGAATGTCACAACTTTGGGCAAAACCGACAGCGAAGTCTCAGGGGCGAAACTGATGGCTCACAACAGGTTTCAAGGTACAACTGCTTCAATTCTACCCACTCAAACGAATCGTTCTCTGATTCTTCCTAAAATACCGGTGTTTTAAGGATACTTGAAAAATTACCGGAATTAATATGTGCCCCAAAATGAAGAAAAAAAAACTAACCTCAAATCATGGTCAAGTCGGAGAAAACATGCCACACGCGCGCCATCATGTTTGAAAAACGAAAAACGCATGCAACAACAGCGCATCCGTGTTTGAAATCGGAACTAAAAATGAAATTTACTTTTTGTTCTAAGTTGACACACCGTGATGCCCAAGAACTTTCAAAGCTTTCTTGACCCTGCTTTAATGTAATTAATTATTTAAACAACAATTTCTGAAGTTCAGTTTTCTTGCTTAAAATCTTCACCATTTGTCAGCTCTTCTTCTATTGGCAAAGCTGCTTAACCCTAAATTGATTATAGTTCAAAGTAAGTAGTTTTTTATTTGTTTCAGCTTCGAAAAACTTCTTCTGCAGCTCGAGATTCTTATTATAGTATTAAATAGGCGAAATATTTTTAAACATTTTAGTTTCATACCGAAAAATAGCTTCATTTTTTCAGGATTTTACATGACTTAAAAATCTGAAATTTGCTGCCCCAAAACGATTTTGGGAACGAGCTCTCCCTGTCCTGTCCCCACTGCTGCAATCAATGAATACTGAAAAAGTCATGCATAAAAGATATAAATTTCGAGTATCCTATAATTCTTTCATGTTCTGTAGTATTAGTTAATAGTATTAACAGTTAATGTTCAAAACCGAGTAAATTTACATGATATAAAACTTTTATCTCTTTTAGCATAATCTCGGTGAAAGCAAAATCCTTTGCCGATCGTGAAATTCGGTATACCCTGAAGGCTCAAGGTCAGGGAGCGGGAACATTCAATATTGGTCCAACATCTGGAATAGTAAAATTAGCGAAGGAATTGGACTTTGAAGATTTGCGTCAGCCCCATGTCTATTCACTTGTTGTTACTGCTACGGAAGATTCTGGAGGATTTTCCACTTCGGTTGAGGTAAAAAGTCATTTTTTTTATTTTAAACTATAAAAATCATGAAATTTGTGTTTGCAGCTAACTATACGCGTGACAGATGTGAATGATAATGCACCAAAGTTTGAATTACCCGACTATCAAGCTCATAATGTGGATGAAGATATACCTCTCGGCACTAGTATACTTAAAGTAAAAGCAATGGATTCCGATTCAGGAGCAAATGCAGAGATAGAGTACTTGGTGTCAGATGATCACTTTGCCGTAGATTCCAACGGAATTATTGTGAACAACAAACAATTGGATGCCGACAACAACAATGCCTATTACGAATTTATCGTTACAGCAAAAGACAGAGGTGAACCATCAAAAACGGGTACTGCCACAGTACGTGTGTACACTAAAAATAAAAACGACGAAGAACCAAAATTTTCTCAACAAGTCTATACTCCCAATGTTGATGAAAATGCAGGTCCAAATACACTAGTGACAACCGTTGTGGCGTCCGACAAAGATGGAGACAATGTGAGGTTTGGATTTGTCGGAGGGGGCACAAGTTCAGGACAGTTTGTTATTGAAGATATAACTGGAGTAATTCGGTTACATAATAAAGCGATTTCACTTGATCGGGACAAGTACGAATTGAATGTAACTGCCATGGATGATGGGTCATGCTGCGTAAACGGCGATTCAACTATTCACACATCTACAGCAGTTGTTGTCGTTTTCATAACCGATGTTAACGATAACAAGCCAGTGTTTAAGGATTGTGGTACATATTACCCAAAAGTAGAAGAAGGAGCTCCTAATGGAAGTCCTGTGATAAAAGTACAAGCCACGGATGAGGATAAAGGTGTCAATGGTCAGGTATGGTATATTGAAGTAAAAATCCTATAATATAATGTGACCAATAATTGTATGTTTTCATGTTTATGTTTAATTTTTTTTTACGAAAACGGGCTTTTAGATTTTTATGAAATTTGTGTACCTATTTGTTTTTTTTTTGGAACAAAAAATGCCATTACACTAGGGGCCATCTTCGAGGAAAGTCGTTAGTGTTCTGTAATGATAACGCGAATATCCTTTACTGTTTTTTCTTGGGAAAATTGTCATTAAGGGGATTTTTGGGGGCGCTAATCACGAATCTGCTGTTGGAAACGGAAGGTCCTGTAAGGATAACGCGAATATATTTTTTCCCATTTTTTCTGGATAAAATTGCCATTACGGGATTTTATTCGGAAAGTACAATAGCGAACTATTGTATTTTGTCATTGAGGCTTGATATGCATTTAATAATCAAAACCAAATGCAGTTGGGGATGAATGGACGAAGTTGGACGAAAAAACTTTTTTACGACTGCTGTCGACTAAGGGAATGGCAAGAGTAGATTGGAGAAGAGAATCGACCTGGTTATTTTATCAACATTACGGTGCCCAAGTCATTATGGCCGGCCCGTAACAACCTGTATGAATGATAACTACCAGGATCACTGGATTGGAAGCAACGGCCCAATATATATGGGGAACGATGAATGAATTGGTGTATTCAACAAAAATCTCTAATAAGGATCAACTCAAGGGACGCATAGAATAAGCAGTTAAGGGCAGCATTACCAAATATTAACGTAAATATAGCTATTCAAAAGCGAGCACGAGCTTGAATTTGGGCAAGGAGAGGGCACTTCGAAAATCTACTATAGTTTTTGTATACTCTCATAATTTAAACTGAAAAAAAACTTTTATGCAACAAAATGCAGAATTGGACTTAGCGGCCCAAAAAACATTCAGATAAGATTTTTTCGGGAACATTTGAGGAAAAGGATAATCACGCTATCCTTGCAGGTCCTTCCGTTATCCTTACGGACTGCTTAATGATAGGATCGGATTCAGCAACCCCAAAAAACCCCAGATGAGATTTTTTCTGCAAAATATGAGGCAAAGGATAACCACGTTATCCTTACAGGATCTTTCCTTGTCCTTGCAAGGACGAAGTCGTGAAAATATTGTATTGTATTTGTGCAAAATATCAAGTCTCATCCGGGATGTGGGTCAAAATTGGATTGCAAGAATCTGACAGACACACAAACAGACAGACAAACAAATACGAAGGCAAGCTAAATATTTAAAAGCTTTTAAAAAATAATGTAAATACATAAATTTCAATTGAAACTGATTAAATTGAGTGTTTTTAAGCGTTGTAAATGTCGCTTAACTAGAAAACCGGTAATGACGCAGACTTATTTTGTATGGGTTATTTGTAGGTAAGAATATAGCGTATTAAAAAAGACATAAAAACAAAAAAAGGATGAAAAGTTTTCAAAAAAATTACATTTAACAAAAAATAAAAATAAAAAAATAATTTTAGGGACCAATATCTTCGGACTGGCGACTCTGATATATGAGACTGCAAAGAATAAAATAAGGGTCTTACAATTACCTTTCAAAACAGTATGACTTAAAGTAAATGGGCTCATTAGTTTGAGAATTTTGATTTAATAAGTAAATGTACATTTTTTTGGCACCCTTTTTCTTAGACACTCTGTGATTCTGTGTGCAAAATAGATCACACCCTCCCATACAATTTTTATTCATGAATTTTGTCCATATAATCACTACTTTCAGGATTACCCTCTATGCCTGATGCACCCTGTACTGTAGATACTATGTATCGATCAAGACTACTAAGGTAAAACGTCCTTTTACCGGACTATAACCTATTACCGGAAAAATCTTTTTAACGCAACCTGTTACCATATTTTGTTAATTTAACCATCGCAAAACAATATTACCTTATTTAGGTTTTTGTTGAGAAAGGCTTTTTTGAGTGCAAGACACGATTCAAATCAAACGTGCGGTTTTCTTAAGGTATGAGTAAGGCTCCCATCTCATTTTGGCTGAAATACAGGATAAACCTGCGAAAATTAAGGATTTTACAGGATTTTACAGGATAAATTTTTCAAAATACAGGATACAGTTCTAAGTCACTTATTTGAAAAAAAATTACATCAAAAATGCAATACACTTGTGAATGTAATTATTATTGTATCATTGATTGTGGCTGTTTAGACGAAGACTCAGTTTGAGGCGGCACGCCATTCGTGAGGGTGAGGGACGCAGTGGGGAGGGAAACCAAAAAGAGCGAACGAAGTTTAGATTCACTTAAAATTTTCGGTTGCAAACCGGTTTTTGAGTCTGGTCGTTGAAACCTGTGTCTTTCTCTGTGCGTAATTTCATCGAGTCAGTCGGTGCTTAGCCACCGACTCGTAAACATATCCCAAACAAACAAAAATTGAATGCAAATAATGAAATCCCAATTGCAGGTAGTTTTATTTTTCAGGTAGGTAGGAAAGGGTAAATGCCATAATAAAATAACCAGTCCTTATTCTGCTATTGTGGGCAGTTTCTATTGTGGCAATTGATGTTGCCTCGGTGCTAGCTACAAAACGTTTCTGTTTATTTTTGTTTTCTTCATTTTGGCATAAAAATAGAGCCGTTGCTGATGAAGCATATAATAAACTTGTTACTGCAATTATTATATGATCCATATATGATCCATATTTTCATTAAATTTAACAAATTTCACTGCAATCATTTCACAACTCGGTTAAATTTTGAGATTATTTTCATCCCAATGTCTTGAACGTCAAAAAGGCGAAAGATTTTAGCGAATGAAAAAGGCGAACCGTGTGCACACGGCAACAAAATGAGGAAAGACGTGCCGCCTCAAACTGAATCTTCGTCTAAACAGCCACATTAAGTGTAAAATCATTGCTTTTGTCGTCATTGTCAATTTCGAGAGTTTTATTATCAACTCACGTGTTGTGTTCGTCTTTAGAAGCTATTTTCCGAAGCATTTCCGGCTGCGACGTCAGGAATTCATAGAACTCCAAGCAAGATAGTTTCATATTGGTTTTGATCGTGAGAATCGCTTTTAATGTTTCAATTTCTAATCGAGTTTTTCATCTGTCCACGTCCTGTTCATTTGGGAGAAAAATCGTTCCACTGAAGCTTTTGATCCTGGTAAAAACAGAATATATTCTGCGATCGTAGCAATTTCTTTGTAATCGCAATTATTCGGACACACAAAACGAACTGTAATAATATCTTGCACAGTGTTACCAGCTTGTTTCTTGCGAGAGGCTATTTATTCTCTAGTCGCTACGAGTAGAGTGCCTAAGTGTTCATAACATTTGTGCTAGTCTGAGCAAAACAGGAGCGATATACGATATTTTCCTCATTAAATCTCGGTTATACAGGCAAATACAGGATAAATACAGGTTTTTCAAAAAAAAACAGGATCGAAAAAAAAAATACAGGAAAAATACAGGATAGAAAAAAAATACAGGATTGCACTCAAAAATACAGGATAAACCTGTAAAATACAGGATAGATGGGAGCCTTAGGTATGAGTTAAGATTTCGTATTTCTTATTTTTAAAAGCTTTTATTTAGCTCACTATCTTGTTTGTCTGTTTGGCTGTTTGTCTGTTTGTCTGTTTGTCTGTCTGTCGGGGTCAAAAGTCCGATGACAATACAATATTTTCACTACTTCGTCCTTGTAAGGATAACGGAAGGTGCTGTAAGGATAACGTGATTATCCTTTTCCTCAAATTTTCCGGAAAAAATCTTACCTGGGGGTTTTTGGGATCGTTGAATCCGATTCTGATGTTAACAAGTCTGTAAGGATAACGGAAGGTCCTGTAAGGATCATAAAAATAAAATAAAACAAATATTTATCTCGCTTTTATTGGTGATTCTCTCTCTCTTTCGGCGCTACAACCGGTTTCCGGTCTTGGCCTGCCGCAATGTCTCTCGCCAGAGGTTCCGGTCGCGTACCGATGTCCTCCAATTGTGATACACAGCACCCAAAAAAATATTTTTTCCTTTTTAGTGCATTTTTTACTACATTTTTTCAAAATAAAAGCTTTTTTTTTAAAAATATTTTTTTTAAATTTTTTTTTAGTGTTTCGTTAGGCTAGAAATTTTAATTTTTATAAGCTAACTGCAGACGTATTTTACGTTATCGCTTAACTCTTTGGATGAATTAACGAGTTGTTAACTTTGTTCAGCTTTGAACACAATTTATAGCTTTGGCTTGTTCTGGAATGTGACGCGAGTAATGGGGATTTTTTTATGCATTTTTTTGGATACTAGTTATTGCGCCGAAATATGTTATATGGTAAAAAAAGGTTTAGGAAGTAATTTTACACAACTCTTTCGAATATAAAAAGTAAGTTTGGGCAACTTCAAGTCCAAGGTATGGGGCGTACTCATACTTGCACTATTTTTGAAAATTTACCTCTTTGAAAATTTCGAAAAAATATATGTCAAAGGAACCTAATGGAAGAGTTTTTACACAAAATATTGGAGTTGTGTAAAATAGGCGTTACATGGAAAAAAACATTTGAAAAATCAAAAAAAAAAATTTTTGCTATTTATTTTGGTCTAAATTTTTTTATACCTTTTTTTACAATAATGCCTTCTTAGTCCCCACAATTTTTTTTTTTTTTTTAAAAATCGGGTCAGCCGTTTCTGAGGAAAACCAGATTAAAGATAATGCCTCATTAGTCCCCACAAAATATTTTTTTTTTTTCGAAAAAATCGGTCCAGCCGTTGTCGAGGAAAACCATATTAAAAATTTCGCTTTTAACCCCTCTCCAATCTACAATAGGGGGATACGGCGATGATTATTATATAAAAATGTTTCTAACACTATAGCCTACATCTGGTGAAAATATGGGACCAATTCGTGCTGGGGCAGCCCACATACGCTGACTGGCCTATTCCCTTTTATTTTTTTATTTAATGACAAACACATTCTTAAACCAAATCTAATGCGTTTTTTTAAATCTCAAAAGTGCATAAAATAATATAAAAAAATTCTTCCCGTAATAGGTTTGGTCGAAGAATTAAGTAAAACCTATTATCGAACCATATATATAGTAAAATTCAAAATTAAAATGTTGAAAAATAGTAAATATATAAAAATAGTAAATATAAAATTAAAAATATGAAAATAAAATAATTTTCGAAAAGGTAAATATTTATATTTTACGGTTACCTATTACCGGAATATGAATATTTAATTATTTATTACAAAAAGTTATGTTAAAGACCATTGCGGTATCAAAAGTAGCCTGATAAGTGAAGCCGGATTTTTCCTCTATGTAATTCTTTCGAGGAAAAACTTGCGAGCCGATCGGCTAAAATTTGATACGGATGTTCACCGGGTGTGCAGCTCTAGTAGCCTGTAGAGTGGGGGTGTTTTTTTTTTTTTTTTGAAAAACACAGCTCCGACAAAAATCCATTTTAAACCAACGATTTTAATCGAGGAACTTATTTTTCCTGAATTCAAATAAATGTTTTAGGGGCACAAAAGTTTTCCGTTTTCAAAAGTTTTATAAGCAATTTTTTAAAGGTATTTCTTTTCATTGTTTTCACGTCAATATGTGTTGTTAAGATGCTTTAGAAATGTTTTCGGTATCAAGATTGGTACACCGATACGGTTAGCTAATTTTCCTTATTACCGTTTTTAAAGATTGTTTGTAAAATGAGTGGTAACCTTTTCCCGTCAAATTATATTTAAAAGTGAATTTTGGCTTGTGAATGTCTTTCTGTCTGTTAGTATGTGTACAAAATTTCTCAAAAACCGTGAAATCTTACAGAGATGTTTGGTTCTGGATTTTTTTTTTAAATTTTTTAAAATATTTGGGACGGAATCTTTTTTTTAGAATTTCATAGTAAAAGTGCTTGTCCAGTATTTTACAAATATTACACATGCCAGAATTTGTTTGCCTTATTTTCAAATTTCTGAAAAATCCTAGGGCGAAGCCGGGTGCAAATTCTAGTTAATCCATACAGACCGACAGGCAGATGTACATATTTTATATAAATGCAAAATAATGTTTGTTGGTTAACTATGGAGATTTTTAAGTAATAAATAAATACTTCTAGGTAAAATACTCAATTGTTCAGCAACCAAATCAAAAAGGAACCAAATTTACTGTCGACGAGGAAACTGGTGAAGTTTCCACAAATAAAGTATTCGATCGTGAGGGTGACGATGGAAAATTCGTATCTGTAACAGTAAAAGCTACTGATCAAGGAGAGCCCAGTTTGGAGGGTGTTTGTTCCTTCACTGTTGAAATAACGGATGTTAACGACAATCCACCCCTATTTGATCGACAAGTAACGTTATCTATTTTCGCCTCAAACATCAATTTAAAACTCTTTTTTTTTAGAAATACGTTGAGAACGTTAAACAGGATGCCAGTATTGGTACAAATATTCTTCGTGTTTCAGCATCTGATGAAGACGCTGACAACAATGGTGCTATTATATATAGTTTGAGTGCACCTTATAATCCAAATGATCTAGAATATTTTGAGATTCAACCTGAATCTGGATGGATAGTGTTGAAAAAACCGCTTGATGTAAGTATTTTGTTTTGTTTTTAATAACAAAAAACTTTAACTTTTTTATTATTTGAATTTCTAATAGCATTTAATTCCATTCAGTTTTTACTTGAAATTATTTTGTTAATATTTTATTTAGCGGGCAATTTTTCTTGAATGGAGTGAATGTATCAAATTGAATGATATTAAAAATGTAAACGAAGAAGTGTGACATTGTAAGACTGTATTAGTTATATATTGATTTAAGAGATCATTTTAGGTCAGATGTTTCTATCAACAATATTTATGGCTGCCGCAGAAATTTACACAAGAATTAACAATTTATATAATTAATGCATATTATTCACCATCTGATTTTGAAACAATGTATTTATTAGGGAAAAAATCAAGGAAAATTTATATAAGTATTCCGTTCATTAAATTATTTTATTATTCATTTTCAATACGTTTATATTTTAGATTATTTATATTATTTTCAGTCGCGACAAGTATTTTAATAATTATTTTTGAATTGGAGAAATATGAAATATTTCTGGTCAAATGACCTCAGAACACAGGCGCTTAGTTATTTATTTTATGTTTAGTGCACCGTTTTATTATTTTTGTATTTTTTAATTTTTGCAGATAAACGAGTATACATAAATTCAGACAACGGATATAATCGCGTCAATAGTGTTTTAATTGAAAATAAAGATTTTAGAGTTTAATTTTTTTAGTACTAATATTAAGATTGTTAAGGAACTTGAAGCCCGGAAGATGATGACTTAGGAAATTTAAACGAAAATATTTAATATTTTTTTGTGTAACAAATTTTTTAACATCTACAGTGATTTTTTGGCTTCCAGAATAACTTTTGCCTGAACCTATATGAACTTCAGATTTTTGATCACCCAGGCTAATTTTTTTAAATTTTACTCTATATGAGAATAATCTAGTAATATATTTGATTTAGTATACCATGCATCGAACAAATCTTCGGGCACAAAAATAAATTACGCCAGTGTATTTGGGAAGCCTCCCCATCGGTCCGTCCTTTCGTGAACACGAAACATTCAAAAGGGATTGAAATAGAGAATTTTGCATAAATTCATTTCTCGTGGAGTTCTATTGCAGAACTGCAAGACCGAAATATTAGAACCGACGCTATTGACATAACTTAGGCGAAGTAGTGCAAAAAAGAATAAAACTGATAGTATGTAATATAGCAACGAACTTTTCCTTTAACCCTTTCATGCCCGATGTTGCTTACAAGCAACTTTTTATAACATTTTTTCATACAAAAGTGAAATCTTCAAATTTTGCAGGCACCATGGCTAAATGACAACAACAAAATTATAATCAACTTGCAAAAATTGACAATACGATCCAATTAATGAATATTTTTGATTACTGTTTTTCAACGTCCTATAATTCTCTACATGTGCGAAACCTTTTTTTCTCAAGAAAGTATGTACTTACACTTTTTTCTGTTGCGTCTCAAGCCGTTAAAGTAATTTTTAACCCAGTTTGAAAACATTACTATGTATATAGGTTTTTCGAAGTAAATCTTTTCCCAAGTCAAATCAACCACACACTTTCCCCGTTAGACCTCTGAAGAGGTTATCATTTAGCGTGTGCTGACCGCAGCACATGGGAAGGAAGTCAAGGGACGTTGTGGCCATGTTGAACGCATTTAAAAATTTATTTTTTGGTTATTTGGTTAGAATTACCGAAAAATATCCAATTTTATATAAGCATTTTGTATTGCTTTTAACTTCTTGACTCTTGCAGCTATCGCTTTTGACTCCAAAACTAAAATAGCAACTGTATTCTGGATGCCATTTTTTATTTAAAGGATTTTTTTTTCAACAAACTAATTTATTTCGTTGTTGACACTTCAACTTTTAAATTCGGTATTTATTTTTTGTAATGAAAAGGGTGTAACAGTTTTTTTATGAATACTGCTGAAATATCTCTTTTTCCAACTTTTTTTTTGATTTGGTTTCGAAATTTTCTTTTGTACTTATAATAATTATATATACTTGAGGTTTTTAACGATTTTTAATATCTTAGAGGAAATTGTAGGGTATTCGATTATCCAGTGAAACATTTTTTTAAAGAAAATTTCATCAATGAGTATGATTTTGATGTAATAGTGAATCTCGAGTATTCAGTATTTTGCATAAAAATGATTTTTGTAAATATTTTGAAGACACGTGGCTGCACCATTGTTACACTGAAATAAGCTTTAAAAATTTTTTTACATAAAAATGCTTGTAGTTTTTTTTATATATTTTTTTACTCTATTATTGTTCAAAGTGACATTTTCGCTACGTGTTTGGGGCTAGCATATCTAATAAACACGCTAGAAACGATCACTAACTTTTTGAGCATCGTTTCAACGAGCTTTATACATAAAAATATCACCAAAATAATGGCGAAAAAGTTTTTAATCTTTGTTTTTTAATTCCACAACTTTTTTGATTGAAAAATATTTTAAAATAATTTGAAAAAAAAAATCTATGACTAGTTTATCCCGATTTTTAAATAAAAATGGGGAAAAAATATAATTTTTAAATAGGAATGGAAAATCAAATGACAAAAATACTACTTTAAAAAAATATGTTTTGACTAAAGATGTAAGCTTTGCATGTATGGTTTTTTTGGTTTTTCGCAAATGTATTTTAAACTGGGCTGAAGATTTTGCAACATTTCATGGATTCGCGAAAAAATTCAAGTCTCAGCTCATTCTTAAAAACAAGTTCTTTTTACATTTTATGTTTTTAATGCACCATTATGTTAATTTTCTTAAATTATATGTTAAATATTATATGAAGCAATCTAAAATTAACTTGAAAATGGAAACTGTATAAATATTTATATACTAATTTGCCAATATTTGACATATTCTATTATTCTAATTGTTTGTTTTCGAATTCATACCAACAACATATTATTCAAGGGTTGTTACCCTGTAAGTAAAATTTTAATTATAGCGATAGCTTATATAAACTTAAAAAGTGCTAGGCAACTTTAACATTCAGGTCTATGTTATTAGCAAATAACTATTTTTATTTGATGCTAATAAACTCGATTTATTAAAGATGTTCAGAAGCTCATAATTTAAAATATCTGTGGTAGCCAGTTTGTTTTTCAATCTTTGAGATTAATTTTATGTTATCTGTTTACATAAAAAAAAATCCAAATATAAAATCTCATTACCCAATTTTTTTCATTTACCTTGGTTTATTTAGAAAGTATGGAAAAATAAAGAAATTTCTGAAAAAAAGTGACTAAAACATCGTTTCGAAAAACTAATAAAATAAATTTATGTTTGCTGTCTTTTATGTTTTAAAAACGTAGAAAAACTGCATACATTTTTAATTTTTTAAATATACGGCTTTCATTTTCATAAAATTTTGAAATCAAACAAAAAAAAAAAATTTATTGAACAATATTACAAATTTTTTGATACTTGAAACAAAGAAACATCAAAAAAAAAGGCGAGAAAAAGAGTAGATGGTATTGAAAAAAATCTACGACCCTGTGCAATTTACGCTAGAGCCCTGTCGCGTTGTCAACCTAAGACGACCTCCCAATAAATTGTTGGTTCATCCAAAAATATCAAAAACGTACAAAATTTGAGATAACTTGAGAACGGTAAAAGATATCAATTTACGGTAAATGGCAAAAATGTAGAAAATGTTAACATCTCCAATTCTTCCTTAAATTAATTTGTCGAAAAATCGTTAGTTTGCAAGTAATTTGCAAAAATATATTTTTTTATATTTTAATCTAAATATCTCAATAACGGTAAAAGATAACGGATAACGGTGAGAAACAAAATTGTGCAGAATGCCATTCTCATTAATTCACTTCATACATTCAGTCAGCAAAAACCCGTTAGTTTTCGAGATAATCGCAAAAAACTGTTTTTTGGAAATAACGGTTTATCTCGATAACAGGTGGAGATATCGAGTTATAGCTAAAGACAAAAGTGTGGGAAATTTTATTTTCTCCAAGTTTTGTCATACTTAAGGCCACTAAAAAACGCGTAGTTTGGGAGTAAATCGAGAAAAACGAAATTGCGATTTTTGAAAAACCGCCATTTTGGATACTTCCGGTTAACGGATTTCCACCAAAAGTTGATAGGATCGTCCCATTTCAGGACCCAACATGCCTATAAAATTTCATGGCGCTAGCTCTATTAGTTTTTGAGAAATCTTGTACACAGACTGACAGACAGACTGACAGACAGACTGACAGACAGACTGACAGACAGACTGACAGACAGACTGACAGACAGACTGACAGACAGACTGACAGACAGACTGACAGACTGACAGACAGACTGACAGACAGACTGACAGACAGACTGACAGACAGACTGACAGACAGACTGACAGACAGACTGACAGACAGACTGACAGACAGACTGACAGACAGACTGACAGACTGACAGACTGACAGACAGACTGACAGACAGACTGACAGACAGACTGACAGACAGACTGACAGACAGACTGACAGACAGACTGACAGACAGACTGACAGACAGACTGACAGACAGACTGACAGACAGACTGACAGACAGACTGACAGACAGACTGACAGACAGACTGACAGACAGACTGACAGACAGACTGACAGACAGACTGACAGACAGACTGACAGACAGACTGACAGACAGACTGACAGACAGACTGACAGACTGACAGACTGACAGACTGACAGACTGACAGACTGACAGACTGACAGACTGACAGACAGAAAGACATTTTTTAAATATGACTCCAATCGACTCAGGAGTGATCGGGAAATGTTTTTTAGGCAAAATTAAGAGGTCGAAATTTTTCATGAATACAATACTTTATTATACTCCGTAGAACAAAGTAAAAATCATCTATATACAGTAGAGTCCCGATAAATCGTATTTCAAGGAACCGACGCAAAATTCGAATTATTGAGATATTTGAATTAGCGGGATTACCAATTATCGAGGGTAAAAAAGAAAAAAAGATTCGAATTAACGAGATTTTTATTTCCGTAAATAAAAATACGTACTATACATGTATCTCGCAAATTTAATTTTGAAAAATAATTCATAATTTATTGGCGTAAGTCTTGTATGCGGGTATTAACGATTGCGTTTCAAGCATATTCATTGCAGGAAAGACATGTGCTTGTGTGTCTCATTTATCGAAACAGACTCATTTATCGAAACACTGTCACCGTTCTACTCTGTCAAACAGTGTTCTGCAAATGGCAATCAAAGTCAATGGATTTTTTCACAGCGGCATTAAACGCGGCCGAGTGACTAGATAAAACTAGAGTACGACCACCGTGAAACCCATGGGTGTTTTCAAATTACTTGGTCATTATCACTGATTTGAACGAAAAATGTTATAATCCATTGATTTAGGCATAGTTTTCATAGATTAACGACTTAAAAAATCTAAATACAAAAAATTCTTTAAAAATACTGAAAGTTATTTTTCCAACACAATTTTCGAAATTAGGCTGTTCGAAACTTTTCGAAATGCCTTTAGCTAGCATAACTACTCTGAATGTGTTTAGCAAGCATAACTACTTTGAATGTATTTAACTAACATAACGGAAACGAAAGAATTGTAACGAACAACACACCAAAATTGGAAGAGAAATAGTCATACAAATGAGCGGGAGTTTTCATCTGAAAATATGAATAATAACAAAACCGGGAAAGCAAAAATAAATACGAATTATCCAAGCAACCGAAATGTACTGGTTTTTTTACGCATTATCGGAATTTTTTCAATTCATATGAATTACCGAGATATACGAATTATCGAGCTGCGAATTATCGGAATTCTACTGTACATAAAAAGTAAGGATTTCTAAAATCTCTAGTTATGGAGTTCTGCCGGATCGATTTGCGAATTACTCAAAAACGGTGCATCTTATCAAAAAAGTGCAAGAACAAAAATTATTTAGGATATGATTCTACATAAAACTCCCATACATCAAAATCTGATTGGAATAAATTTAAAAAAATCTTATTCGAAAGTTTGACTGAAAGTGGAATTTTGGTACAACTGTTCGAATTTTGATACGAATATCACCATAATGGTTTTCAATAATGGCCAGATTGGCAATTATAGCTTTTGTTATGTTTATCATTCTAAACACACTGGTGTAATTCATTTTTGTGTGTGATAACGGGATCTTGGCGTTGCAAACGGTAAGGCAAATTTAATATACCCTTTGCTTTCACCATACGGGTATAAAAATGGATGTTTGTCTGTCTGTCTATTGGTCTGTTTGAGATTACAAAACTCAAAAACTACAGGACCAATCTTTACGCGGTTTTTTGCAAAATGATCTGCGTTGCCATGAGCTTAGATGTTCAAAAATCGAAACAGAAGGTCCTGTAAGGATAACGCAAATATCCTTTTTCCCATTTTTTCCCGGAAAAATCGCCATTATGAGGTTTTTGGGAACGCTGATAACGAATCCGGTATTAGATTCTCAAAATTCTAAACGAAAAGTCCTGAAAGGTTAACGCAAATGGCTTTTTCCCATTTTTCCCTAGAAAAATCGGTCCTAGAGGGTTTCTGGGGTCGCTGATCACGAAACCGGTATTAGATTTTCAAAATTCGAAACGGAAGGACCTGTGAGGATAACGCAAATGTCCTTTTTCTCATTTTGTCTCTGAAAAACTGGCTTTGGGAAGTTTTCAGGGTTGCTTATCACGAATCTGGTGTTGGAATTTCGAAATTCGAAACGGATAGTCCTGTAAAGATAATATTTTTTCCCAAAAGTTTTTAAATTATTTATGGTTTTTTGGCATTCTAGTAAACTATAATAAAATATAAATCTGTACTAGACAGCTAAATTGGTCTTTTAAAACTAGAGAGCATATAATCTGTCTAGATTCTAGACAGTAATCGGGCATGTGAAAATTACCAAGCTGAAAAACGATCGCCTTAAAATTTTGATCATTTTTACAAATAATAACGGAAATAAGTTAACAAAAAAAACTGTTCTGATTGAAATTAACAGACTGTTTTACGATTGTCCAATATCTAGATCTCTCTAATCTGTATATAGAAAAATGTTTGTCCTGAGTGATTAACTTACTTATCAATGCGGTAGAAATTTCAAATATATACAGTGTATTACTTTCATGTCGTAGACACTCACTAAGATGGCGTTTTTCGAAATTGTGCTCCTAATGGGGTAAATGGGAGGTGGATAATGTTTGAGTGTTTCAAAATCTTGATTTTTTCCATGAATTCTGGTCACTAGGGGACTGAAAATGTTAAGCCTGAGTTACATTGCGACGACAAGGCGACACGAGACGTCGACGAGAGTCGCGCGACATTGTCGTTATCGTCATCCAAGTTACATTACCAGAGCTGCGAGTACGCGACAAACAATCCCATAACCTAACAAATTTTTTTGAAAGTAAAAGATGAGAGTGCAGAAAGTAAAGAAAATATTGTTATATGCATTATAAAAACAATTTAATTTAAATTTTTAATTTTTTCCAATTCATTTGTGATTGATTTTCAAAGAATTTATATTGTTTCTTGTCAAAATCTGGTGCCTCTTGACCACTTGCTCCCTTGATTTTTTTTATGCTTCTTTGGAATTGGTCTCTTAGAGACTTCCATGCCATTTTACAAGTTTTGTCTAAATTCAAACCATTATAAAACCAAAATTTATTAATAACATTACCGTGAGAATTTATTTGCTTCGCAATTTCAAGCCACACACCATCTCTCCACTCTTTGTTTTTATAGAGTTTGCTCCGTTTATCAAATATTTCGGTTTTATTTTTCACTAAATTAATCATTTTGTCCAATTGCTCGCTCGATAATTTCTGCATTTTGATAAAATTGCCAATTTTTCACCAAAAAAGAGCAACTCAAACACAATTAACCTAACCAAACATTTCAACTGTCATCACATGTCGTCGCGACAAAAGTTCAATTTTTCGAACTTTGGTGGCGTTGTCGTGTCGCTGTCGTCGCAATGTAATCAATTCAATACAAAAGCATACATTGAAAATTACTTTGACAACTCCGACGAGTCTCGTCGACGTCTCGTGTCGCCTTGTCGTCGCAATGTAACTCAGGCTTCACTCGGGACTTTTTCGTAGTTGTCGATCACGAATATGGTGTTAGAATTTTCAAATTCGAAACGGTAGGTCGTACAAAGATAACGCAAATAAGCTTTTCTCATTTTCCTGTGGAAAGACTGGCATTAGGGGGTTTTCGGGGTCGCTGATATCAAATCTGCAGTAGGATTCTTGGCAAATTCGATAAATAACGATCTGAAAAGTTCGCTAAGGGTATTATTTTGTACAGGTGGTTAATTTTCCCTCTGGCGGCGAAAATTTAAATACAATTTTGACACTAGCGGCAAATTTAAAATTTGTTTTAAATTCGACATATTTTGAAAAGTAAACAAATAACAATTTTCTTTCGCAAAAGTGTAATATTTAGCTGTGAAAAGTATTTATATAAGTCGGGCGGCCAGCCGGCAGTTTTTTATGCAATTCTAGATGGATTTCCGCACACTTTTCCTTTGAAAAACAAAATAAAAAAGTCTCCGAAAATCGTTTTAGAATTTCCCCGGATTAGCCAAATGAAAAGGTTTTACGTTTTTGGGAAAAATTTTTAACAATCACAACCAAAAAATGTCACAGAAATAAACACAAATGGTTGAGGTTAAATACAAAAGATTTTTTTTTTGCTGTCAGCAATTTCGATTCAATTCAATTTTACTTTCTTGCTGCCAAGATGTGTTTCCCTCCCTCTTTCGGTACTACAACCGGTTTCCGCTGTTGGCCTCCACAAGCAAGAGTAATTGTCATTTCGCTGCGCGTGAAAGATCTCTTTTCATCAGCGGTTTGAAAATTTCAACTTGATCACAAAGTAAAGGAGAATTTAATTTCGTTTTTTTTAAGCAAAAGGCAAATGCGAGTAATGTTTAGACAATTAAGGGACGCAGCCAACGCGACAACAATTAAACAACATTCTTAAGTGGACGAAACTCAAACATTAGTGTTTATCGACTGCTACGAGAGTAGTCGTTATGGAAATTCGTATTGGAAGGATCAGTGTTGCGGAGTCATAGTCGAGGGTAATTTCATTGGAAAGTTGACAGCGAGAAACAAATACAACGCCATTTTATATCACTACCACAAACGTAAAAGCTCTTATTCGTATTTATGGATAACGACATCGTTGTGGATAACTACATCGTT
The DNA here is from genome assembly GCA_964034945.1 of Chrysopilus asiliformis. Taxonomy (NCBI): domain Eukaryota; kingdom Metazoa; phylum Arthropoda; class Insecta; order Diptera; family Rhagionidae; genus Chrysopilus; species Chrysopilus asiliformis. The sequence continues at coordinate 75,788,925 of OZ035960.1, read as the reverse complement.
ATAAGTGCCAAGAATCCTACTGCTGGTTCGAGAATTTCGAAATTTAATATGGAAAGTGTTCAAGCGATCACGCTTCTTCCCCAAAACTTTTTCTGGTGGGTTTTTTGATGCAAAAATAACGTATGCAATAAAACTTTAATCCGGCAACATCATTTGATGGTGGTTCATCGCCATATAAAGAAGTAAGTTCATCGATGCACTGTTGAGATAATCCACGTTAAAAGTTGTGAAAAATAATCGCACGAAAATGCTCACGAGTTAATGCCATTTTTTGCCTGAGATTAAATTTTCAAGTTACTGCAAACAACACAAATAGCGTCCGTATATCAAAACGTTCTGAAAACGTATACTGTCGAAAATATCAAACTTTACGATGCAGATGTCAGATTGCACTTACCACCAGGGAACAACTATTCTCTGCTTACCACTACTAGTATTGGCAATTCCCGAAATATAAACGGCTGCCCTCGTAGTACGTTTGTACTATCTAAAGCAGGGAATAAACGCTCAAGCAGGGAATAAACGCTCACGCATGCCCTACAACATTTCATGTTGTCACGCCAATTTGAGCGTGTGTAGTGCTGACGGACAACAAAAACTCGTGTTGGCGATCATGATCGCCAAATATCAAACTATCTTTGATTTTTGTGGGTGTGGCTTTAGGTTGGCCAACATGATTGCAGGTGTATTGCTGTGATGTAGGACATTCGTCATTCTTGTGAAATTTTTGAAAGTGAAAAAGTAAATTGAAGAAAATAATTAGGAGTGATTGCAGCTAATGCTTCATCACTCATTTAGCAAATTCTAAATTTTCTATTACGACTTTATCTCCTTGAAAAGTTGGTAACGAATGAAGACTGACAGCATGATCGATACGTGTGTAGCAAAATCAACTTTTGAAGTGACAGCATGTTGTAGGGCATGAGTGAGCGTGTATTTCCTGCTTCCAACTAAAACTCGCAACAACAAACTGAAGGCACAATAATAACAGGTGTTAATCAAAAGACTTAATGTAGAGATACACAACGAGAGACTTTGGTCTGTGGTCTCCAGGGTACAAAAGGCAAAAATCTCCAAAGTGTATACACGATCACAGACATTTAAGTCTGGAGATCAAAAAATAGATCTCCGGAGACGTTTACTAAAAAGTCTCTAAAAGCAAAGTCTCTGGAGTGCATACACGACGCAGGTATCTCGTCTCCAAGCTTAACATTGGGAGATCTTTTTGACATTTGGTAGTTTTTGATTGGTGTTGTGCTGTTGAAATTTTTCGAATTGTGGATATTTTGATTAAAATGAACGCGGGAAATAAAAAAAATTACAGCAGCAATAGCAGCACTCATAATTTTGCGTTTTTCGGCTCGGACAAATCTGTTTTAGAAGTCCGATTTTTCGATTTCCCACAGCACCAGGCGCTCCTCAACCATCTCCAGCATTTTTGTGGTTTTGGATTTTGTCCACGTCGTCATAATGTCACTAATATAAAATATGCAAAAACACTTTTTTTCTTTATAAAAATTTACCTTTAAACTCAAAATAACGAAACAAATTCTCGTTCCCACAAAACAATATACTGAAATGTCAAAATTCGTCTCCGGAGACCAAGAGATAGATATCAAAACGTTTTGAAGACCGAAGACGCATTAAAGAGACTCTGTCATTAGTAAGCTATACGGCAAGAAAGTTAAGTCTCCCAAGAGACCCTAGAGACTTGATACTTGGAGACAAATCTCCGGTCTCCGAAGTGTATACACAGGTCTCTTTGTATGCAGAGGCGAAATTTTTGGTCTAAGAGACCGAAATCTCCTTTCGTGTATCTCTACCTTTAGGTTACGATTCGTAGTGTTGTTGTTCAGATGTAAACATCAGGTGTAAACTCTACGTGAAAGTTAGACGTCATCATTCATGATTTCAAAACTAGTGAAGAATCGTGTACCCAGTCCCAAGTCCAAAAACTGAGTATAGTTTTTCAAATATTGCAAATAGCACTTTTTTAAAATATTTTTTTGAAAAAATGATTCAAATTAAATTCATTTTTATACCCGTATGGTGAAACCAAAGGGTATAATAAATTCGCCTTACCGTTTGTAACGCCAAGATCCCGTCATCACACACAAAAATGAATTACACCAGTGTGTTTAGAATGATAAGAAAAATTGAATTTTGCATGTCCGTCCATCTATCCATGCGTCCGTCTTGAAATTTTAAGCTGCTTCGTTTTTCGTAAAATGCAAGGCTAAGTTCGTTAATGGGCAAAAATGGACCAAATGGGCCATACGAATGAAAACGTTTTTTGCGAATATCTCAAAAACGGTACATCTTATCAAAAAAGTGCTTTAGAATATGATTCTACACAAAACTCCCACACATCAAATCCGATTGGAATAAATTTTAAAAAATCTTATTGAAAAGTTTGACTTCAAAGTGGAATTTTGATACAACTGTTCGCCGTTAACTTAAATCACCATACGGGTTTTCAATAATTACCAGATTGGCAATTATAGCCTTTGTTATGTTTAATTTTGTTAATGTATTTATACCAGAGCAACACATTACATTGTACCCGGTTTTCGGTTCTTAGACTCGGTACCCCGGTTCCTAGCCAGACGGGTTCTTGGTTCCATAAAATGACGGTTTCAAGACCCCGAATTTAAACAGCTGACTTTTTTGACATTTCAGTGATTGTTTACCTTTAAAGCAGTATTCTGGTGTGACTAGGTAAATTTCTGGCAATACGATTGCCAGAATCGTATTCCGCGACCCCAAAAACCCCTAGATGAGATTTTTTTCCGGAAAATTAAAGGAAAAAGATAATCACGTTATCCTTACAAACCTTCACTCCGCAGTTTTTATAACAGTGAGTAAAGTCAAATGGGCGGTAGACTCATTTCGACCATACAAACCACCGGGGAGGGATCGCTTATACCCAGCTATCCTCTAGCGTGCCGTGGATCACTTCTGTGAAAGAATAGTGTATTTATCGATGTAAAAGGACCTTTCAATAGTATCCTTATAGGCAAAATAATAGAGGTTCTTAGTGCAAGCAGCGTGGATCATGGAACCAGAATGTGGAACGCGTATATGCTTGAAAATCGTAGAATCTTTGCATCTCTGGGGGAGCAACTTAGAGTGAGAAAAGTTCACAGGGGGACTCCTCAGGGAGGAAAACTCTCACCCGTACTTTAGGTGCTGGTGATGAATAACCTCCTACTTGATCTGGACAGACAGGCATTCCTGACTCGTATGTTATGACTTGTTAATCCTTGTAACGGGCAAATGCGAGATCAAATTTCGCTATATTCACTGATTACATAGCTCAAGCCTTAGATGAAAACAGACAAACAGTATACACGAATTTTTCAAAAGGATTTGATACCATTAATCACGAATTTATATTAATAAAAATGAGAAAGTATGGCTATTAAAGTGTTTAATAAAAAAAAACCCTCAAACTGCAACTTAAGCAGTGGATGGATCAGGAGAACCAACAACTTTGGTCCACGTGCCGGATTGGCACAACAACAAAGGAATTATGGGGTGGCTTAAATACAAACATTACAACAAGCTTCTTAAATCTGGAGCGGAACCCCCTTCGTTTACCGATTTGGATTCTAACTGGGCACTCCCTCGCCATCAAGATGAGGCTGGTAAATAATCCACAATGCAGGGGTAGCGGGGAAGAGAGTGTCCAGCCTTAACGCGTACTCGCGTCAAATGCTTCGGCCATCCCTTTCTAGAGGACCTCAATGAGGCAAGAAATCAGGGCTGGGAGCCGATTCGGAAGTACATAGCACTGTCGAGATGGCTAAAAAATCGGGTTTGAGCTCAATCTGCTCCATCGAGGGCGCAATGGGCCCAATTTGAGTACTACGTACGTGGGGTTTCTTGTTAAACCTCCCTCCTAAACCAACCAACCATACCTATTATAGTTGGGCTTTAACACTTGCGCTGTATCCATTCGGTACAGTTTTCCCATTCATTGTAATGTTGTGGCAGTTGTTTGTTATTTAGTGATCGATTGTGATTTCGATTGAATTTATAGGAACAAGAGTAAAAAAATCAATAAAAAAGGACTAAAAGTTGAATCACTAGTTGTAAGATGCACAATGGAGGGAAAAAATATCTGCTGCAATGGCTATAAATGAACAAAGGAAACAATACGGTAATTATTTGAATTTATGAAACATCGCAAGTGATTTGTTCAGCAATCAGCAAATATTTATATTATTTTTGTTTAGGAAATTGTATGGTGACAAAAATTTATCTGAAATTGCTAAATTGTCGTGCAATTTTTTAATTTTCTAATTTTATTTATTTCCGAAAATTAAAGAAAGTCATTTTCAACGTAACAGGGACGAAACGTCAAAATTCAAAGGCGTTTCGCTCCGCCCTATATCTAGCCGAGAGAATAATTTAGCAGACCGTGTAAATACTCGGTAGAGTTGTATGTAGAGAGAGCTCTCCTGAAATTTTCTCTCCAATCACTAAAAGGCGATTCTCATAGAATTCTCGTCTCCTGTAAAGGTGTTTGGTAAAAATTTTTTTTCTATAGAGCTCACGCCTATTTGCTGTATCGTGTACATAAGGCTTTAAAAAGTTCCAAAGAAACGTTTTCATAAAAAACAGAAGTTTTTTTAAAATTTTTAATTACTTTTTAATGTTTTCAAATTTTTTGAAGAATTGCTGCTAAAATTGCCATTGTTCCGTCCCTGTCTAGCTACCTCTAACTGCATTTGAAATAGCATTATAAATCTCGCTCAAAAAACTAGCACGCTAATGCGAGAGCGAGATAAAACATGTACACGTATTCTCTCATATCGGTTTATATAAGAGAAAATCTTCCCATATAAATTCATGAGACATTCTTTAATAACGCTAGCCGGTGGTTCAACAGTAGTCTCATCAATGTTTTGGCTATCAGGGGTTGCGGACTCATCGAACTGAGTCGATGGGTATATGTCCCGGGGACGTGCGAAGCTTCATTATGATTTCGGTTTTTGAAGTGATTTTAAACAAACATTTAAAAATTTGAAGTTTGCACTTTATTCTGAGCAAGGTAAAAAATTCAAAGATATTGAAAAATAGTTTTTCGACCAAAAAACAAAATATGATTGGAATATAAATTTAGAAAAATCAAATTCAGGTAAAACATGTAAAATAACTTTAAGGGAGATGTCCCACTGGCGCATCAGCTCCTGCAGCTGACTGATCCCGACATCAGGCCGCGCAGCTGCATGAACTGATTCGATCAGTTGACATGACACACTGAACTGGGATCAGCTGACCTCAAACGTCAAAATGTCGGACTCGGAGGAAGAACTTCTCCTTATTTCTCTGCTAAAAAAACTGAATCTGTGCAATCGTACAAGCATCTACCTTTTCCTACAGCTTGTACGATTCCTGTGTTTAATTTTTCCTATTCGATGTTACATCGTATTTATTTTCTCTTGTTCAAAAGTTTATTAGTTAAACAGACTTGTCAAAATTTTATGATGTCCCCAACTAGTAATTATTGTAAAGTCAACATTATATGAAGTAGAGAGCCTATAACCTAGAGAGTGGCCATGCTACCTTAATAGACTGTGCCACTGATGACAATTATTACCGCCAGACGAAAAAAATATTGAAAATTATCATTTTATTGTATTTAATCTAACAAAAATGACATTAGAAACTACCCGACATGTTCCTGATATCAGCTACATTTAGGTCAGTTCAAAAAAGTCAGCTTTGTGCCCCAGACATGCAGCTGCACATTTTTTGCAGTGTGCCATGCACCATTTGATTACATGTGCAACTGATATCGGGATCAGTAAGCTGCAGCAGCTGATGGCCAGTGGGACATATCGCTAAAAGTATTTAATAACTTTAAATCCGGAACAAAAGTATAATTTCCGAGACACCGGGACGATATGTATAAATTCAGCGTTGTCCCGGCTAATGCTGGGCGTAAGTATAGTAACCCTACCCATCATTAGCCACGTAAGTCCAAATCCTCTTACCTGAGGTGAAAATCTCATTAAAGGATAATATAAAAAACTTCATCAAATTTTAAGAGATTTAAACCACGAAGAATATTTCAAGATCGCCTTTTAGAATAATATGTTTCTTCAAATATTTGATGTTATTTTGTATAAATAATATTTTTGTGTAAATCAGTAATATATGAGAAAAAAAAATTAACGTTGATAATTACACGATATCAAATAATTATCATAAGTTAAATTGTTATAAATATGCATGACTCAAGTAATTTTAAAGTTGTAATATAACTTTATTCTTCCATACAAAATATACATAGATATGAGAAAAGTTCTTCATAAAAAAGTTTTTACGAATCACGTAATTTCTAAAATACCATTGCAAAAAAATATTAAAAATAAAAGACCTGAAAAATATTTTTTTACACCGTGCCTTTATTATAGCCAGTGCCTTTATTATTTCCGATTTCCTATACTGCATTTTAATAAATTTAATTATTTTAAATAAAGCCATTAGTTCTTAAAACTTAAAAATAAAAATGATTTAATTTTTATTATATATAATATTTCGTTTTTGTTATTTATTTAAAAAAAAACTTTTCATTTACTTTCATTTTTACTTATGAAAACCGCCATCTGCGAAACATACGTGTTTATTTAAATATATACATATATTTATTTATGTATATATAATCAAAATGTGATCAAATACACGTACAAAATTTCGAATAATTTGTGCGTAAAACAACACAAATAAAAACCGTGATATGAAATACAGCGAGATAGATATCGTCTAAGGGTGCGTGCTTCTGACAGGGGGGAGCCACCGTCCTATGCAGATGTCGACGTTGAGTTAGACGTTGTCGACAGAAATAATAAACCACCTATCTGGGATAAAAGCATATATGGCCCCATTCACATAAAAGAAAATGTCACTGTTGGTACGGTTGTAACATCGGTTAAGGCAAGGTTGGTATCATAGATAAGTACATAAACAGATTTACTAAATTAAAATCCTTAACAAAAACTAACGAAAACTTTTTTGTCACGGTTTAATATTTTTGTCTTTAGCCAAGACACTGTTCCAATATAATTCTCTTTTTTTTTTTAAAAAAAAAAGATGTGTTTTCGGTTTAACACAAATATAACAATATTTTTGAAAACTTAAAGAATTGATTGACAATTTGATTTTTGTGATAATTTTAAAACTTTAGTGTAACATTTATTTTATGTTGTTTTTATATTAGTTTTTTTCGCTAACTAACCCACACAATTCGAAAGCTTCAAACTAAATTAAATTTTGTAATTACCCGTAAAACACAATTGGAACAAGGTAAATAAAACTAATATTATTTGAGTCACAAAAGAAGATTAAAACAAAAAAAAAAATATGGTGCACTTACCTTTGGTATTTTATTTATGTATGTTTTTCATGTAATCTAATTTTAATGCCTAATTTCAAATAGTTTTTTTTTATATAACACACTTCAAAAATTGCTAGACATTGCGTAAATGCATTAAAATTGGGTGATATTGAAGTAGTGCTATAGACTTTATTTTAACTAATTGTATGTTACGAATACTTATGAAACGGAAAATCTAACGTTTTTGAGGAATATATGCATATTTTTTTTGAATTTTTGATGCAGCCTTGAGTTCAAATAATTATATATATAGAAAGACTTTTATCGCGCAGTCAAAAAAAATATTATGAATATGGCAAGGATCGAGAGAAGAACCACTTAATTTAAAAAAAGAAAATAAAACTTTTAGGTCCCGTACTTTTTTGTAAATTTCTTTAAAAAGGAATTATTGTTCGCTTAACCATAAAATGTGTGTGATATTGTGGTTTTTATTGGGATCCTAGCTTTTTTAAACACGTTTTCATTTGACTTTTTTTTTTAATTTTCCTTATAATTTTGTGGATTTAAGATTTCTTCAGGTTTTTGGTTAAATTTTTGTGGTAGAATATCACGCTCCAGTAACATTTTTATAATTTCAAAAAAAATTATTTTTGTTCGTGCCTAAATTAAATGTTAAAATCGAATTTGTTTTTTGTAATTTTTTATATTTTTGATCCTCGAATACTATAATTTCGCGTTGCTAACCACAAAATGGATAAATTCAACAAAAATGCTGACTACATACGGTGTTTTTACATAATGTATGGTGGACAACTACATCTACTGCAACAACACACGTGGGTGTCAAATCATCTCTGGCCAATACATATCGGTTATATGAATAAAATCTTATATCTATCAATACGCATATTTTTTTGAATGTAAATATAAATATGTACACATATGTAACTTAATTGGCCGCAACACAGCGTGAGACATACAAATTAGAAGCCATGGCTCAAGATAAAGGGTATCCACCCTTGTCACGTACTGTTGAAGTACAAATTGATGTTGTTGATAGGGCGAACAATCCACCTGTTTGGGATCATAATGTGTATGGGCCTATATACGTCAAGGAGAATATGCCAGTCGGTGGAAAAGTGGTCTCGATCAAAGCCAGGTCTGTTTGCTTTTAACAAGTAAAAAATTATATTACAAAGAATTTTTTGAATTAAAACAATTTCTTAGCAACGAGTTGCGAAAACTATATTCAATTATGATTTTTTTTCGATTTTTTTTTGTCTTATAGTTTGTAACAATATATTTCACATTTAATTTAACCGTTTTTCATATACATTTACAAATGTCTTATTAAAAGTAAAGAATTTTTTTGTTTAAAATAATATGTGATTACATCAAAATCAAAGTTTAGTTATCTCCGCACTTAAGAAGAATGCGTCAATAGATTCAAATTAAATTTACGTTATATTTAAATGTTTAAACATTATAAAAGCAATATTTCTTTTAATCTAAAAACAATAATATAACATTCAGTTGTGCATTTCTATTGAAATGCGAATGGTTTTCGACAGTTCTTCAAATGAATGAACATTTGGTTTGTTTTAGCTTTGCCTTTATCAGTCATGAAAGTTTTTTCTGTTAAACCTGCAAAAGAGCCAATACAACTATGGTGCTGTGTTATCACTGTAAAGGTTCTAGGTTGTTTCGGGCGCGACCCCACATTTTCCGAAAAAAAAACAAAAAAAAAATAAAAATTGCATTTTTGGTGAACAAATTATAGGAAAAGCTATGATCATACAGAAATCACAAAACTACAGATGGAAAAATTCGGAAATTTTAGTTGGCCGACTTTTGTTGAAAGCAATTTCTTTTTCGATTTTTGTAGCCAATGAAAAAGTCTGAGCAAACATGTTTTCATCACCTTGAAGAGTGGCATAATATCTGATAACCTGGAAGGCTTCCAAAACATTTTCGTCAGTTACAATTTCAGATGCTGCTTCCTGTACACTAGGCTCTTCATCTGATGAAAATTGAAGTTCTTGATTTTCCATATCGAAGACCAGGATTAAACAATTAAAAATTTGGATTTTCCCAATTGCATATGTGTCAATGATTTCTACGAACTACACGAACCTATAGTTCGTAGAAATCACTAATCGTGGGTTGTCAACACAATCAGGAAGGCTAGAAGTATTTGTTGTGTTTAGCCAGCACACCATATAAATTGAGTAACGGTACTTTTTTTTGTCACTGAGTGCGAATTGTGTACAGTTGCGGCTAAAAATTTTCAAACAAAAAAAACTATTTCAATACAATAAAAAAATTGATTGAAAAAAAAATTATCCGGCTTATACAGAAAAAATGATGTCCGGGTTCGCGTTAGGCTGGTTCCGGCTTATCGAGGTTCATTTTGTATAGAAAACGTCTTTAAAATCACAGGACTTTTAAAACTGTCCGGCTTAGGCAGGTTTCCGGCTTATACAGGGTTCGGCTTATACAGGTTTGACTGTATTCAGCATCCGAATTAATTCAGCTGTGCGAATTATTTAGAAATCTCCGATTCGAGAATTTTTATTCTGTTGTGCATTTCTATTGAAATACAAATGGTTTTTGACTCGAAAACCATTCGGATTTCAATAGGAATGCACAACAGAATAAAAATTCAATAATATAACACTCTGTACACTGAAAAAAATCCGCATAGGAAAAGTTTCCATAAAATATAGGAAAGCGATTATGGGACTCGTTACACCACTTTGTAGCAAAAGCTCCATAAATATTGGAACTTGTCCAAGTTCTCGTGCAATTATTACTATGTATATAGGGCTGAGAAAAGAATGGACATATTCCAACAAAAGCGGAACCCGTTCATAGTTTTACTGGAAATATTCCTATACTGAGGGGAAAAGAATGCTATATTATGGAGTACAATCGTTTCCATTGTTTTTAGTCCTACAAAAAATTGGAACGAATCCTAAGTACTGGCGGACTCATTCCTATGCAAATAAGATTAACCCTTCTATTAAGAAATTTGAACTAAAATTTTAGTTACACAATCAAACAATTTATACATGATCTTCGCAATAAGAAGATCATGTATAAATTATAATTTACGATTGTTTTGTATGCATTATACGGGGAAATACACGTGGGTCATTTTATGACCCCAAACATTCTATTTGTGTGTATTTTTTGAACATAATCGAAGGGTTAAGCGAATATTGTAATTCAAGGTAATTTTTTATTCGATTATAATTCGTATGTGGTTCGCGACCTCGTGGTTTATATAGTTTGGACCTGTATACTACCACACTCTAACACTTGTGTGGGAGAAATTATTTAATTACAGGGTATTTTATTATCTCGTATATTCTTCCTATCTCGTATATTCGATAACTCGAATTTTTGTCTGTCCCCTTTAGATTGGACAGAATCCAATAAAAAAAAGTAGTGAATCCTATCCGGATAGGGCTTGGTGCTATAATTATAGGAGCGGATCATATTTCAAATTAGAATGTCGCGCACATATGTATATAGGAGGTAGTCCAATAATTAATGGAGACATTACAACGTTTTATGGGATTCATTCCTTTCATTTTAGGATCGAATCCCGTACAAAAGGGAATGTCCTCATCAAAAATTTGCATGTTACGATGGACATTCTGATCGAACGATTTGGGGGCATGGTTATCTCGCGCGGCGGCGACGCGAATTTCTTCCTTTGGAGCGATCTTAAATCGCAGGTCTATGCGAATAAACGGCAAACAATTGATGCCGTCAAACATAACGAACAACATCCAGCAAATTCAGCCAGATTTATGGGACAAAATCATCGAAAATTGGACCTCCCGAATACGTGCCACCAAGCAAAGCCGTGGCGGACATTTGAATGACGCTATATTCCTTACTTACTGCCATAACAATTGCTTTCAAACAAAAAATGAGTGGATATCTCACACACAACTTCTTTTATTTACATTTAAAAATCGAGCGTCCTTATTGAAAGATCTTTTATTAACGGGAAGGGCAAGCAAAAAGTAAAATAGTGTACATATAACCCTCATAATATTCTTTTTCCAATGCCAATTCGTTTCTTTTTTTTTCGTTGAGAGGTGCTTTGAAACTAATCAAAAATTGCTCAACAATTTTAAAAAAATGCCGTCTACTGTTATGGTTGTGCGAAGGACAAACTAGTTCCAGGGAAAAACATATTTCTTTTTTCCAAAGAAAAATATGCCTAAAATGAGTTGTTACGCCTAAAAATGAATTTTTGTACGCCTCAAAATATTGAAAGCCCGAAATTTTGAAGGCTTTGCTATAATTTTTGTTTGTGATAAAAAAAATTGCTATGGGTGTTTTAAGTTTTGAAAATACAAGAATTGCGCCGGAAAACATTTCGAAAGAAACTTATTTAATGAAATGCGCCGTTGGCGAGATTTTATATGCGCTGGAGGCATTAATTTCTAAAAAAAACTGCGTCACTGGCAAAAATTTATTTGGTTTTAAGGTTAGCGATTAATAAACTAAAATACTAGATCTCAAAATTCCGGACAAAAATTTAGTTCCCCGGACGCCGGGACAACATGCCTGAATCCGGGACTGTCTCAGCCATTCCGGGAAATATGGTCGACCACCATGTCCGTACTAGCTATCCATAACCACATACTCTTCTTTTTTCAGAAATCGCATAAAAGATACATATAATTGTCAGTAACTCAATTGAGAGCGATCAGACCTCGTGAGTAAATTATGTGTTATCGTCGTACAAAAAGCGAAGCGATTAGTCCAAAATTGTCACACACATTTGTCATTATCTATCCAAAATAGGTTAGGGTTAATAGTAATTTTGTGGAATTATCCCCTTTTCGTAAAGCATAATATGCCGCTACTAATATTTGATGTACTAGGATAATTCAGTTAAAAACTGAGGACTGTCAATATAACTAACTTGATTTTGATGTTATTGTATTACTTTTTTACAAACTAACCACGAGGCAATAGTTTTTAACCAAAAAAAAGGTGATGAAGGCAGAGTTCGAAGTAAAAGCTTAAATTATCGTTGTGTTAAACATAACAGCACATTGCTTGCATGTTAATCAGCTGCGCCTGTATTTCCCTGTAGTTGTCCAATGCACTTTTTGTTTTAATATTACATCACAAAATATAAAAAAAAAATACGAATATTTCAGTTTTTGTTTATTTGTTTTATTTATAATTGTTAAGAAGAAATAGGTCCAAGTGTTTTACTAGTAAATGTATAGTAAAATCGATTATAATTTGTATTAATTATAGTGTGTCACACGTTTATGAGGTAGGGTAAACCAATTTCAACTACATGACACTACCATATAGCTAAAAACTCAGAACATAAATTGCTGTTTTGGGTATAGAACTTTTGGTTCCTAGGGTTACTATTTGGTGAGAAAAGACTTCTTTTAAAGTGCTGTCCGCACGAAACTTTGAGACACTATCCCATATCGTCACCCAAGACTATCATAATTTAAAATCTGTGAAAACTCGTTTTATTTATTCTCTGAATTGCCAGCGCACGTTTTATGATTTTGATATCGCCATTATACTGCTCTGATTCATGGTTCAAAACTAGTTTTAAAACTGAATATTTATATTTCCAAATCGTGGAATTATATTTCCCGGAAAATTTTAAGTGTATAAGTATCCAAATTTCTTCAAAAATCAGGGCATACATATGTTCATAAAAATATTTTCGTTGTCTTAAAAAATGTTGTGTCAAAATGTATTTAAAAGATATATTAAAGATTTATACAATGGTCAAATACAATGGTTAAACAAGAATTTCAACTTTAAAATGGCTCTACTGAGCAATTTGCAAAATGCGACTAAGGATAGTCCTGCTCTGGGGTGACGATATGACAAATACAAATAATTCATTTTAAGCTGAACACTTGCGAATTTAAATTACTTATATCAATTTGATTTTACATAAATTACGCATCATAAATTAGAGATTTTATTACCATTTTGACTGTTTACTTCAATCAGAACATACTTACGAATTGTTTCTCCATTTATTAAATTGAATAAAATTCACCACTAAATGAAAATTCATCATGAAATAACAATATTGTAGAAATATCAAACAAAAAGCAGGGTTGATGGAAAGATTGCAAATAATTTTATATACATAACTAGCAGACCCTTCGTTGGCAGCTAAAAGTTTTTTGTATAAATTTTAGAATGCCAAAAAACCATAAATAACTTAAAAAGTTTTGGGAAAAAATTGTTTCCTTACAGGACCTTCGGTTTAGAATTTTGAAACTCCAACTCCAGATTCGTGATATCTCAAAGCCTATTTTTGCGAGAAAAATTAGAAAAAGGACATTTTCGTTATCATTACAGGACCTCCCGTTTAGCATTTGAAAAATCGAACACCGGATTCGCGATCAGCGACCTCGAAAACCCCTTAGTGTCAATTGTTTCAAGAAAAATTGGAAAAAGGACATTTGCGTTATCCTTACAGGACTTTTCGGTTAGAATTTTGAAATTCCAACACCGGATTCGTGATCAGCGACCTCAAAAACCCCCTAATGCCGATTTTTCCCAGGAAAAACTGGAAAAAGGATATTTGCGTTATCCTTACAGGAACTTCCGTTTCGAATTTTGCAAATCTAATACCGGATTCGTGATCAGCGACCCCAAAAACCCCATAATGACAATTTTCCGGCGAAAAATGGGAAAAAGGACTTTCCGTTTGGAATTCTCAAATTCCACCAACTCGTGATCAGGAAAAAACCCTAAAGCCAGTTTTTCGGAGACAACATTAGAAAAAGGATATTTGCGTTATCCTTTCAGGGCCTTCCATTTAGAATTTTAAAAATATAACACCGGATTCGGGATCAGCGACCTCGGAAACCCCCTTATGCCGATTTTCTCAGGAAAAACGGGAAAATGATATTTGAGTTATCCTTACAGGACCTTCCGTTTCGAATTTTAAAATTCCAACAGCAGAGCCGTGATCAGCGACACCAAAAACCCCATAATGCCAATTTTTCGGGGGAAAAATGGGAAAAAGGATATTTTCATTATCCTTACAGGGCCTTCCGTTTTGAATTTTGAAAATCTACATAGCTAAAAACCTACTCCTGGCAACACAGATCAAACCGGGTAAAAATCGGTACAGTAGTTTTTGAGTTTTGTAATCTCAAACAAACCAACCAACAGACAAACTTCCGTTTTTATATACAGGGTTGTGCAAAAGTTCCCGTACATTTTTTGGTACAAATAAATGCTAGAATGTTTCAAAATATCATGTTAAAAATTGCTTTTCTCGGCAAATTATATTTTATTATTATCAAATAACATAAATGAAATAATTTTTATTACAGTAAATGCTCAAAATTTGAACCATTTGCTTTTATGCACGCTCGCACCCGTTTTGGAAAATTTTGAACAATGGTCGCTAATTGTTCAACAGAAATTTCGTCCCAAGCGCGTATTAAAGCTCTTTTTAAAGCATCAACATTACAGTAACTTTTTCCTGACACTTTTTGCTCCAATAAAGACCAGACTGAATAGTCCATTGGGTTCAAATCTGGTGAGTTTGGCGGTCAAACGTCCTTGTTCCAAAATCCTGGAAACAACTCATTGCAGAGCTCAATTATTTTTTCGCTGAATGGAATGGGGCCCAGTCTTGCTGCAGCATCTAGGCATCGTTTCCGAAGTGATTCTGTGCCCATGGATGCAGAACATCTCGAAGAATAGCCTGTTGATACACTGTTGCATTGATTTTCACGTTTCTCTCAATGAAAACCAATGGCGTCTTTCCCGATGCACAGATTCCAGCCCAAACCATAACAGATGATGGAAAATGGCGGCGAGTGATGATATTTGCCTCCACTGACTTCTTTTGGCCTTTTTTAAGTGGTTGTCTATCGTTCTGGCGGTTATGGTTGCGCTCAACAGTAAATATTTTTTCATCTGTAAACAGCACTCTTTGAAGTCGACCAGCACCAACCAGACGAAGCATGCATCGCGCCTTTGTGAGCCGTTTCGCTGGTTATTTTTAGACCTCATAACGTGGGTAAATGGTTTAAACTGGTCGTAAAATCACTTAATTTTAAATAAACAAGTTGGACTGATTGGAAAAAATGGCAACGAAGGCAGACAAACCATTTATTTGGTGAAAAATACTGATATTTTAAAATGTACGGGAACTTTTGCACAACCCTGTATATAGATGACTTAGCGTAATTTAACTTTTGACCCCAATTTCGTAGAGCGAAATTCGCATTCTAGAAGCATCGCAATGTAGGAGAGATCTATCTGTAGATTTGTGACAAAAACCTGTTAAATGTAGTTATTAATCTTAACAACCAACTAGGAAAGAGTCTACTAACTATTTACACTTAAGGACAACCGACCGAAAAAATGTCTATTTTTTATTGCATATTACTATTTTACACCGAATTCGGAACAGATTGCCAAAACCCGCATGTTCTAGAAGTGTGTTTCTCATGCACAAGGTCGGAAAGCTTGTAGAGTAATGCAGACATCACAAATCGTTGGTGCCGGCCGGCCCTACTATGACCGCCCTTCTCTCCACCTACATCTCAAATAGTTTTCAATATTAACTTTATCTTGGTACAAAATTTCTGCATTCCAAAATTGCGCCGGCGTCGTGAGTTATTCAAGGTCAAAGGTTCAAAAAATTAGTTTTTTACGTTTATCTCATTTTGTAAGGGTTGTACGTCTTTTTGATGTTCAGATGAATTATTCACAATAAAATTCTGCACAAAAAAGGTTAAATACAATTTTCTTTGTAGGACAAACAGTTTTCGGGATACAAATCGTCAAACTATGCGTCGAACAGAGGAAATGCAATTATTTAAGGTCAAAAGTCAAATAAATCGTAAATATCTCGCTTTGTATGGCCTGTACGCATCTTTTGTGTTCAGATGAATTGCTCCTCTACAAATTCTCTACAAAAAAGGTTAAATAAAGTTTTTTTTGTAGGGCCAATAGTTTTCGATATAGAAGTCGAGACACTGTGAACTGTACATTCGTTTCCCGACCACCATTGAGGTAGAATGCAAGGCGCGTTTTTTACATGGTTTCCCCAGTAGGCCTAATCCATATTCTTTCCACCTTCATTCGTTTATTCTTCTTCTGCTTCTGCTTCGGCTTCTTCTTCTTCTTCTCCTCCTTCTTCTTCTTGTTCGTGTTGCCCTTCATCTTCCATACAGGTATCACTTTCACTTGCATTTAATGTTAAGGTACCAATAAGATCGAGTTCATCATCGACATCGTTTAAATTGTCAAAGGATTCAGTGATATCACAAAAAGCAGGTTTTAAACATGATTGACCTTGACAAAAGCTATAAACGATGGAGCACGGTAATCCAATTTTTAAGCATCCACAATTGGAACCACAACCTTTTGTGCAGTTGCAAAAAACGGAATTTAGGAGTTCTTCCGGTGCTGGTGGAAGTAATGTACTAACTGGCTGCAAGAAATTGTTGTTAAATGTCAATCCCCACTGTTGAGGGTCTAAGTCTTTTCCAAGCCAAGTTTGCACCTGATAATATGGTGGACCTTTGACCTTTAATAACTCACGACGCCGGCGCAATTCTGGAATGGACTTTTGGGACGTTGTTTGTTATGTCAAAATAAAAGTCTGTGCAAAAATCCAGTTAACTAGGATTTTTTAAGAGGTTAAATCCTAATTTTCCTGGATTATTCTACAGAGTTGTAAAATTACAACAAAGAACTGAATTTCACACAGAATTTTTGTAATTTCACAACAAAAATTTAATTTCACATTATTTTTCTGTGATTGCAAAAAATTCAGCAAATAGCTTGTAAGTTTTACATTCTTTTTGCGGTTAAACATCTCATACTTGAAATTTACATACCAAAAGTAATTTTACAACAAAAATGTTGTCAATATTTCCAACTTTGAATGCTGGATTGGAGGCATCATTTTTAACTGTGCATTTAAGTTTTTTTTCACTCCTGAAAAATAGCATGTACTTTGGTACATAGTTCTCCATAACTAAGAAAGATATCGATCTGTTTTTTTTATTTTCATTATGGTAACATTGAACACAAATAAGGAAATTTCAAAATACAAAATGGAAGGTTTTTTGTGTCAAAGGACGTGAAAATAACTGCTTGTTCAAAGCAACACATTTTGACAATTCAAATAAAAATGATGTTACAATATTTTATTCACCAAATCCTCATTTGCGTAACTTTAGTATTACATAAACAACAAGTGTGCAAAGTTTTACTCAAATTCGTCGAGCGGTCTTTGAGAAAACGGGCCTACGTTTCACCTATTTTTCTTTCCTCTTCGACAGAGGGAAAGTATTGTATTCATGACGTAGACCGACTCGAATATGAGGGCAGATAGAACATTTCTGCTTAGTACGACATCCGTTTCAGGCAAAGTTATGAGGATGTTCGTGCGTCTTAATAACTCGAGAATGCAAGAATAAACGAATGCGCACATTTGGCTGCAAACACTATACTTATTGGAGGCCTGTGTAAAAAAATATTAATGAAAAGGAGACGACTGAAGACATTGTTTCATATAATTCGGCGCAGAATTTTAAAAAAAAAAAAATTTATATTTGTTTATTTTTAAAGGCTATTAAACATATTTTGGACTGTATTTTGTAGTCATTAACTAATTTTGAAAACTTTCCATATTTCATATTAAATCCTAAATTCCATATTTCATATCGATAATGGAATAATTCTTACGAATAATGAGATTTCATAGTACCTACTGAACTACAATTTAGGAATATGCAATTTTTTATCAAGAATTTTACTTGGAAATTCCCAATAGAAATTTTCTTACAGCAAGAACTAAAAGCTTGAAAAAGCAATGACAAAAATCTCTTTCCTTGCAGTTAGAAAAAAAAACATTTTTTGTCGGTTGTTCTTTGATCCTAGCGAGGCACCATGCCAAAATAGAAATTTTCATTTTTGTATGGCAACTGTTATAAAAAGTTGCTTCCCAAGGAGCACAAAGTCCTAAGAAAACTCACGTCTTGAAGACGATCTTCAACAGCTGTATTTTTTTAATAATTTAAAAAAAACGTGAGTGGGTTTAAATTTGTTTTTAGGCTATATGTTGTGTCAATAACTCTTAAAACTGCAAAACCCATGAAATTATCAGCTTGAGTAGGAATAGCTTCTTTTTCTCGCAGTAATTTTCAATACATACACCTATTTGTATACATACACCTATTTTCCTCTAACTCAGAAAGCAAATCTTTTGTATGAGTGTTAATCCGGATCTCTGATCGGATCATCAAAAAAATACAGCTAATATTACCTTTCAGTTGGAAAATCTCCGGTCATTTAACTGTCTGGCAGACTACAAATCAATTGGTTATTGCGTGGTCGTAATTTTCATCATTTCATAGGTCTGACGACTTATCACGCAACCACCGAACTACTTTTTGGGTCAGGAGGTCATCAGTCCGAATTCCATACGTAATTTTGGGTCAACCTTACGACGGTCATAACAAAGGTCTTTAAAACCATGTTACAACAACTGATGGATCTTGACGCGTGAGGTGGTCCTAAAAACCATATTGGTGACCTGAAAAGTCATACCGCTTATTGAAAATCTTTTCTTTCTTTCCAACTTTGAGAGCTGTATGCATAAAAACACTGTAGAATATTTTTGAAAATATTATGTGTTATTGATTTGCAGCTAATAGAGTTTGATAGATAATTTGGGTTGAAAAATATTGCCGAACAATGTATATGTCTAAGTAATCAAATTTTTTAGTGATTGATCCTTAAAGTTTTCAAGGATTTATCATTCAAAAATTCAAGTATCTCGAAAAAGTACTCCAGAAGTGAATAATTTTGAATTTCCTTAACCCTCTAACCGGAATATTTCCGAGAAAAATTCACTAAAATATGACTTTCAACTTGCGACAGACCGTACCCAAGAGAACGTACAGGGCTAAATTTTTTCCAGCATGTAAAGCGATAACTTACAAAAGTCAGTGTAACACGTTCCGGCGATTTCCGGCGATTAAAATTGTTACCCGTTATAAACAAGCGAATTCCCTGAAGCCCGCCTTAAGGCGGGCATTCCGGCTAGAGGGTTAAGCGTGCTTTGTGTTTATTACGTTATTTTGGATACTTCTGTCGACGTAGACTTAAAGCAAAAAATTCACGGAAATAAATATTTTTAAATGTTAATCAAAGTTTTTTGTGATTTATTGTCTTTTATTTAGTTTAACTTCGTATCTGTTTGACTCGTCTGTTTGGCTGTCTGTTTGTCGGTCTGTTTGTCTGTCTGTTTGTCTGTCTGTTTGTCTGCGTCTTTGTCTGCCTGTTTGGTTGTTTGTCTGCCTGTCTATCTGTCAGGGTCAAATTTGGTAATTTAATTTTGACCCTTTCCATCATCCGATTGACTTGAAATTTTGCACACATTCGTAAGTCCGATGACAATACAATATTTTCACTGCTTTGTCCTTCGGCCCTGTAGAGATAACGTGATTATCCTTTTCCTCAAATTTTCCGGAAATATATCTCATTTGGGGGTTGTTCGGGTCGCTGAATCCTAGTCTGGCATTAAGAAGTCTGTAAGGATATCTCAAAGGCAAGGTTATATATTGGAAGCAAAACGAGTCTTACCTCACCAATCTGTTACCCCAATTAGTGTGGTTTCAGACCAGACATGTTTGAACTGTCAAGAGAAATTTTTCGGATGTGAAATCATCCACAAAAAATTATAACATTTTGTTATATTTTTTTAATGACTTGTATGCCGAGAAATTCCAAAAGAGTTCAATGCTAAAAAGATCGCGTACAAACCATGAATCAGAAATGATACCATGGTTAAACACAAAATAGTACAAATTGCTCTGGTTTAATGGAGCTATGTTTGCCTTTTCTTATAATTTATATAAGCTTTGGGGCAGCCGGGGTACAAGTACTCGAATCGAATCTTACCCCAACAGATCCTGTAAGCCTGCGTGGAAGCTGGTAAAGCAGGCTCTGATGATGGTGAACCAGCTTCCATGCCAGAAACTTCTAGTGGGGTTTCAGAGCACATATGTCTGATCTGTTAAGACCAATATTTCGGATGTGAAAACATCCACAAAAATAATATAACATTTTGTCATAGCTTTTTTCGTGACCTGTAAGCCGAGAAATTCCAATAGAATTCAATGTTCGACAATGTTTTTCAGCTCAAAATTATCTATCGGAATCCACAGTGAAATTAATGAAGTGCAGCTTTTTCTGATATTTCGGTTTTCTGGGTACCACATAGAAGTGAATTTATTACACTATAAATTATGTCAGACAGCTGGAATCATGTTTGGACAAGAACAAAAATCAATACAAAGCGAATATAAAGAGAAATACGTATGGGCACTACAGCGGCATAAATTCCCAAATGAAAAGAAGAAATATCAAAATGATTTTGAATTTCCATTTTTCCTGTAAACCAGTGTTGTCGTTAATGAATTTTTGTAAATTAAATTTTTAAATATTCAGAATTTTGAATTTTATTATTGTTTTTATTAGAACTTTTACACTGCATAATACTGGGGCAAAACTTTAGCTTCCGACGCGCCGGACGACATGTCTAAATTCGAGAATGTTCCGACCATTCCGAGACGTATAGTCAACCTAGTCATAAGCATTGTCGATCATTGAAGAGTTAATAATACCAAGTCCGTTTCCTTAATTTTATGACACCTTTACCTTGTTTTATCAAATTTTATCGTAAATTTTGTAAATAGCCAAGCACTTTGTAAATTTATCGAAACATCGAGTTTTTCATAAAATAAATTTTGGTAAATCATGGCCTTTCGCTTTCACAGAGGGTTTCACGAGTGCATGTATTTTTAACAAATACTTTGTTCAATAAACCAAATTTTTTTTTAATATACGGAAAGAAAATTTACGAAGCATTTTTTTTTGTTTCCGTAAATTATACTAACAAGGAACCTTTTTAAGGTGTCCGCCTCCGATTCTCTTCGCATTCACATATGTTATAGTACTCAAAAAACTAAGCGACACGTATTTTTTTATATCTGCGGATATTCGGTTTTAAGGGGGGAAACCCCCCCTCGAAAATCCTGCGAAAAATCGATTTTTGGCCATAACTCGGCAACCAATAGTCCGATTTGAACGAAACCAAAACGAAAAGTTTTCTTTTTACGAGAAGAATGAAACTGCGAAAAGAAAAATTTAAAATTACTATGATAGGGTAGAGGAACCAATATTCGACCATGGTTTTTCAGCCCCCCTCCCCCCTATAATTGCCGCGCTTTAAAACTGATTACATATTTTGAAAGGCCTATCAAAACTAAAGTTTACCTGTTTTTGCATTTGACTGGAAAAAGTCAAATAATAGGGTAAGTCACCCTGTTTCCATCCCTTGTCAAACTAATTTTTTCACAATAAATTTTCATCCAATTGGTAAAGAACTTTCATGAGCAAGACGTGTTTTTTGATATTGACAGACATTCGAGTTTATGGCAAAATTTGGGAGGGGAGGCTTTCTGAACCGTGTACAAGTAACGTTCACTTAAAAGCAAATTCAAAAACTGCCGCAAATACAGCACTGATTTTTGTTCTCAAGGTAATGAAGTATTCTTTCGGACGGCACTACAATCCTAAATACATATTATGCTTTTGGGTTAAAGGGTGATACAAAAGAGAATTTTTTTTTAATTTTTCTACTTTTTTATATACAGTGGAATCCGCTTATAACGACACCGGTTATAACGACATACCGGCTTTAACGACGCATTTCTTAGGTCCCGGCCAGAGCCCATAAGACTCTGTGCGTTTTGGTATTGGTTATAACGACACCGGATATAACGACATATCGGCTTTAACGACCCCTTTTTCTACGAAAACAGAAAAATATATCGTTTATAACGACCGAAACTTAAGATCTCATAGAAAAAAATCAAAACCTGGTAGATTAAGTTTTTAACAAATGTTCTAAATTGGCCGCCATGTCAGATATCCTAGTTTTTGCCCAATTTGCAAACTTGTTGCACTTCTAAACGTCATTTGCTTAAGTCAGTTGGAACTTTTCGGGAATTCCCCTAATCAGTTCTGTCAAAGTTTTGTGCATCTACGTTGTGCTAATTCAGTTTATTTCGTAGTTTATACTGTGAATTCCACAATGAATGCTAAAAGGCGACAATTTAGTATCGAGCAAAAAGATGAAGAAGATACTACTGGTAAATAATGTTTTATGCATCACAATACATAATTTTAAAATCGGGTGAAAATTTCAGAAACAGGTTGTGTCATACCTTCAGTCAATGAAGCACTTCGGGGTATTACGACATTGAGTTCATTCCTATTATTCAATAACATTTTTGATGAGATTTCAAAAGAAGCTGTGCTAAGAATTGAAAAGAAAATTACTCAATATCTGCAGAAAAATTAAATAAATTTAATTTTTTAATGTACGGACGATTTGCAATAAAAATTTTGTATTTTAGAACTTCACACATGTATTTTAAAACCTTTAAAACTATGAATCGGTTATAACGAACAACCGGATATAACGACCAGATTTGTTGGTCCCTTGGAGGTCGTTATAACCGGATTCCACTGTATTTTATACTTCAGCGAAAAAAAAATCTTTTTTTTTTGAGTTAAACTTACACCTAAGAAACAACATAATCAAATTATAATCATTGGTACATAACCAGTTATCTTCTCCCAGATATATAAACTTATTTCGATACTCTTGGTATAAAATTGGTTACATTTCCCAAAGCCCCGATGAGTTTGAAAATCCTGTAGACTTCGCAATTAAAAAATTTTCTCAGCCACTATGTGAAATTGACGGATGTTCAGATTTTGCAGTTGTAACTTGCTCATGGTGCAAGAAGTCATTATGCTTCAAGCATTTTTTTGACGAATACCACTTTTGCTCCAAATATGAAGAATAACAAGCTTTCTTAGTTTGATTAATATCAACTATTGTTATCAAATAAATTAATAAAAAAATAAATTGAAATGATAAATAAAAAAAAATAATACTAGAAGCCATTGTTTTGATTTCAAGATTCGAAGGAAAGTTTGCAGTAGACAAAAAAAACTTCAATTGGATTTCGACAAAATTTTTATATTTTACATATGTAAACATTAACACATTTATACCATAGCTCAGCAATCACATCTAAAATGACGGTTATGCCAGTTTTGAAAGCTAATCTTCTCAGTTTCTTAGGAAAAAAGAGCATCTATAAAAATGTATCGTTTTGTGGATTTTTTTTCGCTGAAGTATAAAATATATAAAAAAGTAGAAAAATTAAAAAAAAATTCTCTTTCGTATCACCCTTTAACCCAAAAGCATAATATGTATTTAGGATTGTAGTGCCGTCCGAAAGAATACTTCATTACCTTGAGAACAAAAATCAGTGCTGTATTTGCGGCAGTTTTTGAATTTGCTTTTAAGTGAACGTTACGTGTACACGGTTCAGAAAGCCTCCCCTCCCAAATTTTGCCATAAACTCGAATGTCTGTCAATATCAAAAAACACGTCTTGCTCATGAAAGTTCTTTACCAATTGGATGAAAATTTATTGTGAAAAAATTAGTTTGACAAGGGATGGAAACAGGGTGACTTACCCTATTATTTGACTTTTTCCAGTCAAATGCAAAAACAGGTAAACTTTAGTTTTGATAGGCCTTTCAAAATATGTAATCAGTTTTAAAGCGCGGCAATTATAGGGGGGAGGGGGGCTGAAAAACCATGGTCGAATATTGGTTCCTCTACCCTATCATAGTAATTTTAAATTTTTCTTTTCGCAGTTTCATTCTTCTCGTAAAAAGAAAACTTTTCGTTTTGGTTTCGTTCAAATCGGACTATTGGTTGCCGAGTTATGGCCAAAAATCGATTTTTCGCAGGATTTTCGAGGGGGGGTTTCCCCCCTTAAAACCGAATATCCGCAGATATAAAAAAATACGTGTCGCTTAGTTTTTTGAGTACTATAACATATGTGAATGCGAAGAGAATCGGAGGCGGACACCTCAAAAAGGTTCCTTGTAAGTTATTTTAAAATTGAAAAAGTTTGAAAAACGGTCGCCGCATATAATAAAGCAGCCTTGCTAAAGCAGGGAATAAACGCTCACGCATGCCCTACAACATGCTGTCACTCCAAAAGTTGGTTTTGCTACACACGTATCGATCATGTTGTCAGTCTTCATTCGTTACCAACTTTTTAGGGTGATAAGGTCGTAATAGAGAATTTGGAATTTGCAAACTGAGGATGAAGCATTTCGAAAAATTCTTCCAAAAATGTTTTGTTTTTCAAAGAAGCCATTTTTATCATTTTATTGCCCTTCTAATTGTTTTCTTGAATTAACTTTTTCACTTCAACAGATGTTACTCGTTCAAAAATTTCACAAGAATGAATGAATGTCCTACATCACAGCAATACACCTGCGATCATGTTGGCCAACCTAAGCCACGCCCACAAAAATCAAAGATAGTTTGATATTTGGCGATCATGATCGCCAACACGAGTTTTTGTTGTCCGTCAGCACTACACACGCTCAAATTGGCGTGACAACATGAAATGTTGTAGGGCATGCGTGAGCGTTTATTGCCTGCTTAAGCCATGAGCACCAAGGGTAACTTTCAAGCTCAAATTACTCTTTTATCCATCGATTCTTCATGCTATCCGTTTCTTTCTAGCTTGCATGCCATCTGCATACATACGTACATGAAAGACGTAATCTGTTTCACTTTGCCGTATAACCCATCCTGCTTCCACTTGTGCATTTTGCATATCATGGAGCTTTGCTGAGCTCGAAGTAGGGCCGTTTATCAGGGTTGGGACTTGAGGATGTGTAAAAGGTACTATTTTTGCCCAAAAAGGGTACTAGATTTAGATAATGTGGTACTAGATTTTTTTTTAACTATCGTGCAACCAAAATCGTTTTTTATGCTTATTACATAGGAGTCAAGAAAAATTTAATTCTCGTAATTTTAGAAAAAAAATCCTTAACCCATATGGATTAATTTTGCGCTGTAAATATAACCGTTTTCCAAAAAGTTTATTCACAGAGATCCTTCTATTTACGTAGTATATATTTTTCTATGCTACGGCCTAAAAGTTAATTACTTTTAGACTAGGGAGCACGAAGCAGAGAGAACATTTTCTAATCATTTTCGTCGTATCTATTCAACGAGATGGAGGAATCGAATGGATAATTTTTTCCGTGTTACATCGGATCCTCTTGCTTCATCTTACAGTGGAAAAATTTTCTCTAAAAATTTGTTCTAAGAGTTTATTCTCTAGATTATTTGTTCTCTGCTTTTATTAGCTCAGTTGGCATTTGGACATTGATTGAAATAGTGGTATATTTCTTGTAATGGAAAAGTTAACACTGCTGAAAATCACGAAGGGTGCTGCTCCAAAAGACGACACGAATTATGGACATTATTATTTCTTTATCCTCAAACCTATTTTTAATGTAAAGTAAAACAATTGATAGTGTGCCAAAAAACCAATTATACCAAAAAGAGCTTTCAACAAAGTTTGAACTTGGCTCAGAGAGCAAGCTATATAAAAACGTAAATCGTTTGACAGCGGTAGTAGATATCCGAAGACTTTCATAGCACTGCCGACCCTATACTAACTTATTTTTCTCAGTGCAGTCAAGTATGAGTATGTTCTATTGTAAATTTAGTATCAGTCTGCAAAGGTAGGTGTAGGAGCAGCGATATGTGTGGCACAATATATCAGCATGTGACCGCAAATGCATAGAAGACCAGTGCCGTAACCATATATCTTGCCTTCACCCCCCCCCCTCCCGCAATTTTTTTTAAATTATTAAAAACGATCAAAAACTGAAAGACTTTAAGAAAGTACAGAAAATCCGACGATATTTGGCGAGATATACTTTTGGAGACACTCAAAACCCCACTCGTAGAGGTCTCCAACGATAAGCTCTTAGCAGCAAACTCCGGAAAAATCTCCGTCGAGTTGACTCTTGACTCAAACAAAATTTTGTAAATTGCATAGCAACATGACCTTTTCTTATGATTATTAGGGTCGACATACTGTAACGTACTACCTAATTGTAAATTTTTAATTCTGACAAAGCATTTTTTGAATCGTGGCATCTCAGCAACAGATATGTGTAATTTGATGTAATTTCGATTGGATTATAAATTATTCGAAACATGAAATTAGATTCGGGTTTCTTTCAATTTAATTTTCCTATGTTACAAGTTATGAACAAATAGTAGATTTTGAACAAACGTAAACGTCAGTTGGCTTTTTTAAACATGGAACACTTAATATTTTAATTTCTTTTAAACTTCTGTATTTGTTTGAAATTTGTTTCCAATATTACCTACGTATAAGTTCAAATAATTATACATAACGTGTTGTACTCTGTATTTTGTTTTTTGAACTGAGCACGTTAATATTAAACAAATTGTGTGATATACAAAATTATAATGAGAATTTTGAAAAATTGAATTTGGTAGAAACTTTTTTTTTAACCTTTTCAAACCAATAAATATTTTTCATCACCATTTTTGCCGCGAGAGGAAACTAGATTATTATTTGAATATTTTGAGGCCTGTGCAAATATTTTTGCTTTCATATTTTTGATTTTTTTTTGCATCCGCACAGAACTTTTTCTTGTAAATTTTTCTGTGTTAAAACCACTAAATGGAACTAGTTTTTGGTTTTTGTTCCATTCAGTGTTATATTTTTGTGCAAAAAACGTATGCGTAATGGTTTAAATGCGACGAATTATTTTTGGAGTGCCTGTTTGTATGAACTTTATTATTATTGCTTTCTTATGCGAAGTATGATAAAGTATTGTATTTATGAAAAATTTCGAACCCTTCATTTTTCCTTAAAATCGTTTCTCGTGCACTTCTGAGTCGATTGGAGCATTACCATAAAAAGTCTTTCTGTCTGTCAGCCTGTGTACAAGATTTCTCAAAAACTACAATACTAAAGCTAGAACCATGAAATTTTACGGGCATGTTGGGTCTTGGAACAGGACGATCATATGAAAAATTAGATGTTTGCGATTATATAAAAAAATCACGGATTTTTGCAAGTCGACATATGAAATGTGTTGACGAGAATAGATATCCGCTATATTTTACCATTATCAATATATGTTTACTGGAAATTATAAAAATACAATTTTGCGAATTGCTTGCAAACTAATGGTTTTTGAAAAAAATAATTCTCTATATTTATGCCTTCTGCTGTAAGTTGATATCTTTTACCGTTATCGAGATGTTTCAGATTTCGTAAAAAAACTTCATATTCGTCAGGTTATTGCGTAAATTTACTGGAAATTATAAAAATACAATTTTGCGAATTGCTTGCAAACTAATGGTTTTTGAAAAAAATAATTCTCTATATTTATGCCTTCTGCTGTAAGTTGATATCTTTTACCGTTATCGAGATGTTTCAGATTTCGTAAAAAAACTTCATATTCGTCAGGTTATTGCGTAAATAGATTTTGTATATATTGCGGAAACATAGATTTTGTATAAAAAAAGTCATGTGCTGTTCACGTCAAATATTTATACTTTATATGATATATCATTGTAGATGTATATTAGATTTGGCATTTGTCAATCATCGGACACAAAAATGAACTACACTAGGTTATTAGGGATGGGATGACAAAAGATTTTTTTTGTCATTCTTTAGAAAGAATTCTTCAGAAAGCAATCATCCTACAAATGCCCCATGACTTAGAACTTTCGGTTTAACCGCGTGAATATAAAAAAATAAAACGTACTAATTTTTTATTTGCCGCGACGTTTCGGTTAGAGCCTGTGCTAACCATGGTCGCTCGAGGACTGGTTCAGTATAATAACACAATGCAATGTTCGCGGTTGCCTAATGCCATGAAAGCCTAAACCCACTTTTCGTGAATTTCTACGGTAAAAATTTACACCGAGCATTCAAATGGCCAAAGCTGTGAAAAACTAAAAAGAGATTTTTTAATTTTTAAAGTTCTTCCAAAATTTTTATCATTTTCTAAACTCACCAAAAAGCAAAATATCAAAAACCGTAGATTATATAAAGATATTCAAAACTTCGTTTTGCTGGCTCCAAGCGTGTCAAACTTGAAGCATAAGGTAATTAACCAATTTTTTGTAAACTGAATCGATTAAAAATTTCCTTACAAATTGAAAAATCTTCAGCAAAAATATTAAAATCGCATTTGAATTTACGTAGTGTTTGAGTTATAGGCAAAACAACGACGACAACGTTTTTTTGTCCGATTCGTCTTTCCCTCGTCGTTTGTCGATTCAATGCCCCTTCCATCCACCACCGTCTGGTCAACCATCAAGTCTAGAGATGAGCACCAAATTCTAACTGGCACATCATCCAGAGCAGACAAATGCTCTGGATGATGTGCCAGTTAGAATTTGGTGCTCATCTCTAGACTTGAAGGTGTACTTCGGCTGTCTGGCAGCGAGATATTGAACATAATTCTATATATATGATCTTTGAAAATATCGTTCTGGCTCTTCGGGATTTTCATAATCTGAAATATTCAAAATACCATTTAAAGCACGACATATTTCGTCACCATGCAAATCGCGGTGACAAGCGATTTTTGTCGCAACATTTTTCAGTGGTTTGCCACGGCGCAGTTATGACACAGGAACGTAATTCTGACGCTGCCATTTCACAAAAAAGACGCCCGCATTAACAAAATTAGCTGCTTCAAGCTTTATGCGATCGTGAACTTCAAGCGGAGATTTATTCTGCCTCGAATGCTTACTTACTTAGCTTGGCGATCAAACACAGATGAACAAATAAAAACGTAAACAGAAAGCGAGCAAGAAAAATCTAATGGCAATAAATTTATGGAAATTTTTTATGGAGTATTATTTTATAATGGACTTTCCCTAAGATTGCATTCCGTAATTTTAGTTGCAATTAAAAATTTTCGACAATATTGAATCTAAAATTTAAACAGTTTTGAATGGGCCATCAAATTATTTTGTTTTTAACAAATTTTATTTTGCCGACCAACTTTTGCAGCGAAATTTTAATGCCAACAAAATTGTGCTGTTTCAAAATTGTCTCCTATTCATTTTTTATGCAATTTCCTTCAGTTATTACCCTGAAAAAAGAAATTTAATTGTCGATGTAAAATCAAATATCAATAAAAAAAAAACCAAAATCAAATATCAATGGGAAATATGGCGGCTGAACGCATCAACTTTTTTTCTTTCGTTTGTAAAGCAGGGGCTTTTAAGGTAACTCTAGTGGCAACCGTGTCGGTTGCCATTACACGCTTCTTCAAAGTGAAACTGACATTCGAGCTACACATCTAATGTATCGACTCGACAACTGTCAAATAACGCTTTATAGTTGCAGGATTTTCATGAAGCGAAAATTGACTCGTCGATCACCAATTTTCTCATTAAAGCAATTGTTGCTGTGCAGACACATTATTATTCAGTGTGTCGTTCTCATAACTTCTTACGCTTTTTGAACGCGGATGCTAATTATAGGTTTGAATCTTTAAGCCCGATTGCGTCAATTGCTGCATTTTTAAGTCACAAAGAACAAACCTCCGGATCTCGAAATTATGGCGATAACGCACAAAATATCCCCTCATTGAAGGTTCATTTATTCTATTTAATTTCATTTTCTTCTCAGATATTTTGTATCTCTGTTGATTGAGAAATTATTCTCATATTTACAATTTTCAAATTGTGTGAGCTCTTTAATTGTGAGGTTATATTTTACTAGTAATCATCCAAAAGAGCGTTCCCGAGAAAAGTTGCTGGTCAGTACTGCGCAGTATTTTTTACATAGGTCGGGAACGCAGCTAATGTACAACTTATTTTATAGAACTGTGTTTAACCCATTTTTCGCCGCTCCTAGACGCGATGAAATTTTTTCTTGAAAATTTGTGTAGACACTACTTTTGAGTCAAATATGACTTTCAAAAAGTTTCAGAATCTTCCGACCAACAGTTTTCCGGAAAATTGTGGTAAAAATTCTTTACGAACGGCGAATAGCCGATACTTTAATATGCTCAATATGTGGTATTTTTTCAGGTAAACAATTTTATTGATAATGAATTCAAAATAAGCTAAGGGCTCGATCCCTTATTCCTCGAAAAAATAAACAAAAATGCGAAAAAATGTTTTGTGGTAAGAATTTTTACCAATGGCGAGAAACGAGGCCTTTTACGTTTCTGTGAGGGTTTTTATCTGTTTTGTGGCAAAAAATGGGAAAATCTAATCAACAAGTTTTTCGCTTTACTGTCAAATGATCAAATAATCTATATTAGCACTGCAGACAATGAAAAACTAATTTAATGATTTTTGATGAATATTTCAAGATGTGGTAAGAATTCGTACCGGGTGGCCAAAAATGGGTTAATTTCTCAGCTCATCTGGTAACGCACATGCGTCTCTAATGTTTGACACTATATTTCCTTCTCTGCTTCACAATTATTCTTCTCTGTTTCACAAGTACCCCAAAAATTTTAGATTTTGCTACCCAATTAGAATGCCAAGCTGGGTTATTCGTTTTTGGCAACATGGGTTTTTTTCTTATTTAATGTATGGAGGTTTGTCTTCTGTATTCTGCCCTATTTGTCTTACCATACAATATTGTCAGACTTAGATAATTAAGATGTTAAATAATTTAGGGTTAAATCAATAATACCATTTGATTGTAATTACCATAATAAATCTTGAAGTTCTCACTACCTCATACAAAAAACTCGTTTAGTGAGAAGAAATTAGGTTCTACAAAATATTACAATTTAAACTTTTTGGGTATGTATTCTATCGAAGATGTGTGCTTTTAAGAAAGAAAAGATTAAAATTTAATACAAAGATTCTTAAACTTTTTTGTGAGTTTCTGGAAATATTAGAATTTAATATTTGAACACTGAAAAAAAGGAACGTTCCGTCACAAACGAGATTTGACTCAAACAATAAGAATGTTTATTAGAAACAATATAAAAATACCAATAATAATGGTTATTTGCAACACTTATTGTTTAGGATAAACAGTTTTATGTTTCGTTTAAATACTTCATAAGTAAAGTATTTGGAACAACTAATGTTCCTAAACACTTTCTGTTCCTGCAAAATATTTAAATGTTCTACACTACGATTTAAAAATGTTTGGCACTAATACTAATTATTTATCTCGTCAATGTACCGGAAGTTCGCTTCAAATTACATTTCGCCACATATACAATTGAAAATATGCTCAACATATTCATTTTTAAAACACTTCTTATTTACACTAGCACAATATTAAAAAATTCATATTTACACTATTTTTCACCAAACCTAAACATTTTTTCACAATTTTTTTTTTGCAGTTCAACAAAATTGAATTTTTTTGTGATAAAAATAAATAAAAATAAACAGTTTAAAGTGTTCAAACCTTGTCCATTTAACTGACAAGAAAATGTTTCGCTAAACTGTTTATTTTTATTTAAAAAATGTTAAAAATTTTAAACGGTTGTTCTAATTAACTATATAGCTCCTGAAGATGGTAAAATAAATTTACCGAAATGTAGAGCAGCAAAAAAGTTAAAAACCAGCGTTTTTATTTTAAATAAATTTCGACCGAAAAGCCTAATTATAAAATCACAAAAAAAAATCATAAAATAACGATCAATAACAAAAACAAATTGTATAAATAAGAATTATTTGCAACAAACGAAAATTATTCGGGCCAACACTTATTGTTTATTACTAACAATTTCAATAATCATAGTTCACCATAAATATTTTTCTGTTTTTCACAAACTACTACTTAAAGTTTTTGTTTTAAACAATATAAATATGTCGAATAAAAAATATAGTGTTTCTGATAAATATTTTAAATTCTGTAAATAGCTTCATTAAAAGTGTTTGTCACAATAGACAAAAAGTGTTTAAGACGAATACCGAATTTTTCAATCTGAACAAAAATTGTTTTTTTTTTTTTTGAGGTATTAAATGTTTGGAATAAACATTATTAAACAATAATTGTTGTCACCGAACATGTCCTGTGTGCTATAAAAAATAATTCTTTTACAGAAACATCATTATTGTTGCAAGCACTCAATAGATGTTCACAAACACTTTCCAAACATTTCTTTTTTCCGAGAAGACTTGAATTCAAAAGAAATATCTCAACTTTCCTAACCGTGTACGTATTTTCAGTGTAAAAGAAGGGTAAATATACGGCATTAACTGGAGATTAAAAATTAATCAATCAATAAAAAAATATCTTTTTGTTCACTTTTTTAAATTTTATATTGCAAAAACCAGTTCCTGCAACCGAAACAATTTCTATTTTGCCCCTTATGGAACGGAGTGGGTATATTACGTTTGGGATGAGAGTTTGTTTGTTTGTCGTTGCGTCATCACTTTTCATCTCCTCAACCGATTTCGGTTCAGATTTTGGCATTCGGCTGGATATATTACCGCCTCTCTCTCTGCCTTTAAATACCTGGGCCTTGCATCTTTTGATCCACTGAACCGATTTTGACCTTGTTTTCGCCGTTCGGCTGAAAACCTTCTCTCTAACTTTATACCCCTATCCTTGCATATAACTTTTGATTCTGTGAACCGATTTCGATCCCGTTATCGCCATTCATTTGCTGAGGGGAAATTACTTGAAAAAGATTATAAATCTAAAACAAATAATAAAAACACTAACTGCTAGTAAAAAAAAAATTAAAATTCAATCGGATATTAAGTTTTTTTCGCACTTGTCTTTAAAAAGATTAGAAAAAAGGAAAATTAATATTTTGAAAAACCCCAATATAAAATAATATTATCAGTAAATTAAAAAAAAATCGGGTGGTTTTCAATTTTACAAGGATTTTTTTAAATTGGGGTTTTTCCAAAAAAAAAAAAATTTTTTATACAATTATAACCCAAAAGTTTTTAGTCTGTTAGTCTGTCAGCCTTCGTCAGTCTGTGTCAGTCTGATTCAGTCTGTCAATCGGTCTATCTGTCAATGAATAGAATAAAGAGTGATGTTTTTTTTTATGAACAGCCCCTAATGGAAAAGAAAGTATTATATTTACTAAACAATAGTACTCAAAACCTCGAGAATCAAATTACAGAAGAGACTCTGTAATTCGAACACTCTAGAAATCACACTAATTTGAACAATCATTTTTTTTATATTTTGTATCTTGTAATTCGAATTGTGCGAACTTTTCTGGTCGAACATGGAAATGGCTTGAATACAATAACTAAGACATTTTCCAGCAAAATTTGCTTGGTGGTACATACTGTCATAACTGAACAGGCATTAATTTTAAAGCACAGGCATTAATCTCCGTGATTCGAATTAGTTCCGGTTTTTATTGATTCGAATTACCGAATCTCTACTGTATATGGAGACTAGAAATTTTGCATAGGTTTATCTTTTGACAAAAGTTACAGGGTGAGTCACAACTACTGTCAGCAAATAAAAATGCTGTAAAAAATAAAATAATGTACGGATTTCAAAGAGTAATATATTTTTTGTTTAAAGACATAAAAAAAATTAATAATTAATTGCGCAGCTCAAATCTTTCTCCTTAATGGTGAGATGTAAACGGTTGAAAAATGTATTGCAGCTGGCACGCACTATTTTCTGTGGCTTTTCATCCCATATCTTTACTAATGCTTCTTGCCATTTTTTTGGTCCACCTTTGCGGAGAATTTTCCATGTACATGTCTCGCTAAATCGTTTTATAGTCCGGAAGATAAATCTTTCATTGATACCAATATCTAATGCGTTAAGGATAGCAGGATCACAACGAGCCTTCTTTTCGCGTCCATGTTTATTATAATTTATAATGAAAAAA
The DNA here is from genome assembly GCA_964034945.1 of Chrysopilus asiliformis. NCBI lineage: Eukaryota > Metazoa > Arthropoda > Insecta > Diptera > Rhagionidae > Chrysopilus > Chrysopilus asiliformis. The sequence goes on along the minus strand of OZ035960.1, from coordinate 75,754,752 downwards.
AAAACAATAACATTATTCTTTAGAGAATAAACTGATTCGCTGGGGAAAAATGCCAGATGTGCATAACATTGATACCTAAACTTCACTGACAGTAGTTGTGACTCACCCTGTAAATTTCATTGAAAACCGTGAAACCACTCCTTGGCCTCTTTCCGATACATATAGAAAAAAATGCAAACTTCTCGAAAGCCGTTCATTTTTTAAAAGCTTTTATTTAGCTTGCCTTCGTATCTGTTTGTCAGGGTCAAAACTTGCACTCTAAGTTTGACCCACTTCCTTTCATCCGATGGACTTGCAATTTTGCACAAATAAGTAAGTCCGGCGACAAGACAAAAATCTCATCTTGGGCTTTTGGGGTCGCTGAATCTGAGGCAAGGATAAAACTACAATATAAACTATATATAAGCGTGGCGAAACACAGACGTCATTATGTATTTTAAGTAATACTAATCAAACACCAAATGACTAAAAAAGATTGAATAAAAAAAAAATTGAAAAAGTTTTTATTTAAAAAAAAAATGCACCAATAAGGAAAAAATAATTGTTTGGTACTGCCTATCAGGGAAAAAAGCGATACCAAAACTGAATTTCGTTTCTCAAATTAAATTTGAAACAAATATTTATTAATAAGACACACTTTAGATATTTCGATTATTTGTCCGTTATGCTTTTGCTGCTTCTCATCCACTGAAATTGCTAGTGAGACATTGACAGGCAAATTTGAGAAAAATGCTCGTGTGACCATATCGAAATTCTAAAAAAATGATCTTGTAAATTTTTGTTACACATTACATATGTACATTAACACACGCACTGACATTTTGTGGATTCGCCGAATTAAGCCAATGGTTTTATCCAGGGGACATGCACGGTCCGCTCTGATTTCGACCTTTCAAGTGATTTTAATACGATATCGATTTACGGGAAAAGCCAAAAATGTAGAGAATTTTGTCTTTAATTATTTTTTTTTCTACAATTGTTTTCTTCATTCTGCTCGTTACTTAGTCACCACTATTCTGAGATAAGGCGTTTCGTTAATTTATTCGATATCCATTCGAATTTTCTACAGTCAGTATTCTTGAATACGAGATCCATAAAACGCATAATAGCATCGAAAATGTTTTAAGCTCATCTTCACTTCAAAAATTATAAATAATCACATAAAAAGAATTAGCTGGTCTTTGACGATGCGTTTGTATGTGATGTATCCACCGTTTTTAACAATATCAATTGCATTACGGATCGAATCGAGCGCATTAGATCTAGCCTCCTAACGCAAGGATCTCAGAATAGGGGTGAGTATCACGGAAAAATTTCTTCGAGATATGCACAAAAGAATTTTCTTTAAATAGGATATATCTCCACCAGGGGCGTGGCGTGAGTTTTGAAGCTAGGGATGCACATTTTAATTTTTTGAAATTTAATTGTCAACTTAAGGTTTTTATGTTATTAATAAAGGTATTTTTTGGGTTGTGCAAAAATACATCTCTCGTTAGCTACTTAAATGAATGACAATAAAATAATAAAAAGTTCAAAACACTAAAATAACTTGTACTTTATGATTATGAAAATGATTATGAAAAATGCATCCGATCTTTGATCCCCAGACTACGAAATTATAATGTGTTTGTTTTTAATTCGAGACACTTTTATATCCGAATCGAGAGAAAAAGTAAATTGATGATCTTTTTGTATAAAAAATACAGTTATAAAATAAAATATTTACGATTGTCCGCATAAACCCGGATACACCAAGATCGTTCTTAACTCAGAATTGCTAATTAAACAGCTTTATGAAAATTATTTAAATAGCTGTAACTTACAGATTGCCAAACGTTGTAATCCTTCGAAAAAAGTAAACAAGGTCAACAAAATAACTTTTGCTTATTTGCACAACCGCAAAGCCAATTAAAATCTTCGTAGACTTTGACCGAAAATCGTCTCGTACAACTTTTATTTACTGTTGTTATATTTAACTTTGGTTTTGGTCTCCCGCGATCAAGAATATTTTGTTTTTCTGAAAAAGATCGGGAACTAAATGATTGTTTTAATAAGCTATCGATTACACAACAATCTGCTATTTTTACCAAACTATTGAAATCACAAAAATCACACAATAAAGAGACACGCTAATAAATAATTTAACTAATAAATAAACAACTACGCATGCAGAAACGCTACTACCAATTTGCCTTAATGCATTTTTTTTACTTATGTTCACTCGGAAGCAACGATTCGAATTGCTTATTTCACATCTTCCTGTTGCATATGACATTACGAAGCAAAAGAGAAATGATCGCCCGAAAGAAATTTTTATTTTTGGAATGGTTTTTTTAAACGCGAAAACCGCGTATTTTTTCTTCAAAAAGGTATGAATATTAGATATAGAATTACTCAAAACAAAATCATCTAAATGTCCTCCAAAAAAACTTTTTAAATACGGATCTTAGTTTTTTAGTTATTTAAATAAAAGCGCAAATTATTTGACTTCTGCTGAGGTGGAAGCAATTTTTATTTTGCATCCACATTTTCTCTTTTCTCCAGTCGTTAACATAGGTTCTCATCTCTTAAAATTTAGTTTCATCTCTCTTCGTACAAAACTCATAGATGCAACAATAATTTCTGCTTCCACACAGTTTCAAAGGCAAGTTAAGAAATTCTCTCTTTTTTTAAAGGCATTCGCGGTTGAATATATCACGACTGTATGATAAAATGCATTTTGTGCCGTACTGAAGCTACAAACGGCACAAAACAGTAACTCTAAGTTGTATTGAAGCTACAAAGGGCACAAAACAGTAACTCTAACAATAAACTCAAACTTAATTATGATCGAATTTTGAAAAAAAAAATGTTTCAACTTAAAAACTCAGTTACCAATATTTTTGTGAGATTTGTAAGGGATGCAATGCATCCCTTGCATCCAATGACGCCACGCCCCTGATCTCCACAATGGTTTGGGACACATAGTTCTAAGTGTAGGAAATTTTATTGTCTTCAGCTTTTTTCATACATAACAATATTTGAAATGGAGATTTTTAAAAAGTCGGGAAACGAATTTTCATCAATCATAAGCTGATATGATTCCAGAACCAAACATGTCTGTAATAACTTTTGATAAATCTTCTACACAGATTGACATATATTTTTGTAACAAAGCTCCAATCGACTTTGGGAAACATTTTTAGGCAAAATTAAGTGATCGAAATTTTTCATGAACATAATATTTTTACATTACGTAGAATAAATAATAAATGTTCAGATCAAAATATTATTTTGTATCAACTAAAAACTGATATTTTGTAGTTACTTAAATAGAATTTTGTTTACTAAACATTTTTTTTTTAAATTTGATGATATTAATAAAGTTCATACATATGGTCATGTTCAGTAACAATTTTGAATTTTATCTTTTTAGTTTTTCTCAAATCAAAGACTAATTAATTTACTCTTTTTTGCAAAACTCTGCTATATGATTCGAAAAATGACTTGTGATGTTTGGCAATGAAATAAATAGCTCCGGAATCGAAGGGAATCCAACAGTTTTTTATCGGTTAATGCCTGGATCGACAGCGCAAACAAATAAATTTCATACATTTTATTTACAACAAAGACCGGACAATGGAGATACCTGGGCTGATATAAAAGTCAATCATCCTCTAGATTATGAAAGCATCAAAGAATATAATTTGACGATACGAGTTGAGGTAAGTTTCAAATTTTCATATTTCATATACCGTAATATTCTTATGTAATACAGCTTTTTACATTGTATTTGCAATCTTTTGCAATCCTCATTACAAAATTTGACGTAGCCTCTGGTATTTTATAATTTTCTTTATAGACACTGCACTCTGAGGCGTACTTTTAACACTTTTGATGTGTGTAAAAAATGTTTACACTTTTGAAACGTGTAAAAAATAATAATACATTGAAATGTTAGGGTGACATCTTATTCGGAATTAAATGACTTTCACACTTTCGAGTTTCAACCAACTTGGGACTTGAATCTTTTAAAATTAATTCTTTATAGATTTGAAGCTAATTTAGTAAAGGAAAAATGGATTTTTTTCTAAAACAAAATCCTCCCCACACGAAATTTTGGATATAGATCACATTTGGCCTAGGATTTAAGAATATAATTGGAGTGGCGGAAAGTGATTTTGAATCGGTTAAAACATTACAAAAAAAGGTGTTAAAGTAATACTGTTTTTAATTAATCATGTCATTCTCGACAATAGCGTCATGAGCACCAAACAAAAGGTCGTCCTCATCTTTGGAGTGCGTAGTTGAAGTTTTGTGTTCCATCAGAGGAGGTTACTTCACCATCAGTAATCTATTCTTGTTAATGACCATGGCAAACATAGGGCCAGATACTCGATACTCTGGCAAGCAAGCAAGCAATGATTTTTTGCTGAATAGCAAGAAATGGCATACTCGATCAGTTTTCTCTTGCAAGCAAGCAATAAAACAACGAAGAATTTGCGATGAAGTGCTCGCAAATAGCTACCCAACCTCAAATTTGCTGAAAAATTTACAAATCGTTTACAATGGAAGGAATCATAGTAAGGCGACGGAGAAGAATTCGTGTCCCTAGAAAGATTTTTCTGGATCGCAAAGATCTTTTCGACATTCCGGACAACATATTCTTCAAAAGATACCGTTTTCCTAAGGAAACAGTGCTCGAACTAATAGATGAGCTACAAGATGAGTTGAATCGCCAAACATTCCGAGAAAAAGCAATTCCAGCTGCTTTAAACGTATTATAAATAAGTTTGAAATAACATTTCTGTTGTAAATCCTTTAAAGGTTCTTGTGGGGTTGAACATTTTAGGTTCAGGAAGCTTTCAATTTCATGTCGGTCAGTCCATGTATCATAATCTTCAACAACCTACTGTTAGCCGCATTTTCGCCCAATTTCTAAAATCGCTCTGCAGAAAGGCAAACAAATACATAAAATTTCCTGAGAGTGAATCAAAAGTACTGCAAACTAAAACCGATTTTTTCGACGGTATGGCTTCCCCAATGTAATTGAGGCCATAGATGGTACGCATATTCCTATTCAAAGACCTGCTATATGGGACGCATACACATTTTTTAACAGAAAAGGGATTTACTCACTCAATGTTCAAGCAGTAAGAACCATTGTAATTAAGTTCTTAGATTTTTGTACCTATATTAATGCCGGTTTCAGGTCTGTGATGCGAATCATTTATTTACTGATGTAGTTTGCCGCTGGCCAGGATCCACGCACGATTCGCATATTTATAGGACATGTGGCTTATATGACTATCTTCATTCACTAGAATTTCCCCCTACGACGTACTTGCTGGGAGACAATGGGTATCCTTTGGAGCATTGTTTAATGACACCTATAATCAGCCCATCCACAAATCCGGAAAAAAAATACAACCAAGCACATAAAAAAACCAGAAAAGTTATTGAGATGTCGTTCGGCATTCTTAAAAGCCGTTTTAGAATAATCCACAAATCCGGCGGACACTTAATGTACAAAGTTAGTAAATGCGTGCAAATTATACTGTGCTGTTTTATGTTGCACAATATTGCAATGAAGAAACGAATTCCTTTAGTCCCTCATGAAAGCGATCCTAGTAGTGAGGAAGGGAAAAATAATGAAGAAAATTCAAATCCAATAGGATTAATAGTAAGAAATATATTGTTAAATTATTTTCAACTTCAACAATAAAAACAAAAATAAATTCATCACAGAAAAATAATCACAAATTCATTTGTACTCATTCGAATATAATTTTTTCACACTAAAATACGACGCGTGCAGTACAGGCAAATCTCGATTTATGTAAATGCTCGAAAAAATCTTTGTTCTTCATTATAAATAAAAGTTATGACAATATTTTTTTAAAATTCCATTAAATGGGTAAACATTCTTTCCCAACATGTTGTTTGGGACATTCGATTGTTGCAATCTCGCGATTTGTGCAAACGGCTTAAGTTTTTATCTAGTGCATAAATCGAGATTTGCCTGTATAATAAAAAAAAATATGTACTGTTAGTCGGCATTTTAAAGAAATCGATCAGCTGTTGGAGCAGCTCGTTTGTTTCTTCATGTGCTCGTAGTTTTTTTCTAGCGACGTCTAAGGACTCCCTGTCTACTTCATCTGAAAAAAAAACTTGTATAATTATGTATATAGTATGTATATTCGTATTCCATCCTTACCGAAATTCAAGGATTTTTTTCTTTCTAGTAGAAGTCACGTTTGAAGCTACGTCTTGTTCGGTAGCCGAAGATGTCTGCATACCCGGCAATTCTGTCGCGCAGAGATCGATTCTATTTTCGCCAGTTTTTAATTCTATTTTTGCCAAACTATTCCTTTTTTGCAGGATATCAAGGCCTAAAGAATTCGTTTTTTGAGAGCTTTCATGTGCCTTTTGACTACAATCTGGTTCTAGCGTTTGTGATCGGTCTGTGTCTTCCGAAATATTTTTCCCCTACAAGCGAAATATAATACAATTAAATTGAATAATCCAATTTTGCGCCGTTTCGGTCTTGTGAATGCAACTTACAATTGATCTTGTGGTGAATGTGTCACAGTATTCTTCGAGACCCAAGTTTGAATTTTCTCCCGTCAAAAGGACGACAGTTTTTTCGATCGAAGAAAGTTCTTTTGGCGGAGCCCCCCCTGTTTCTCTGATGTGAGAAGCAATTTTACCACATTTTTGTTTGGTTCGTGATTTTAGGGTCGGCAAACTTTGCTTTGATCTTATCCACTGTCCTAATTGTGCTGCTTTGGGCTGAAATTATTGTTGCAATTTCTTCCCATTCTGATCTTAACTCAGTTGCCGAGAGATTGGAATCGACTGGAAAAAAACAATTCAATTTGATGTAAAGGGTGTTGACTATTTACTTACATTTTATCAACTCAGGTCGTTTCTCCAGCTCCTTAAGCAGTAAGGTAATTTCCGCTTCCGTGTAGTTTGATTTTCTTTTTTTTGTGGTTCGACATTTTACTACCGGCGCGGCGTCAACAAAAGCTCACAACCTGAACTAATTTGAGGTTAGTTAACCGATTCAGCATTTTTGACATTTGTGCTGACATCGCAAATATGGCATATTTGCTAACTAGTAATCCACACCTGCCATGAATCCCGTCACTGTCGCTGTTACGTCTGATGTTATGTCTAGTGAAGATTGAAAAGTCAGCTGTTACGACAGAAAAGTCTGACAGTTTTTGCTGACATCTTTGTTAACAGAAATGGAATTTAAGATGGCTGATTCTAATTTTTCACGTGCAGAGACGCTCCGTTCTATAAACGAATACTGTTTAAAAGTAATTTTTACAAAGAAATGATTTGAAAAAGCATCGTGGGAGCAGCTGGAGGCCGAATTTAATTTTAGTGCGGAGATTTTAAAGAAAAAAGTGAAATCACAGATCGTCATATTTACTACTCTCAGCTGTTTACTGCTCAACGCATGGAACTGAAACGTCATGCCAGAATCAGCAGCCCACCTATGTCACAACATAATTTTCTAATGACATTTCTGTTAACAGTCCTGTCAACGTTTCCGGCAGGTCTGAATGGCGTGTAAACCGATCGAGTATGTCATATTTAGTAAGCAAATGTGCTGTTAGCAAACCCGCCATTTTTGCTAGCTAGCAAGTTGCGATTTGCTAGAGAATCGAGTATCTAGCCCATAATGACATCTCAGCCTAAGAGGAAGCTTTACTAATTTTTTGTATCCCACCGCAGCTTTCGATACCATAGGCTGCTTTCAGACGAGGTTGAAACTGGTTGACTTTACCAAGTTTCCACTCGATTTTACGGGCCAGACGCTATCAGGTGTAGGCGGGGAATTCATCTGCTAGCTAGGCCGGGTGAACTTGGTTGAAAACACATACACACATAGAATTTAATGGTGGGGGTTCACAAAATTTTCCTAGCTACACGCACACATTGACATAGCATGTGTAAATACACTGCAGCGCAAAAGTTGAAAAACACTACGTGAGAACGCAAGCAGAGTTTTTCACCCAGAGTAATGCCCTAAACACATGTGCAGAATTCTGCATGCAGCGGAATTTAAATACACTCGTTTATATGAAGTGGAACACATGTAAATTCTGCATGCAGCGCAGAGCTGCATGGTATCTCAAATTCAACTTTCTCTGCGCAGAATTAGTGATGTCAACCGAGGATTCTTTTTTGGTGTTTGGCAAAATCGACTGTTAGCAAAGAGACTATGGACTAAATTCGTACACAGTGGAAAAGGAAAGAAAAGGAAAAGGAAAGTCCAGTAGAAAATATTCAATACTTTGTATTGACGTTATCTACGTCTTTCAGGAACATGAGGTGATCCATCCATTTCCAAAGGTGCTCCATTTATTTCCAAAGGTGATCCATCCATTTCCAATATAAAAATTGGCCAATTCTTCTTCCATTGTTGACAGCAGCCGATGGGATTAAATGTCAAAAAAATCTGCTCATGTGTCTTAGCTGCAGATATGCATGCAGCCCTGCATGCAGAAAATCTGCACATGTGTTTAGGGCATAACTCGGTTGATTTCACCTACGTGAGGACGCGGCCATAGATCTCAACGCCCTCATGTTTAACACGCCATCCAGACCTGCCGGAAACTCTGACAGCGATGTTAACAGAAATGTCATTAGAAAATCTTGTTGTGACGTATGTGGTCTGCTGATTCTGGCATGACGTTTCAGTTCCAGAAATGCGTTGAGCAGTAAACAACTGAGTAGTAAATATGACGATCTCAGTGATTTCACTTTTTTCTTTAAAATCTCCGCACTAAAATTAAATTCGGCCTCCAGCTGCTCCCACGATGCTTTTTCAAATCATTTCTTTGTAAAAAATACTTTTAAACAGTATTCGTTTATAGAACGGAGCGTCTCTGCACGTCAAAAATTACAATCCGCCATCTTAAATTCCATTTCTGTTACAATTTCTGTTAGCAAAGATGTCAGCAAAAACTGTTAGACTTTTCTGTCGTAACAGCTGACATTTCAATCTTCACTAGACATAACATCAGACGTAACAGCGACAGTGACGGGATTCATGGCAGGTGTGGATTACTAGTAAGATAAATACTGTAAGTGGTTTTTAGGAGGGGAGTATTGACCGATGATCATTTCGGGGCATTCCAATCGAAGTAACAAATAGTTACAAATACTTAGGAGTATTTCTCACATAGATATCGTACTACTAGATCGCGGCACTCGAACAATTCCATAGCAAAAATATGGGACAGCGTGACTATGGTTGTCTCATTTTTTCTTCGAACTTTAGTTATGTCAGATGTTCGAATCAACAAACTCAATAACACTTGACGTTATCTACGTCTTTCAGGAACATGAGGTGATCCATCCATTTCCAAAGGTGCTCCATTTATTTCCAAAGGTGATCCATCCATTTCCAATATAAAAATTGGCCAATTCTTCTTCCATTGTTGACAGCAGCCGATGGGATTAAATGTCAAAAAAATCTGCTCATGTGTCTTAGCTGCAGATATGCATGCAGCTCTGCATGCAGAAAATCTGCACATGTGTTTAGGGCATAACTCGGTTGATTTCACCTACGTGAGGACGCGGCCATAGATCTCAACGCCCTCATGTTTAACACGCCATCCAGACCTGCCGGAAACTCTGACAGCGATGTTAACAGAAATGTCATTAGAAAATCTTGTTGTGACGAATTATATGTTTTACGTCGAACTCATAAGACTTATACACAGGTTGCAAGCATTTTTTAGGGAATTGCATATTGTATGTGGCAGCTCTGAATATTAATATGAATAATCGGTATAGGGATTGAATAATCCGTCGGGGACCTGCATAAGCATTTTTCTCCAGAATTTAAATTTCCCAGAATTTACTAGCTTTGTCCCTTTTTTTGCGTCATAGCTTTTTGACGTTTCAGTGGCCCATTTGAGATATCAAACGGCTTGATCTAGTCTAATAGTATATATCTGTGATTTCTCACCCTACGTTGGTGTTTTTAGAACCATATAAATGACTAACTAAGAGCGGCCAAATTATTTTGTATTGAACAGGCGAATAACAAACCATGACATACCTATAAGCTGGTAATAACAATATTCAATATACAAATTTCCCAAATTACGCTCTCCTCATTGAGACTGGAACGAAAAAGTTATTTTTTTCTGCAAGAACTATATTTCGAAAGTGTGGGATATGCCAGACCACCGATATCCAAAAATACTTTTTAAAGGAATTGTAAATAAAAATTTGTTCTGTTCGAAGGGCTGGAAAGTATTGAGCGAAATTTCGGAGATGATTGTGCGGAAACAGGGCAATGGAAGGAGAGCATGGGTCTTATAATAGAAACGTTAAAAAATGGAGAAAGCGAAAAACTTCTCCAAGCATGCTCATCATCCCACTCACAAACAACTTAACCATATACATGAGTTAAGCTGCTATCAGACTTAGCAAATATTTGCTGAAAATCGTGTTCAAATATTTGCTAAAATTATTTGCTTTCGTGTTTGCCAAACACGATTTTTAGCAAATATTTGCTAAGTGTGATGTAGTCCTTTCTGCAATGCGAGAGCTCGTAGCGGATATTTGCTGAAACTCTTCGTTGCTCTTGCACGAAAACCACATAAACAAATATTTGGTGTTTGGTCAAGAGTTTAGCGCCAATGACGCTACAAATTTTTCCAAAGAGGGCGGGTGGGGGGAGTAGTTGAGCTTGACTTTGTGATCATTTCATCGTGAGATTGAAGAGCAGAAAATATTTCTGCTTTTGCAACTTCTGGTTCTTGGATCTAGTACGAGTGCAATGTAATTAGAAATCAAATATTAAACTTTTAGTTTTACCATTACTTAACCCTAATCCGTATTTCGTGTCAATTTGACACAATTTTCGAATTCAAATCCACTTATTTCATTGTTTTTTTTATTAAATTGATCTGAGATTTTGGCGCAAGGTAAAAATCGTATATGAATTTTTAATTTTTCTAATTGGATTTACCGTTAGGTGTTACATGGTCGCTGTACAAAAAAATCCCTTAATCTGTCGTTCATGTGTCAAATTGACACAATGGTAAAAACTTAAACATTACGCTGCGTCAAAAAGATATTTCATGCACATTTTTTATTTGAATTGAAATAGTATCAACAGGAATACAATTTGCCATCGTTTCCAAAAAAAAAATCTAATTCCAATGTCCACAGTGTACGATGTGATAAATGTGTAAAATCTACTTGTCCATCTCACCGTTTCACAATTTGTGAAAAATGTGGAACCAATGTTCAATTTTCTTGATTCCTTTTTTATGTAATTTTCTATGTTATTAATAAGACCAAATTATTTTTTTTTGCTTTTCTCAATAAAAAAAATAATGATTAATCAAGAAAACTTAATTTTGTTACAATTAACACTAAAAATATGGGATTTTCTGGTATTGTGTCAATTTGACACATGAAATACTTTTAAGTAACTTTAAATGAAATACGGATGAGGGTTAAAGTAAAACATATTCCTAAAGATATCTTCTTCAATATTCGTATTTAAAGAAATCCTAGTAGTAGAAAATAGTTGCGTTTTTTTAATGTTCTAGAACACTAAACATTGCAAAAACGATCTAGAATAAGTGGGAAATTTCATCGAGTTCAATCGCAACTAACTTCACATCAGTAGGCCGTTACTGTTATAATTTCTTGTTGTACTCACGATTTGCTACCTCCCATGATGAAAATTAGGTGTCCATTGTGATTATCGATTCGTCTTTCGATAAATGAACGATTCGTCTTTCGATTGAAAATAATTTCAGTATTGCGTATCATAATCGAAGGCACACAAAAGCATTGCCATATTTCATTTAGCTGAATTTCTTATAGTTGTTAATTTAGCCACTTACATTATTCTTTATTCTTTAAGTATTCACTTACATTATTCTTACATTATTCTTTAAATATATTTGTCGAAATGACACTGCAAACAAAACCTTATTTAGCTGTCTAACAGAACTAACTAACCACCCACAGAAAATCCTCTAACAGAAAATAAAATGCCAGAGTTATTGCGTTAAGTTAGCAGCATTTCATTACCGTATATTACCGTATAAAATTTCCCTTTGTTCCAAACGCTGTCCGAGATGAAAAGGTGGTGCAGGATTTTGCATGGAAAGCTTGTTCTGAACTGCTTCAGAATATTAAAAAAACGCAACTAATGAAACCACATGGCACGCATTCTTTCGAAGACGATTTTTGGAATAAAACATTGTTTTGTGAAAGTGGAGTTCGCAAACACGATCAATGTCGGTGTCTCCCATATTTATCAAATCTGGCTGATTTATAGAAGTCAGCCAATTTTTTTTTCTAATATAAATTTTAGGATTTATTTTAAATTCTGTTTATTTCACAATTTTTTTGCGTGTTTTTTAATTATGAAGAAATGTCGGTTGTCTGAAATTGGATAATGTCCAGGGAAATGTGTGTCAAGGAGATGCACAGCTGCCTCTCTATTATTTGACGTGTAAATTCCTGACTCGGTCTGGAAGGTAGTCGGTTTGTTAGTGGGGTCCTTGGCCAGGATTTTGTTAATTCTGGCAGCTTCAGGGACGCTGTCAATTTCTCCGCAAAATTTTTACCAGTGATTCCTTTTAGAATTTCTTATGGATTTCTTATAGCTGCTTTGATTAATAAAAATGTTCCACTGTACTACTGTGTTAACCCTTTTGGCTTTGTTGAATTGTTTGCGTAAGGCTTGTCTTAGTTTCTTTAGGTCAACGTTCCACCAGGTGGTTTTGTGATTCCCTCTGCTGGTAGATAGTGGACATGCCTTATGGAACTCCGTAACTATTACTTCTTCGAGCATTTTACTTTTTGTCTCAATGTTTTGGCAAGACAGTTCTACGAGCTCCCAGGAAGCAAGGGTTTGCTGCAGATTGTTGGCGTAAGCTTCCCAATCTGTTTTCCTAGGATTTCTGAATGTTATGGGTCTAGTGGTCTTGAGAAAAATCTTGAAAGAGATAGCCCTATGATCCGATGCAAGAATGTGATTGGATACATGCCAGTCACAAATGCTGCTAAGGATATCAGGAGAGAAAAAAGTAATGTCAATAACTTCTCGTCTGATTCTATTGATGAAAGTAGGCTCATGTCCCTTATTTAAAATTTCCAAGTTTTCACTTTGGAGAAATTCTAGAAGTGCGATACCTCTGTTATTTGTATTGCTGCTGTTCCATGCAATGTTGTGCGCATTGGAGTCGCAGCCAGTTATCAAAGGGATATTGTTAAGTATGCAATATTTAAGGATTTTGTCCCATTCTTCCCCAGGAGGAGGGCGTATTGAATCATATGGCAAATACGCTGAAACAAGGACAGTCTGGGGTAGCGAATCGCCGGTGGAGTCCTTAAGTGCCACTACCACAACATCCTTATTACTAATATGCGGTAGTGGGATGAAGTCCACATTCTTTTTGACCCAAATGCATGCTCTGGGTCTGTCAGTATTTGATCCTACAATGATAGTACCTAAATTGTTCGGTAAACCACGGACCTTTCCATTAAAATAGTAAGGTTCTTGAATGAGTGCCACAAGTGTATGCCCCTTGGCTAAACAACGGTTAAGTTCGGCCGTTGCTGCTTTGCCATGTTGCAAATTTATTTGGAGAACTTCTACCTTTGCTTGATCCATATTCATGATTAAGCTTAAGAGGTGTGGGTTCGAGTGCTACCAGATGTAGAGCCCGAAGGTGTGTCTTCGTTGGTAGCTTGCGATGGAGAGTCTTTGCCAGTTGCAGAGTCACCCTCAGAGGGTTTGTCGCTTACTGGCACATCAGACCGTAGCTAGCGAATTTTAGAGGAGTAAAATCTCCATCGCTATCCTCGCAGTCAATGTAATCGGCCACGGCTGAAGTTATGCTATCTTTCAGAATTTTGGCCTGTTCTTGGGAAATCTCCATGGAAGCATTTTGGTGGATAATTGCAGCCTTGAATTCGCTAGAGGCAACTGCCTTAGAATAGGTCGGCGCCAAATAGCTTATTCTTGGTACTTTCTCCACCGCCTTGCTGTCCTCCGGAGTACCTCCCGGAGATCTACTCCTTTTGTTTGAGAAACCTCCAACACTGACCGAAGTGGTTCCTTTGATTAGGTCTCCACCATAGTCTTTATTTGCTATGGTTCCTTTAACTAGGTCACCATCGCGGTCTAACGGTGTGATAGTTCCTACGTTTGGGTCACCATCACCAGCTTTTGACATGGTAGCTCCTAGTTTGAGGTCGCCACCAGTGTTGCGCATTTGATACATTTGTATCAATTTCGATACTTCTTTTTCATAAATTTCACTTTTGATACAAAGATACGTTTTTCCCTAAATATCATGAAATTGATACTTTTTTTAAAAAATGACAGTAAAAGGTTTTTTTCAAATTAAAATTGTATCAGTCAACATTATGCGGAAGTTGGCAAACACTACACAAATTATCGCATTATCCTGAACTCAGCCTGCCTGTAATCTTAAGCAAGAAATAAGCCGTATTGCTATGTAAATACAATTCATTTTCCTGAATATGTGCAGACGAATAAGACGGACAATTTCAGAACTAAATGTGATAAACACAAAAAAAGTCCAACCGCTTTGACTTGAGCACGGTGGAATGTATTATGTTTTCAAAAGAATTATATGAAAATATACTCCAGTAATTCTGTAGTTTTATTTTTTCTTTACGTAATTAACTGTATTAATTATACCAATGAAATGTTTTTTTTTGTTATACGTTTGATTTTTTGTATGTGATTATATAGAAGAATCGACATGCTAGTTTTGAAATTATAACAAATAATCTGAAAATTATGATTTTTTTCCGAAAATAAAATTGTTGCTGCTTTTTTTTACGTTTTTACGTCTTTTCCTTAGGTTGATACTTTTTGATACTTTTTTCTGAAAAATTTGATACAAAATTTTTTTTATCATGCGCATCACTGGTCGCCACCATCAAAAGCCGGTCTAGCGCGGCGAAAACTTAAAGAGAATATTGTTTATTAATTGGAATTACGATATATCTTTTTATATTAAATTTTTTTTTATTATTTTCACCAAATGTTACGCGCAACGCGATGTACAGTCATTGAGTAACTTCTTCGCAATGAAAGTAACAAAGATATTTTCATGGAAGCTGTAAATAAGCTTATTTTCGTAAAATCGCAAAACTTTTGTTCATTCTACAAATATTCAGAAATAGAAGATTTTTTTTTGTGAACATAACAAAAAAGTTTTTAGTTAATCTACAAAATATTCGTTAAATTACTATAGTGTTTTGTAAATCCTACAAAACTGTTTTGTTAGTCAACAAACAAAATTTTGTAGATTTTTTGTTAAATAAATGCTACAAACGTGGTTTTATTGTTGCGATATTCTCTTTTTTCTAAATTTTACTTTTTTTCAATTTTTTGAACGGAATTAGCTATAAACATAACAAAAGCTATAATTGCCAATTGCCAATCTGGCAATTATTGAAAACCCGTATGGTGATTTAAGTGAACGGCAAACAGTTGTATCAAACTTCCACTTTGAAGTCAAACTTTCCAATAAGATTTTTTTAAAACTTGTTCCGATTGGATTTTGATGTATGGAACTTTAATGTAGAATCATGTCCTAAACAACTTTTGTTCTTGCACTTTTTTGATAAGATACAGCGTTTTTGAGATATTCGCAAAAAACGTTTTCGTTCGTATGGGGGGTACCCCTCCTAATGGACCGTTTTTGCCCATTAACGAACTTAGCCTCGCATTTTACGTAAAACGGACCTGTGCAAAATTTCAAGTCTGTAGCTCAATCCGTGCGCCCGCAATCCGTGCCACAGACAGACAGACGGACGGACGGACAGACGGACGGACAGACGGACGGACGGACAGACGGACGGACATGCAAATTTCAACTTTTTTCATCATTCTAAACACACTGGTGTAATTCATTTTTGTGTCCGATGACGGGATCTTGGCGTTACAAACGGTAAGGCAAAGTTAGTATACCCTTTGGTTTCACCATACGGGTATAAAAATGAATAAGACAATACTTTTATTTAGATTTTTCTGATCTTTGGAAAATATGGCCAAAGATAAAAATACTATTTTTTCACGTAGAATACTCGTAAAATACTCTATATGACAACATTCTAAATATTTAAGGAAGCCATAGTCAAACATAAATTCTTTTGTTAGGATCAAATTTTGCAAGTTGCTCCCATTGAATTTTTTGTTGTATTGAAGAATTATGAAAAATGGTATTCTAAACACTGTTTGTC
The DNA here is from genome assembly GCA_964034945.1 of Chrysopilus asiliformis. Lineage (NCBI taxonomy): Eukaryota > Metazoa > Arthropoda > Insecta > Diptera > Rhagionidae > Chrysopilus > Chrysopilus asiliformis. The sequence continues at coordinate 75,738,489 of OZ035960.1, read as the reverse complement.
CTTCGATAAAGTCAATCGTTTTCACTGAAGTTAAAAACATTTAGAGTTCTGTGGGAAAGGGGAGATCAGGTTTTTCCCATTTATGAAATTAAGCCTCAATTTTTATTATCCAAAACGACTGTACACCCAATTTCAAATTGATGAGTTAATTCGTTCGTGAGTTAGAGTGTTTACAGACCCCGACATACGGACGGACATGCTTAATTCAACTTTTTTCATAATGCTCAACACACTGGTGTAATTCATTTTTTCGTCCAACGTTTGGTTCTTAGAGTTACAAACGGAAGGGCAAACTTAGTATATACCCTTTTGGTTTCATCATATGGATATAACAATTCATTGATTATCAAAATGCAGGGTATCCAACGATTACCGGACTGGGAATTGTAATAGCTTTTCTTATGTTCGCTGTAGAAAATAAAGAACATATGTGAAATTTAGAAAATAAAGAACATATGTGAGTTTTGTATAGAACATATACAAATATATTCGTATAACTAAATAAATAACAAAAAATTGTATTTGTTAATATTAAGAATAATTTCGATTTCATATTATTTGTATTAAAATAAAGAAAATATTGTATATGTAACACAAGATTTGACATAATTATTACAAAGCATTTTTCGAAAATCTGTTCTTAAATTTGACAAAATGTATTTTGTAATATTAATAAATTTTCGTATATACAAAATTTTAGTAACATTTACGATTTTTTTTGTTAGGTTTAACAAAACCTAGTTTGTAAATATCACAAAATTATTTTTCTCAGTGGGGAAAAAAGGTTTTCTCATTGAGAATTCTGTTCAACTTAGGAACTCGTTTCACATTTTTTTTAGGTTTATATTAGTTGATTCGATTACAGGTTTATTATTTGATTTAAAATGCTCAATAAAAGAACCTAATTTTTTTTATGTAACTTCCTGTCAAAAATTTAGATCAACTTTTTTCAGTAAAATTTCATTTAAGCAGTTTTGAGGTCGATTTAAGTTCCTTAGCGATGTCATGTCTGCTTATATGCTCAATTTTTTCCAGAATTTCATCGACTTTTTTGATGACAGTACGACCAGGGCACGAATCATAGTTACCGACGCGTCTGCAAAACACCTGAATCGACGCGACAGATTTTGCAATCCTGATTACCGACACGCGATTTTTTCAGTTCAATGCAGTGCTTTGATTGTCACATCTGTCAAAATGTTTGCACTTTTGGAAAACTTGTTTGATTTTGGGGAAAACAATAACCCTAAAGAAAATTTAAGACGCGTTTTTGCAGACGCGTTTTTGCAGACGCGTCGGTGACTATGATTCGTGCCCAGAACGGGTTTGACATCAAAATTTCCCGCTTGAAGCGGCTGGAACCATTTCTTGGCTGTTGTTTTTGATAGGATGTTGAAACAGCACAATTTTTTCATGAAGCAGCGCCGCATTCTTTTCTTTATCGTAGTAAAATTGCAAAATGTAGCGGATTTTTTCAGAAATTTCACTCATTTTTGCAACCCAATAACTTTTTTTTACATTGTACAGATTTAAATAAATTTAATGCTGCAATAAAAAGATATTTAATGCTGCAGGGTCATTTCTTACCTCCGCGCAGATGTTTAATTTCTTACTTCTTCGCAGAAGGAACTGAGCAGGAGGCGGTCGGACCATTGGTTGGGTGGAAGCAATGATCCCATATAAGTCGGTAATCGGAAATAGCCGTTTATCACCACCTAGCAGAGGTTTAAGCATGCATAAAGTAGAATATCATAATAGTCCCGAGCAGAAGACGCTTGAACCATTAGTTGGTCTGCAGTCCCCGCAGGGTGGCAGCACTGACTCCATATATGAAAATCGGGGAGTTTGATATTTGGCAGAACCACCGCCTGTGCCTTATCAACAGAAAATCGGGGAGTTTGTTATCTGGCAGGTCTCCTCGCTTTTGCGCAGATGAACACACCAACTTAATTTTTTATATCGAAGAAATGTTTAATGTCTTCTAGTTTAATGTTTATACATGTACAATGAACACATTTGTTGCCATTGTCGCAATATACCCAATCATTCAGTAAAGCATTATTTTTTCTTTCTTCTTCGTTTTTGCTGCATTTTAAACATCTTTCAATTATATCAATTGAATTTTGTATTATGAACTTTTTGAGGAAAGTTCTATACTCTGCTGACTTGAATTTTTTTTTTCGACTTTCTGGAATTTTATCATTTGATCGACATAATCTAATATATACCACAGTTAAATGTGTCATGTGTTACATAATCAAATTACTTAATTTTCCATTCCGAATTTGATAATTCTTGTTCTCCAAAAAAAAAATGATATTTCTCGTTCTCCAGAAAGATTCACAAATCCGAAGCTAGGAGTACTTCATTTCCACACTTAGCTACTATACAATCAGTTCCTTGATTAGATCGCAAAGTTAAATATTTACCTTTTTGAACTATATTCGCATCAATTGTATTTATTAAAGCATCAGGGCAGTCCACTGCAAAATCTTCAATTCTTATAGCCGAGTGAACTTGGTTTGGTTCATTTTTTTCGGGATTTCCTTAAAGTCCAATTGTCTTCTAGGAAGAAAATATGTTTCCAGTAAGAAAATATGACCGGTTACGTTTTTTGGATTGCGGCCAACTTTCCTGCGAATTGAACGTTGCTTTGATAGTTAGATCAGTTGGGTCACAATTTTTTTTTGGGAATCCTAAAGTCTCCGTCGTTTTTCAAGAGATGAACAGCGATACTTTGGTATTTTATATTTTTTCATGTAGAAAATTTCTTCTGTTTTCATTCCTGCGCACTTAGCGAATCGCAAGAGTTTTAATGGCCTTTTCCCAATTTTTTTTGCACAGTCGTCTGCTTCCTTTTTTAGTTTCCCAAAATAATTCTCCACATAGCTATTAAAATAATGGTTTCCGTCTGTTAGAATGCCACCCCAAAGCAACAAATAGGATAAATATTTTTTTAATAGAACATCAAGTAATTTTTTATTGTAATAGACATTGAGCGTTTTTGTATTCTGGGAATCGTCACCCTCGCAAACAGTGACCTCATTTATAATTGAAAATCTTTGTAAAATGGTAATGTTTTATACAAGATATATTTTCCCGAAACATATATTTCTGATATAGAATCACAAGGATTTTCATCTATAGCATCTTCTACTTTAAGTTTGGTATACGAATCTCGAATGGTTTTGAGTCTTGATAAATACTCTAAAACTTTTTCTGTTAAAAATCTGTATTTCAAAATAACACAAAGATTGCGCCAGATAGTTTTAATGCAATCCTAGTCACATAAAAAAATAGAGAAAAAAAATCCAAAATTATGAAATTAACCAAAGATTTTTTACTAAAGTGATGTGATACCACTTTTACAATATTTTTGCACAAATGAGAACAATATAATGTTAGTATTACTGTATTTTGTTTAGTTTTTATAGTATTCTTCCCAAAAGTCCACTCATACGTTAATTGCAAATATTTAGCAAATGTTAAAAAATTAAAAATAGTGCAAATATAGTTTATATTTGCAAAACTTATGTCAGTGACAATTCTATTAAAAATTGGCCAATTTCCATTTTTCGCGGTCCAGAATATTCTTGTTGATTGTAGCCATAAGCTAATTGATTCAATTTCGTGTTAACGTCTCGTTTATAGGAAAATAAGTAAAAGAGTGGTCATGTTCGGATATGTGAACCGGGTAAACTATAGTATAGTAATATATGTAATATATTAATGGCAGGACGTCTGACAAGACCGCCTGCTGCATCAATATAAACCGTACGACGTTGAAATCTTTGGATTTGATTGGAAAACACTTGTGCTTGAATATCACTATAGATTATCAGCCTTATTAATAAACGTTAGTTAATTTTTATCAATGGTTTACGCAGTGGATAACTCGAAATTCTTATTAATAAAAAATTTTAAGAGTTAACTGACGTTAGTTAACTTTGTGTTAGCTAACATACCGATTTCCTCGAGTTAAGGAGTTGATAACTCTTGACGGCGCATAACTCTTGCAAAAAAGACTGGAAGAAGCAATGATCCATTAAAAAAATGCAATTTATGTTGTTTTATTATATTAACATACCTTATCACTTGAACACCAATTTTCTGATCGCTTTCCTTCAATTTTTAAATTTTCCACTTTTAATTACTTTGCAGTGAATCACAATTAAAATAAAAACATTAATTTCACTCCTATTTTAATATGGTCTCCAAGGAAACGGATTTAAAAAACCAAAATATGACTTATTTTAATATCGTCTCCAAGGAAACGGATTTAAAAAACCAAAATTTGACTTAAATGTAAAAGATTTTCGTATTTTTTGGTACAATTCGGCACAAGGGTTGCCGTATTCCAGCGAAATTTTTAAATAAAATACGAGTTAGCTATTATATGGAGGAAATTTTTTTATTAATAAGAATAGTTATCTAATGAATAAGTTTGCTATCTCGGAGTTAGTTAGCACATGAGTTATCTCCGTGTTAGGGATTTTTTATTAATAAGGCTGTATATTGTTAAAGGAATAAGAATGGATTTTTTATGTATTGAGTAGACTTATTACGACCTTGGTTTTGAATTTCTAAATACACATCATTTACCTCGCTTTTCTGAGTGTTTCTAAAGATTTGACGTCGTGTAAATTGTTGTGTTTTGTAAAAAGCTCTTTAAAAAAAATCACTGTTCAAAAATATTTTCAATAGAAATTCTCACGACATATTGCCAGCAATTCGGGTGTTTACAGTAACACCGAATAGAATCAAATGTTTTCCATAATAGCAGCCTTTAAAATTAATTATGCAATCCGTTAAGCACTTAACTTTTTTGACAAGTCGCAAGGTTTGACCTTTATAGATAGACGGACAAACGGCAAGCTAGCTAAAAGCTTTTAATAATCAATGATATAAAACGAAACATAAATTATTAGGAAAAAATATATTGGTTTCATAATTATTAAATTACAGAATAATGGCGCTCAACAATTGGCCTCTGAAGCTACTGTGTACATCATGCTTGAAGATGTTAACGATGAAATTCCCCTATTTACTGAACGTGAACAGGAAACAGTTCTGGAAGGTGAACCAATTGGCACTAAAGTTACACAAGTAAACGCCATTGACAAAGATGGAACATTTCCGAATAATCAGGTAATAATTTGTTAGTGCAATATATTATTTCGTATTTAGTTATACAGTGTTGAGAAATTACCACAACGGAGCTTAAGAAATATATTTTCTTAAACAATTTTGCAATCTTTCATTGAGTAAAATAAACTAATGGTACCTACATAAAATTTTATAATTGGTGAAAATCTCGATTTTTATTTGAAATATTTGAAAATATTTCGAAATATTTGAAAATCTCGAAACTTAGGGTTTATTGGTCAATATTTTTTGAATAATATTTGCTTCTCTCGAAACGAATTTTCTATTCATTTGTACCGCATTTCTCCTCGCGATAGATTGAATATTTTCAAATTTTAGTTCAATTGAAACAAAGGAAGAGAAAATTGTGAAGGAAGCGTCAATCAAGTTTCGGCCCGAAGTGTAGTTGGCCTCATCATACTAACTGCTACACTTCTGTTGTTGACATAAAATATATACTAAAATGCTCCCTCTTCGTTCTAAGTTCAAAAAAAAATTTAAAAAAAAAATAAATAAAATAATATTTAAAGAACAACCATAAAAGGGCAGACCAACAGACAGATGTACGGACATCATCATAATTTTACCTGAAACGGATCTCGTACTGATCAGAAACTTACTATCTGAAAGTGACATCTAAAATACGGGAAAACTAAAAATCTGGAACTTTCTGACGGGGAACCAAAAAAAGGATGCGGGATAAAAACAATTTAAAAAAAACGTTCAGACTGTTCAAATCCTGTGAAATTTTGCAGAGCAGTTTAAAAAAACGTAACGAAAGAAACACCAATAAAACACTAGTTAACCTTTGGACATCAAAATTGACAAAAAGGTTGTTGCTAACATAATCAATAAGAGAAAAATTTTTTTTTTGAGGACAAAAAATGTTGAACTTTCTCAAGCGGGTGGGCAGGAAGCATAAAATAGTCCAGTAAAAATATTTCAACAAAAAAATTTAAATTAAACATGTCGTAAATTGGTTAATCAATTTCAAGTGAACGATTAAAACAAATTTTTGGTTTGGATTTCTTTCAAATAAAATGCACCTAATACCCTCAAAGCAATAAAAGCGAGATAAATATTTATCGCTTTTATTTCTGATACATAGCACCCAAAAAATTTATTTTCCCTTTTTAGTGCATTTTTTAAGCAAAAGTTTTAAAAAAAAAATTTTATTCATCCTTTTTAGTCATTTTGTCAATATGACAAAAATCCAAAATACCATTTTTTGTTACCAATTATCATAGAAATTAAGAATGTGAATATAAGCAACACAGCATACAAACTATATTTCCTAATCTATATATATAAAAATGGATGTTTGTCTGTCTGTATGTCTGTTTGTCTGTCTGTTTGTTTGAGATTACAAAACTCAAAAACTACTGGACCGATTTTTACGCGGTTTTTTGCAAAATGATCTGCGTTTAGCTATGTAGATTTTCAAAATTCGAAACGGAATGTCCTGTAAGAATAATGAAAATATCCTTTTTCCCATTTTTCCCCGGAAAAATTTGCATTATAGGGTTTTTGGGGTCGGTAATCACGAATCCGGTATTAGATTTTCAAAATTCTAAACGGAAGGTCCTGTAAGGATAATGAAAATATCTTTTTTCCCATTTCTCCCCGGAAAAATTTGCATTATAGGGTTTTTGGGGTCACTGATCACGAATCCGGTATTATATTTTCAAAATTCGAAACGGAAGGTCCTGTAAGGATAACGCAAATATCCTTTTTCCCATTTTTCCCCGGAAAAATTGGCATTATGGGGTTTTTGGGGTCGCTGATCACGAATCCGATATTAGATTTTCAAAATCGGAAACGGAAGGTCCTGAAAGGATAACGCAAATATCCTTTATCCCCGGAAAGATTGGTATTATGTTTGGGATCGCTGATCACGAATCCGATATTAGATTTTCAAAATTCGAAACCAAAAATCCTGTAAGGATAAATATCCTTTTTCCCGTTTTTCCCCGGAAAAATCGTCATAAGGGGTTTTTGGGGTCGCTGATCATGAATCCGGTATTAGATTTGCAAAATTCGAAACGGAAGTTCCTGTAAGGATAACGCAAATGTCCTTTTTCCCATTTTTCTCGCAAAAACAGGCTTTGGGAGGTTTTCAGGGTTGCTTATCACGAATCTGAAGTTGAAATTTCAAAATTCGAAACGGAAGGTCCTGTAAGGATAACATTTTTTCCCAAAACTTTTTAAGTTATTTATGGTTTTTTGGCATTCTAAAATTTATACAAAAAACTTTTAGCTGCCAACGTAGGGTCTGCTAGTACTTTCTATAATTTCCCCTTGAGTGACGAAGTTTACATTTTATGACGTTCACTTAAGTTTTCATTTTGAGTCAACCACGAAATTTTGCCGGCGAGCTGGACAACAAAAGTTAAATTCGATTGAACTTTTTACGATGTCAAAGTTGGTCGGACTATTTGTATGTTAGCTTGCCTGAGCCACATTGGGAGAAGATGAGTTATATTGGGCCACAAATAAATTATAGATAGCTGATTAGTAAAAAACGTAGAATATATACATAGTTAACCATTTTAAGTAATTTAAACTTCATTAATTCATAAAGTTTGTAAATATATCAGTTTTTGTTGGACCACATTCAAACACGTCCTGGACAGCCCGCGAGTCGCTATGAGTTTAATATATGAAATGTCGCTGTAAATGTTTTGTCGGGCAAATTTTATTCCGGTCTTTATACTTCAAGTTTAACGCAGTCGAAGGCAGCAAAATCAGGTTTTGAATATCTTTATATCATTTACTGTTTTTCATCTAGGTATCGTTGAGGCCTATATATCGAGCATCGATGTCATATAATTACTAGAGAAACTAATTTTTAAGACTAGAGAACTATTGACATTTCCAACAAAAACATGTAGCACCAAAAAATTTGCTTATATGTATTTTAACAGAATTTTAGCTTTAGATTTTAGCTAAGTTGTCCTCTTTGTATCTAATAAGCACTTAATATTTGCAAAATCAAAAATATGTATTAAAAATTGTAAACTGTAAACTCTGATTAGTTACCAATATATATAAGAATTTTTTTTAAACAAACTTTTTTAGATCGATGCTATACAAAGTGTGGCCTTGGACCGATGAACTAATTCGGCCATCATTTTTGCTCCACTAAGTTCCAATTTCGATAATGTGGTTTTTTGTCAAACGCTCCGAAGTTTGAGCTAAATTTGTTTTGACTGAAAATACGTCGTTTTTCGGAGACCATGTCAACCCGAGAATCTTCCATGTTTGTAGCTGAATCCAATGCAAGCTCTATGTCCTCCCTTGGAATGTTTTCTAACAGACTGGTGTGATTCGAGCACTAAGCTGAAAACCAGCGCTTCCCAATATTAAACGAATTTCGTCGCGCAAACGAGGGGCCTCTTCGAGAGTATTTACCCCGGACATAAGATCGTCCATGTAGAAATCTTGTTTAATGAACCTTGAGCTATCTGGATAGCTGGTAGAGAATTCGTCAGCTAATAGAGCCTGGCACTTAGTGTCTATGTAATACTATGTCACACCGACGCAAAATTACGTAATTTTGAAGATTTTCGTAATTTTGAACGAAATCTTGCTCGAAATCACGAAATTTCCAGTACATTAACCTGTTTTCAAAATCACTAAAAGTATGCAATTTCCACAAAATTAGGAACAAAATCAAGCAAAAACAATGAATACAACCCTGCATCACTTATTCAGCTCTCTTCAGCACATCAGTTTTGACATTTGTGCTGCATAGGAAAAATGGAAATATAAGAAAAAGAAGCCGTGTTCCGCACGCGAAGAGGATATATTAGTAAACAACCTACGGGGGGCAAAAAAAAATGGACCTGTTTTTGATGTGATTAGATATGAAATGGAAAATAATTGTTTATTTTCATTACAGATAATTTCCATTTTCGTCTAAAGTGTCTAATTCTCTTTGCACATATTTCACCGATGTTTTGAATTGTATTATTCATCATATTACTAAAATTCATAGTAATCCTACACGAAATTCCTCGATCCATTTTTGAACTAACGTAGTTGAAATGTCAAACAAAATTACTTTAACCTCTGTGTGAACACTTTGGTTTAAGATCTAAATCATTTCGCAAAATTACGTGTGTGAACATAGAATAAGAGACGGGCGAAATCCCGTCTGTAACTGTTTTTAGTTTGAAAAACCGTTGGAATCATTTCTCCAAACAATTAGTTGACAATTTTGATCCGCTTCGGTTACCCATATATTTTAGTTATGTCGGCGGTGATAACATAAGTTGCACGTTGGGGCCAAAGTGATATTCGGCGGCCAAAAATACAAATTTTGAGTTCTGCCTTTGAAGGATTTCAGTTATGTCATTGCGTTGAGAATACTTGGGAACCTAGAAATCCAAAAGGACAATCTCCTGTGACAAGTAATTTCCGAACGCCTTGGGGTCAAAGTTGGTAAAAATCCTGTTTTTTTTTTCAATTTTCGAATTTACAACAAATTTTTTTAACTTTATTAAGTCACTTAGTACAGAAAAATCGATTCTATCATCAAACTGAGGACATTCTTAGGCAAATATATTAAAATTAAAAATTTGTAGTACTACATTTTTTTTCTTAAAATTGTTATTCCAGAATTCTGGGTATTCTAAAAATACTATTTTTTATACCCGTATGGTGAAACCAAAGGGTATATTAACTTTGCCTTACCGTTTGTAACGCCAAGATCTCGTCATCGCACACAAAAATGAATTACATCAGTGTGTTTAGAATGATGAAAAAAGTAGAATTTAGCATGTCCGTCCGTCCGTCTGTCTGTCTGTCTGTCCGTCTGTCTGTCTGTCCGTCTGTGGCGCGGATTGCGGGCGCACGGATTGAGCTAGAGACTTGAAATTTTGCGCAGATTCGTTTTTCGTAAAATGTGAGGCTAAGTTCGTTAGTGGGCAAAAATGGACCATTAGGGGGGGTACCCCCCATACGAACGAAAACGTTTTTTGCGAATATCTCAAAAACGGTACATCTTATCAAAAAAGTACAAGAACAAAAGTTATTTAGGATATGATTCTACATAAAACTCCCATACATCAAAATCCAATTGGAATAAATTTTAAAAAATCTTATTGGAAAGTTTGACTTCAAAGGGGAATTTTGATACAACTGTTCGCTGTTCACTTAAATCACCATACGGGTTTTCAATAATTGCCAGATTGGCAATTATAGCTTTTGTTATGTTTTCGCATATATATGACCCTGCAAAAAATGTTCCGGCTTGATCCGTATATATATGACCCTGCAAAAAATGTTCCGGCTTGATCCGGTCAGGTGTAAGTTGGAAATGATAGCCAAGGATATCAAAATATCCATATTTCATCTGCTACTACCTGCAACTCTTGTAACCGTAAACAAAAGCCTGATTTCTTACATATTATTACTTTCTTCTACGGAGTATAATAAAGTATTGTATTCATGAAAAATTTCGACCTCTTAATTTTGCCTAAAAAACATTTCCCGATCACTCCTGAGTCGATTGGAGTCATATTTAAAAAATGTCTTTCTGTCTGTCAGTCTGTCAGTCTGTCAGTCTGTCAGTCTGTCAGTCTGTCAGTCTGTCAGTCTGTCAGTCTGTCAGTCTGTCAGTCTGTCAGTCTGTCAGTCTGTCAGTCTGTCAGTCTGTCAGTCTGTCAGTCTGTCAGTCTGTCAGTCTGTCAGTCTGTCAGTCTGTCAGTCTGTCAGTCTGTCAGTCTGTCAGTCTGTCAGTCTGTCAGTCTGTCAGTCTGTCAGTCTGTCAGTCTGTCAGTCTGTCAGTCTGTCAGTCTGTCAGTCTGTCAGTCTGTCAGTCTGTCAGTCTGTCAGTCTGTCAGTCTGTCAGTCTGTCAGTCTGTCAGTCTGTCAGTCTGTCAGTCTGTCAGTCTGTCAGTCTGTCAGTCTGTCAGTCTGTCAGTCTGTCAGTCTGTCAGTCTGTCAGTCTGTCAGTCTGTCAGTCTGTCAGTCTGTCAGTCTGTCAGTCTGTCAGTCTGTCAGTCTGTCAGTCTGTCAGTCTGTCAGTCTGTCAGTCTGTCAGTCTGTCAGTCTGTCAGTCTGTCAGTCTGTCAGTCTGTCAGTCTGTCAGTCTGTCAGTCTGTCAGTCTGTCAGTCTGTCAGTCTGTCAGTCTGTCAGTCTGTCAGTCTGTCAGTCTGTCAGTCTGTCAGTCTGTCAGTCTGTCAGTCTGTCAGTCTGTCAGTCTGTCTGTCAGTCTGTCAGTCTGTGTACAAGATTTCTCAAAAACTAATAGAGCTAGCGCCATGAAATTTTATAGGCATGTTGGGTCCTGAAATGGGACGATCCTATCAACTTTTGGTGGAAATCCGTTAACCGGAAGTATCCAAAATGGCGGTTTTTCAAAAATCGCAATTTCGTTTTTCTCGATTTACTCCCAAACTACACGTTTTTTAGTGGCCTTAAGTATGACAAAACTTGGAGAAAATAAAATTTCCCACACTTTTGTCTTTAGCTATAACTCGATATCTCCACCTGTTATCGAGATAAACCGTTATTTCCAAAAAAACAGTTTTTTGCGATTATCTCGAAAACTAACGGGTTTTTGCTGACTGAATGTATGAAGTGAATTAATGAGAATGGCATTCTGCACAATTTTGTTTCTTACCGTTATCGGTTATCTTTTACCGTTATTGAGATATTTTCATTAATATGTAAAAAATCATATTTTTGCGAATAATTTGCAAACTAACGGTTTTTCGACAAATCAGTTAAAAGAATAATTAAAGATGTTAACATTTTCTACATTTTTGCCATTTACCGTAAATTGATATCTTTTACAGTTCTCAAGTTATCTCAAATTTTGTACGTATTTTTGAATAAACCAAGAATTTATTGGGAGGTCGTCTTAGGTTGACAACGCGACAGGGCTCTAGCGTAAATTGCGCAGGGTCGTAGATTTTGTAGAAGAAAGTTTTGTGTTGACCACAACTGATATTTTTTTTTTTTTTATAAATTCTTACTTTGTCACAACAAATGGCGTCAATGGCTCAGTCAGCTAAGTGCTTCCCTTGTGATCCAAAAAGCAGTGGTTCAAGTCCCACTCAGAGCAAAATAATTCGATTCGAATTTAGAAATTTTCTGCTCATGGACCTAAACACGGATCAGTTTGGTCTTTGCCTGTGCTATGTACTGTCGGCCAAGTCTTCGTTTCAGTGGGGTATGGGGAGTATTCAGAGTATGAATGGATTGTATGAATGGTTGAGTGAATGATGTCTTGAGCTGTGCTTTCGCATTAGAGACAATTTGCCTAAGCTCCTGACATAAAATATATATATATATATAAAAAAAAAAATCCGTCTTATATGCTAGGAAATTGTTTTAATTACTTTTAATATACATTAAAGCAGAATATTTTCCATACCAGCATACAGTGAAACCATTAAATGTCACCCTTCTTGTCAGTAAAACCGTTTAAAAATGATAATCTTATCCTATAATATAATACGAGGAATGTCTGCACGAAACTTGGGGGTTAAGGATTTTCGGGGACAAGGAATCGATGTGGATAGGTCTCACCTCTGAGAAAATTCGATCTGGATAGGTCTCACCTCTGGGTGGTCCGATCTTAATGAAACTTTACAGTATTACTAAAGGGGCTAAGGGCTTTCGATTTTTACCTGACTTTTCCCTCCCCTCGGTACCCCTCGCCTAGTGTTCAAATTACGTGAAGGTATTCTAATGAAAATTCGCAATATTGCTAGGGAGAAAGGTTTTTCCATACACTGAAAAAAAGGAATGTTTCTCCCAAACGAGATTTGACGCAAACAAGACGTGTGTTTGTCTCAAACGATTAATTAGTGTTTATCGTAACCAATAATATTGTTTATGAACAACACTGATTGTTGGAAGTAAACACTTTTGAGTTTAAAATGTTTATCATAAAAAATAGTCCTAAACAATTCTTGTTCTTTTCAAACACTTAAATGGTTCACACAACGATTACAAATTGTTTGACATAAACAATTATTGTTTACCGAGTAGTTAAAATTTTTGTCGTAACCATTTAAACTGTTTGACATAAACAATATAATCGTTTTGGATCACTATTTACATGTTTGGCACAACTATTAAAATTGTTTGTAGTAAATACTAATTATATCGCCTGAAATGTTAAATTTATATGTTGTAATAATAAAAAACAACAATTTTCTTCTTTCATTCATTTATTTAGAAACATAAATCATAAATTTACATTATTTATGCAAAACTTATTCTCTAAACTAAACATTTTGTATGATTTTTTGTTTTCCAAAGTTTCAAATACAATAGATCCAAAATTACCCGAGTCGACTCGTCTATCTTGATTTCCAAAGTCAAATTATGACCGTACTTTTTAACGTACTTCACGAAGAAATCTTTTTTAATTTCGGCACCACTTTCTTTGTGTAAAAACTTGAATTCTTTGTTTATTCCAAAATGTTCAATCACTATAATATTAATTATAAAATATTGTATTTTAAATTTAAATATACTAAATACCGCTTTTTTTAAATTCTTCATAACCAAATTCGCCTGTACCCTCCGTTACAACGATTTCTGTTACACCACAGAAACTTACTGGAAGAGCTTCAAAAAACACATCCATGTTTTAAGAAATTAAAATACGTATAAATTAATTTTACTCACCTGAAACAATTGTCTTTGACAGTAACCACTAAATACACAAAGCCTACTGCAATCAAAATTATTATTTGAACAATAATTGTTTGACAGTACAACTAATAGTTGTCTTTCTAACAATAATAGTTAGCCACAAACAATTTCATGTTTGATGTACTTTACTTAATTTTCGAGTTGTTATCGTAAACAATATTAGTGTTGCTGATAAACAATATCTTGTTTTTTATAAATATTCAGAGCTTTGAAAATGGCTTACCTAGTAATGTTTGCCCTAAACAACAAAAAGTGTTTAAGGCAAACGACACAATATTTGAACCAAACAAAAAAAGTTTGTTAAGAATATCTAATGATTGCAACAAACGGTTTTAACAATAAATATTATTGACAAACGTGTATTGTTCGCCATAAAAGATAATGGTTTTTAATAAACATTTGTTGGTTACCGTAAACATATAATAGGTGCTCACAAACACTTTCCAAACATTCCTTTTTTTCAGTGTATGCATTCTAAAAATATCACTTTTTAGATATCTATTGGCAGCGATAAATAGTAATTACAAAACAATCAAGTTCCCTGAACCTCATTATACGAATCAAGCTGCAATTACAATCGGATTCAATTATTCACAGACAGAGGCAGAAGGAGGATTTTGAGATCGCTGAGCATGGCTCGGTCTTCCTAGTACTATGAATAATTAGAGCAATGAAAAATCAATATTTTAGATATACATATGTATATATGTTACATATGTTTTCGAATCATATGCCAAGTCCGCAGCTGATTTGTATAATAGACATTACAATTGGAGAAATATGGCTGCAACAATGCATAAAGTGCTTTTCCATGGCGAGCTGATAATTGAAAAAAGCATTTTACCACTTGGGGAGCTTTCAGAAGAAGCTCAGGAATCGAAAAATAAAGACTACAGACATTTTAGACTAACCAACACTAGAAAAAACGATAGATTCAACCAAAATGAAGATTTGATCAATATATTGCTTCTATCGTCAGATCCATTTTTGGCTTCTCTGCGTTCTAACTGGACAAATGCAAAAGATGAATTGGATGACCAGGAAGATCAAGAAATCCTACAATTGTCAAAACTCGACCTAGATCAAGACATTATTAGAATATAATTTTTCCTCAACTTAATGTAATTTTAGCCATGTGTATTCAAATTGTATTAAAATAATCGTATTAAAAAAAGTTGTCTTTAAAAATGCTTTATTTTTTATAACATTTAAAAAACAACTTTAAAACAAAACCAAAAACCAAAAAAATATTACAATAGCAAATATTATAGTTTTGATGATATCATCATATAGGGTATGAAAGTTGCTCCTATTCGATTTTCATGTACTGACGATATATGTAAAATGGAATTCTAAATATTTTCGTCATTAATGATTTTTTCTGTACGACCAACCGTTCTCGAGATTTT
This sequence comes from Chrysopilus asiliformis, assembly GCA_964034945.1. Lineage (NCBI taxonomy): Eukaryota > Metazoa > Arthropoda > Insecta > Diptera > Rhagionidae > Chrysopilus > Chrysopilus asiliformis. The sequence goes on along the minus strand of OZ035960.1, from coordinate 75,723,258 downwards.
GGTAATTTTTGATTTCAAATGCAGATGGGTGGGGGAGGGGAGGTGGTGATCAGATTGTAAGGAAATAAAGCTTGGATCTTTATCTAGCCAACAAAAAAAACCCCCATTCAAAAATATTGATCCGTTCAAAAGTTATGGATTTTTGGCCGCCGAATGGAACTTTGTCGGACGGATCTGGCTTATCAGGCAGACAGTTATTAAATTTCTAGAAACCTCGATTTTGTTGGTCTGCATTTTAAAATGGCGATGTTGTAATTCCAAATAAGATACAATTCTTTGAAAATTTGCTCGTATAGTCGCAATTGGGGGACGAACTTTAAACGGTTTGTCCTTGTTTGAATCACATTTGGGGATCATCTTTGAGTTATCATTGAGGTTAATAATACTTCTCAAAGAGTCAAAACGTGCCCTAGGCATCGTGTCTATACAAGGCGAGTCGAATATTTCCGATACATTTTGTAACATGATACTTTCCAATAAATTGCTCTATTTCTAATGGTGTTGTGTTAATTCTGTGACCACAAGCAATAACCGCTTATGTCGATTTAAGAACGAAATGAGTGATTAATACTACTGCGTTCTCCATGCTGTAATCTATAAACACAAAAAATTGGTTTTCCTATCATTTTTCTAACCAGGAGCTTTGGTCGAAAAACATAATCGCTTATGTCCCAATAATAATGTATTACACATTCAATAAACACTTAACTTTAGTTAAATGTCGCCTATGTGGTTTTTTCCTTAATATTTTATAAAATAAAAGATCATTTAAGTATACTGTAGCACGGATTTATTGCCCTTATAAAGCAATTAATTTAATGAAAATCCGGATCCAGTTATCATTCTAACTTTTTTCAGAAAATGATTTTCATCTTTGTTCTCCGAGTACTCAAAATCGCAATTTTCGACATAAGCGGTTATTGCTTGTGGCCACAGAATTATTTTCCACTTTTTTTACAGGGCAAATATTGGTTTAAACACTAATATTTTCAAAAATTTCGTCGTCAAAAAACATTTTAAAATATACCAGAGAGGTGTTTTGTCTTTAGGAGGAAGAGCACTAAGTTAAGTCAAAATATCAGTTGTGGTCAACACAAAACTTTCTTCTACAAAATCTACGACCCTGTGCAATTTACGCTAGAGCCCTGTCGCGTTGTCAACCTAAGACGACCTCCCAATAAATTCTTGGTTTATTCAAAAATATCAAAAACGTACAAAATTTGAGATAACTTGAGAACTGTAAAAGATATCAATTTGCGGTAAATGGCAAAAATGTAGAAAATGTTAACATCTTTAATTATTCTTTTAACTGATTTGTCGAAAAACCGTTAGTTTGCAAATTATTCGCAAACATATGATTTTTTACATATTAATGAAAATATCTCAATAACGGTAAAAGATAACGGATAACGGTAAGAAACAAAATTGTGCAGAATGCCATTCTCATTAATTCACTTCATACATTCAGTCAGCAAAAACCCGTTAGTTTTCGAGATAATCGCAAAAAACTGTTTTTTTTTTTAAATAACGGTTTATCTCGATAACAGGTGGAGATATCGAGTTATAGCTAAAGACAAAAGTGTGGGAAATTTTATTTTCTCCAAGTTTTGTCATACTTAAGGCCACTAAAAAACGCGTAGTTTGGGAGTAAATCGAGAAAAACGAAATTGCGATTTTTGAAAACCGCCATTTTGGATACTTCCGGTTAACGGATTTCCACCAAAAGTTGATAGGATCGTCCCATTTCAGGACCCAACATGCCTATAAAATTTCATGGCGCTAGCTCTATTAGTTTTTGAGAAATCTTGTACACAGACTGACAGACAGAAAGACATTTTTTAAATATGACTCCAATCGACTCAGGAGTGATCGGGAATTGTTTTTTAGGCAAAATTAAGAGGTCGAAATTTTTCATGAATACAATACTTTATTATACTCCGTAGAAGAAAGTAAAAAGCTGAATTAACTGGATCATCTTATATATATAACACATGGATCAATAAGTCCCGAGACTAACAATGAAAACAACATTTTTTTTGCCAAATTTTTTTTTATTCATCAATATAATCACCTTTTAGGGTGATACAATCGTTCCAACGCTTTTCCAATTTTTCAATACCATGTTTATAAAAAAAATTATCTTTCGCTTCAAAATAAGCTTCAGTTTCAGCGATGACCTCCTCATTTGAGCCAAATCTTTTTCCCTGGAGCATTTTTTTAAGATCAGCAAAGAGCCAGTAGTCACTGGGGGCTAAATCTGGCGAGTATGGGGGGTGGGGAAGCAGATGAAAGCCCAATTCGTTCAATTTTGCCATTGTTTTCATCGACTTGTGGCAGGGTGCATTGTCTTGGTGAAAAAGGATTTTTTTTCTCTGCATGTGCGGTCGTTTTTTTGCGATTTCCTCCTTCAAACGCACCAGCAAGTCAATATAATAATCACTGTTGATCGATTTACCTTTTTCGAGGTAGTCAATGAAAATCACGCCATGCGTATCCCAAAAAACTGACGCCATGACTTTGCCAGCTGACTGCTGCGTTTTCGGACGCTTCGGACGGCTTTCGCCAGCTGTGCGCCACTCAGATGACTGCCGCTTCGACTCTGGAGTGTAGTGATGTATCCATGTTTCGTCCATGGACACGTAACGACGCAAGAAATCTTTTTTATTGCGAGTAAATAGCGATAAACAGCTTTCTGAATCATCGACTCGTTGCTGTTTTTGTTCTATCGAAAGCAATCGCGGCACCCACTTGGAAAAAACCTTTTTCATGCTCAATTTTTCATGAAGGATAGTAAATGCACTTCCATATGATATCTGTGTTATCTCAGCAATCTCACGGAGCTTCACTTTACGATCTTTCATTATAATTTTTGTCACTTCACTCACATTTTCCGGTGTAACGGCTTCCACAGGTCTACCCGAGCGTTCCGCGTCATTTGTGTCGGTACGACCACGTTTAAACTCGGCAAACCACCGACAAATCGTTGCTTTTGATGGACAAGAGTCCGGGTAACATTTTTCAATCCATTGTTTCGCTTGCACGGTGTTTTTACCCATTAAAAAACAATGTTTTATCAGAACACGAAACTCGGTTTTTTCCATTTTTTAAACAAACTACAAAACGACTTTACTCCAACCTCGATAACTCAGCTGTTTCTGGTCCGATCGACTTAAAATTTTGACACGTTTCAAGCAAAGGTTAGTACTCTAGAAAGACGTGGTTACTGGTTTACTACGAGCGTCATCTCTGGGTTAGTCTCGGGACTTATTGATCCATGTGTTATATAAAATCGTTTAACCTGACTGACTGACTGACTCATCAACAGTGTTGCGGTTATCTAGATACAATTTATCTAAATAATCATCTAGATAAAAAAAATGTTATCTTTATCTTATCTAAATAACACCCCAAAAATGTTATCTTTATCTTATCTAGATAAAGGAAAAGTCCTATTTATCTAAAGATAATCGAAAATTAAAAAATTAAATCTGAAAAAATGCTGAAACGAAATTGTTTTCTGCATACTTATGAAAACCTAAGAACTTTTTTTAAGAACCGTTTTACACTTGGCAACAGTTTTTGTTTATGGGCAAGAGAAGCGAATTGTCACCCCTTCTCTCGCTTCTCTTGCACATAAACAAAATTTTCTGCCAGCAACTGTTGCCAAGAATAAAGCGGGCAAAAATAATTTTGTGCAATTTATTTTTTTAGTACGTAATTTTGAATTTTGTGCAACGTTAAAATAAATCAATATAATATAAAAATGGACAAAACTCAAAAATTACTGGACCGATTTTTACGCGGGTTTTTGCAAAATAATCTACGTTGCCAGGAGCAGCTATGTTAGATTTTCAAAATTCGAAACGGAAGGTCCTGAAAGGATAACGCAAATATACTTTTTCTCGTTTTTCCCGGGAGAAATCGGCATAAGGGGGTCTCCGGGGTCGCTGATCACGAATCCGGTGTTAGATTTTTAAAATTCGAAATGGAATGTCCTGTAAGGAAACGGTTTTTCCCAATTTCTACAAAAAAACTTTAAGCTTCGTTGCTAGTATTTATCTAAAAATTATCTAGATAATTTGGCTTTTTATCTTATTTTATCTATAATCTTTCAAAATTTCATTATCTATTATCTTATCTAGATAAACATTACGAGCATTTATCTTTATCTTATCTAGATAAAAAAAATTATTATCTTACCGCTAAGGGGGTAAACGGGAAGTAAAGGGGGTTTGGGTGTTTTTAAACCGTGATTTTCGCCATGAATCCTGCTCAATAGGAGGCTGAAAAATTTCATTCGGGGGTTTTCGGGGTCGCTGATCACTAATCCGGTATTAGATTTTCAAAATTCGAAACGGAAGGTCCTATCAGGATAACGTAAATATCCTTTTTCCTATTTTTCCCGGAAAAATTGGCATTATGTGGTTTTTGGGGTCGCTGATCACGAATCCGGTGTTAGATTTTCGAAATTAGAAACTGAAGGTCCTGTAAGGATAACGCAAATATCCTTTTTCCCATTGTTCCCGGGGAAAAATGGCATTAGAGGATTTTCGGCGCCGCTGATCACGAATCTGGTGTTAGACTAATTCGCAACGAAAGGTCCTCCAAGGATAAGATTTTTCTCAAAAGTTTTTGAGTTCTTTCCGGTTTTCTTCGTATTCTAAAACTTATACAAGAAACTTAACCCGACAACGACAGGTATGCAAGCTATTGGTTAATAATTTGAAAAAATATTTGCTTTTCTTGAAATGATATTTTTAGATGAACAAACGATTGTACACAATTTCTCATGGCGAATGATTGCATATTTTAAATTAATTCAATTGAAAAAATGGAAGGAAAACTATTAAGGACGCGTTAGCCAAGTTTCGTGCTTAAAGTCTAGCATGGACCATTTTTAGAACAACTACTAAACTTCGGTTGAAACTCGGAAAATTTTTTTCTTGAAAAAAATATCTAATGAACTTTTCAGAACGTGCTTCGCTCCTTACCGTTTCGCGGAGAGGGGTTTTTGGGATCGGTGAACATGAATCTGGTATTGAAATTTTATCTCTTGTAAGGATAACCCAAATATCCTTTTGACAATTTTTCCTCGAAAAAAAACTGGCAATAAAGCTGATCACGAATCTGGTGTTAGAATTCTAAAATTCCGAACGGGAGGTCCTGAAGACAACGATTTTTTTCAGAAGGTTTTAAGTTATTTCTTTATTTTTTCGCAAAAATTTTTTTGCAAAAAACTTTTACCCGACAACGGCGGGTATGCAAGCTAGTTATGTATACATATATTTCCATTTCGGTTGATCAAAAATACTGTTATAAAAATACTGTTATACTGTTATAATTTTCCGTCACCCCCATAATCTTGCATATTTTCAGTTTCCAATGATAATCCGTTTTCTGTTTGAAGTGCGGAAAGACCTCGAAGTGAACGGAACGAACGGACGTGGCTGCAATTTCGGTGCAAACAGTACTACAATTTTTCGTGTTATGCGGCTAAGACAAACAATAAAAAAACCGATAGCGTCCGCCGCGAATAATAAAAATAATTAAAAACGTCCACCGCGAATAATCACCCTCATTCTGAATGGCGCGTCACTTCATTCGACGTCACGTCACGTCGAGTTTGCTATTCTCATAGTCGCGAGAATCGACAATTTAAACCCATACCGTAATTTCTGTCTAACTAAATACTGAGCAATAGAAATGTCCAAATATGTATTTAATTTACGTTTTCTCTTCATCCAATGTATTTAACTGAGCGGAACGAGTACTCTCATTTCGAATTTGGCGGTGACAGAAACGTCACGTGTCACGCCAAAATCCGCGTGACGTCACTTTTGTCGTGTAATTCGCTATTCAGAATGAGGGTGAATAAGAATCATAGAAATAAAGGACAAAGGGCTTTTTAAGGTCCTTTAATAAAACCTTTCCCGGTCCAATGGAGTTTGCGCGGGTTGCATGGTGCTGGAGCGGTTGACATTGGTTGCTTAAGGCTGTTGCACTGAGCAACCGATTATGGTTTTCAGCTCTTTTGTATCGTCGCACAGTGGTTCACGATTAAAATCCATTGGGCAAAATTCATTTTTTTTGTGATAACCAATTTGATTTTTTTTAATCAAATTTGATAGGAGATAGTTCAAAAGTAGGGAATCAAAAAAATTAGGTCAATATCTTTAAAAATGGAAGCATTGAAATAGAAACTTTTTTTAAATTTTGCCAAAAAGTAAATTTCTTGGCTTTTTCCCAACTTTAAGTGAACACAACTTTCACATTTTCTAAGATTTTACATTCGTTTTTTTTTATTTATTTGAATGAATGGATCTTTCCCTATAATTCTGAGTTAATTTGGAACCTGAACTATTTTTGAGTTAATTATAATTCAATATTTATTAGCAACACTTTTTTCATATAAATTGGAAGTTTGAAAGATAAGTTTTGCCCATCAACAGACGTCAAGTCAAAATTATTTCCAAGTAATAGCCACAACAATTACCTTTAATTCCATACCGGGTTTTGTTGCCGTAAGTTCCCGTACGGAGGCGCTAGCGTCGTTTTAATTAATTTGATGTAAAAAAAAAACAGGAAAACAAAGTAGTGATATATTTTATTTAATACAATTTCTGGCTGGTTAAAACGTGCTCTTAGACGTCAATATTTGTATTTTTATAATTTTATGACCTGCATTGAAAGTGTTATGCCACACATATGAGGCTATCAGAGCAAGAGTGGCCTAACCCACATGTCGAAGTCGTGAATTTTTTTGTGTTTGAATCACTATTGCGAGTGAGTTTTTAGGTAAAAATGTTTGGATGCACAAAAGAACATTTCAACATTGAGTAATAAAGTCGACGCAATTTTTTTTTCTAAAAATTTACAGTCAATAATAGTACAAAAGTGGAAAAGCTTCCAAAACTCGATTATGTGGCTTGGACCACTTTTGTTCTCAACGCCTCATATAGAGTTGCGGATTTCCCGAGAAAATCACAATCTCGAGATTTGGGATTTCCCGAAATGTTAAAAACTTTAATTCTCGAGATTCGGGATAGAAAATCTTGTATGTCAAGACCGAATTGAATATATCTATGATCTGAGAAAGAGTGGTCCTTCGGAACCCTCCATTCCTTAACCATGCAGGAGCTGTTGTCAGAGACTAGGGTAATATCTAGAACCTCTTGTCTGTTAGTAGTAACGAAGGAGGGTACATTGCCAACGTTACAGATATTTAGGTTAGTACTTAGAATGTATTCGAAAAGTGAGTGTTGATATCGAAAAGTGAGTGATCGATAAGAAGCCCGGTTTTATGTAGACCAGAGTTGGCGAACTGTGGTTTTCTTGGATATTTTGTTTAGTTTACAGGAAGAACATTTTTTTAACGAAATCCTCCACAGATTTCGCCATATCTTCCCAATAGTATACCTTTTTAGTTATTTTTGTGGTACAGGTAAACGCTTAATGTCCACCTACTGGTGATAAGTGATAATCTGAAATGCTGATGATAAAAATTCGAGTTAGAGAAATTGAAAATTTTTTTAAATACATGTACATATATGTATATTTAATCGTTTTTATAAGTTTTTAAAACAAGCTAAATACAACAAAAAACAAAATAAATTATCACAAAATAAAAAATTAAATACCAGCTTCTAGCTGTTTTAAGGTAGATGCATAAGGGATACAGAACCATGCAATAAATAGCATTTTTCGTGCCCCTGGGTTAACTTTTGAACCCGTGTAGTTTTCACTTTAGTTGAATAATTTTTGGAAAGGGCACAGTCTCTAGTTTCATTCATTATATGGCTTCAAGAGCCACCGAATTGTAGGGCGACGGTGAGGGGTTAACGAACTTTCTGGTGATTTTTCACAGAAATCATGCCATAAAAAATCACGAGAAAGTTCATTAACCCCTCACCTACCCCTGCAATTCGGTGACTTTTGAAACCATATATGGCTGACATTAGAGACTGTGCCCTTTCCAAGAATTCCTCAACCAAAGTGAAAACTACACGGGTTCAAAAGTTAGTTTAGGGGCAAAATCGTGCATCATTCTTTATTGTGTATAGAAATCCGTTATTTTAGATTAAGATTTCGCGGTAACATTTTCGCACTTCCAAAATTTTTCAATTTTGAACAAAGTGGATTGTATCTCATCGGGAACATTAGAAGTCATCTCAATTGCAGATTGCAACGTTTCAATGGCCTGTTCTATTTCACATTTTTCGGGCTTTGAAATACCGAATATTTGGACATCATTATCAGAATCGCCAGTTACTTCTTCCAAAATTCTGTTTGAATCAGGAGTGTCCGTAATCAAGATTTCGTCATCTTAATAACTCATTTAATCCTGTACTGCCTTAATAAAGATACGTCAAACCAATACAAAGCATAAATTTGCTTTCCAACCCGTGGAAAAAGTGTTGTGTAACAGAGACAATAGGGCTTGATCGAAAGACTGTTTCTTTTTCTTTGCTACAATTTTGAGAGAGTGTATAGGATGAGCATATTTTGTGTTTTATTTCGACTTAGAGGAATTAAAATAGACCAAAGAGCTCCAAAATCGCTTCGAGTTAGAGGAATTTCGACATAGAGGAATTTCGACTTAGAGAGTTCTTTTTTAAAGAAAAGTGAATTTCTATTTATTTTACAAATTTTCGCTAATCACTTTTGCTGTGATCACCCAGATTTCGGCGCGTAGAGGAATTTGTAATTCGAAATCATTTTTGTATTTTAATTTTTTTTCGTTTTATTTTTTTTTGTAATTTTTTTTTGGTTAATTTTTTTCAAAATTTTATTTTGTTTTAATTTTTTCAAACTTTTTTTTGTTTTAATTTTTTTAATATTTTTTTGTTTTTGGTTTTTTTTTTGTTATTTGTGAACTAATTTAAGCTTTTTTGGAAATCCTCCTTGGTTTTGGTGAAAGTTGGAATTTTTAGTTTAAGGCAGATTTTCAAAATTTCAAATGAAAAGCGGAAACTGAAAATGACCTCCGATCGAGCTGAAATTTTCCAAATTTCATTTTTACATATATTCACATCTTTTCCATACCCCCGCTGTTCACATTGCCAGATTTATTTTTTTTGTTCTAGCCGCGATCCACCCTATTGCGGGGATATAGTGCTTATCAAAACACATTTAAAATTGTGTCGCATTTTTTTCTAAAAAACCGCCATGAAATCGTTATTTTTCAAGAGGTTGCAAAACCGTAAACGCGATAAATGTGATAATTACATGTGATAATTAATAAATAAATGTGATAATTAGTCGCTATAAAATATATGTGTCTTTTTTCACATTAATATAATTTCATTCACTTCAAAGTAAGAGAAGTTTCATGGTTTCAATTTTACTTTTTCGTAGGTTTATTACTATATCGTTGATTCGCCTAGAAACGAAGGAAAGGAATTTTTTGAAATAAATCTGCAGAGTGGAGAGATTTTCACAAAAGTTGTTTTTGATAGAGAAAAGCAAGGAGCATATGCCCTGGAGGTGGAAGCAAGAGATGGTGCCCCATCTGCTCGCCCTAACAGTAACGGACAACCAAATTCAGGTTAGTACAAAAGTTTTAATTCTTCATGCTAATTGAAAGCTACGTAATTACAAAATTTCGAAACAAATAAAAATTTCTATCAAAATGGAGTAATAAAACGGCAATATCTTCAAATTTTCAAGAAGTTAGCTGGGGATTTTCTCACAAACTGAAACACTAACAAATAGGCGTTTTTGAAAAAGGGTAAAACGAAAACACCTTTTATCCTCATACATATAGGGAACAAACTGTTCGTCTTATAAGCTTCCTTCGTGTGTTTTCGGGGCAAATATTACCACGCTCCTCGATCTTCGGCCTCTCCACCTATGCAACCTCGTTTGAGACCACGGCATACAGACAGACAAGGTATGCTGTAAACTCAAATCTGACATTTCGTTGCTACGTCACTTGTGCCGATTAGTTCGTCAAGTGCAGAAGGAATTTTGTTTTGTGGATGGTAATTTAAATTTTTGTGCGATCTAAATAAGATATTTGTAAATTAGTGGACTGATTGCATTAAATAGTGATCAATAAACATAAAAATTAATTAAAAAAAGTCGGCACAAATGACGTCACACCTGACTATCAAAAGTTTACAGCATACCTTGTCTGTCTGTATGCCGTGGTTTGAGACAACCCATCTGCTAAAAAAAACTCATCGAGAGAATGAATATTGGGACAGTGTTGGACCAATGGGAAATTTTGAGTGATGTATTGTTAAAAATTATTAATAGTTCGGTGACAAACGAGTAATTCCCAATGTATTGGAGGGACTCAGTAATTGTCCCGGTAAAAAAAGTGAATAACACTATTAAATGTAGTATGAAAAAAATATTGGAAAAGGTAGTACAAATTCAGTTAGAGAAATATTTGTAAGATATGGATTTTTTTTCTAAATGAGCTGTCGGGTTTTCGTAAGAAGCATTCGCGTGATACGTCACTTACACCGCGTCTTGATTTGGGATTTTTCATCGCAGAGATTTTTGATTGACCAATCAGAGCTCGAGTTGACGGCGAGAAAAAATCCCAGAGATAAATTTCTTTAAATCTTGCAATAGCAAAATTTCTTGGAATTTCACAATTCAAGATGGCGGAATCCAAATTCTCCCGACAAGTAATTGCGAAAATAACTAATTTTTACAAAATACGATATAAAAAGCTTTGGAAGAGAATATATAACATTAAGAGGTTTTTCTTTTCGTCTGTTCTTCTGTTTCAGCCTTTTCAATTTCACGTATTGCATTAATTGCGGGAGCGGCGACTATGTGTTTTCTTTTCATCGGTATTTTGAGTACTAAATTTCAAGAGATTTTCGGCCCAGCTGTCAAAAAAATCTCATTGCGGTGAGATATTTCTCGGGATGAAAAATTGTTAATCAAGACGCGGTGTTAGTTGGACAGTATAGGATTGTAAAAATAACTGAACGACAATCTGTTGTATGCTGTTTTTCTAGGCGTTCGAAACTATTGGTAGAGAAATTCTTTTAAATAAACTTTCAATGTATGGTATATAAATGGGAAAAAGTTAGAATGGTTCAAATTGTACCTTGTTCTGAGAACATAAAGAACTAAAATATATGATGAGATCTCGTCATGAATGGTGGATGATTTCGGAGTTCCGCAAGGCTCTGTGTTGGGGCATTATTATTAAAAAGTTTTAATAACTGCCTTCGTATCTGTTTGTTTGTGTGTCTGTAAGGGTCTAATCTTGCAATCGATTTCTGCCCCACATCCAATTGCCTTGAAATTTTGCACATACGTAAGTCCGATGACAATACAATATTTTCACTACTTCGTCCTTATATTTTTCCCCATTTTTTTCAAAAATTGCATCAGAACGCTTCATGATTTTCAGCAGTGTTAAATTTTTCATGATTTTCAGCAGTGTGAAATATACCACTGCTTCAGTCAATGTCCAAATGGCAACTGAGCTAATAAAAATCTCTCGCATTCCCCTCACTTAGAACCAGTGTTGCCATTTTGACCGTTTTCCGGTCAGATTTGACCGGACTTTGTCCACTTTGACAGGAGAAAAAATGAAAATCCGGTCGACCGGATTTTTAACCGGAACTGAATGTGTTTTCGACCTTTTTTAACAGTTTTTTAATTGGGAAACAAATAATATATTATCAACAATTACAATTTTCGTGAAAAAATGTTCACAAATTGAACGCACCCTTTTTAATTTCTGTGGTAATTTGCCAAAACTTGATAACCACATTTTTCAAATTTTGAACGAAGCAATTTCAAAATTTAAAAAAAATATGACATGATCAAATTTTTAGTTTGTTCGTTAATTGAACATTTATTTTAAACGTTAATTTAAACTTTAAAATAACCAACCAAAGGAAAGTTTTGTCATGTCATATTTTTTATAAATTTTGAAATTGCTTCGTCCAAATTTGAAAAATGTAGTTATCAAGTTTTGGCAAATTACCACAGATTTATAAGTGGAAATTGGAACTTTTCGGGTTAATGCAATTGTGAATCATAATATTTCCGATAGTGAGGATGATTAATAAGTTTTAACAGGTAATACCCGAATTATAAGGGTAATTTCATCTCGACAAAAGTCATTCTACGTGTTGTTGGTTGTTGAAAAGCGCAAACAACAAGTAAAATGTCTCTTGTCGAGATGAAATTACTCTTAAGCCCATATCAGAATGCAGCAGCGTTTTCGGGGCAGCGGGCAGCAAAAGTTTCCCATTGGCTAAGAGCAAAAGTATGACGTACTAAAAGCAGCAAAAATTCTCGCTGCTTTTTTAGCGCTATTTCTATTTTTACTGACGCTACCCGAGCAGTAAATTTTCCATATAGTTCGAATATACGCTATACGCCGTCAGAACGCTAATGCCTTCATTAATTTTATCTAAATCATCAATTACTGTAGACATTTTATGAACGAATAGATAAATTAACAAAATTTCACGAGAAAATCAAACAAATGAGAACTGTCAAACTGATTTTACTCCGGATTCATGCTGCTCCATTCTGTGATGGAAGTCAGCAAAACCAATTTTACTGCCAAGGCAGTTTTGCTGCCGCAGCGAATGATGCTTCATTCTGATATGCGCTTTATAATTCGGGTACATATATGTAATTTATAATATATTTCTGGAGATTATTTTTTAAAAAGAATTTGTTAATTTGTTATTTTTTGTTAAGATGATTGTACCTAAATAAAATTATATTTCTCCTTATATTTTAGTTTTTATTTTCTATGTTATTGTTATCAGAAATGTCGTTTGCGTGGGTTTGACCGATTTTTTGGCCGGATCTAACACGCTAAAACTTTTGACCGTTTTTTCTGACAGGATTCAACAAAAAAAAATCCTGTCAAACGGTCAAATTTGACCGGATTCATATTTTTGAGTTGGCAACAGTGCTTAGAACTCATCAAAGCTTTATGATATGCAAAATGCACAAGCGGAAGCAGAACAGGTTATATGCAAAGTGAAACAGATTATTTCTTTCATATGCGTATGTATGCAGTACAAGCCAGAATGAAACGGGTAGCATGAAGAATCGATGGCTAAAAGGGCAATTTGAGCTTCGAATTTGCCCTTGATGCACAGGGCTTACGATCCCTGGCCTACCTACACTATCACTATATAATCAATTGTCCACTAGAGGTACTCTAGTAGAGCTTTCGATACAAAATTCAGAGTGACCCCAACTAGCATTTTTAGTGCTCAGCTCTATCAAGTGACATTTACCTGTGACAGGGAAAAATGACTATCAAGTGACATTTACCTGCGACAGGGACCTATTAGCTACATTTGAGATACTTGTATTCCACTAGAATGGGTAATGAGAAGGCACAGTATATGCACTTTTCTAAGAATTCTTCGGCAACTTGGAAAAGCGTCTCAAACAAGATCCAAATTCGTATCCGATCGACTCTTACTAATACAATAAAATTATTCTAACAAACTGGTAGATTAATTTTAGAAATGTTTTGACGTAATACTTATTAAGTATAACAATATTGAATGTAAACATGTGTTCGGAATGGAAATCAACATGAATTTTGTGTCATAACTAGCTGTACCCGGCTACGCATTTCTGTGGCCCAGTCTGGCTAAATGGAAAAGCGAGGAATGAGGACATATTCACCTTTGAAAGGTCCTGTCCAGATTGTTGCTTCTACGACGTTGCTCAGTAATTTTTTTTACTGCAAGCCGCGTGCCGTTGCAAAGGTTTTACTGGTTGATGTTTCGCAACATGATGATTGGCACGCCGATTTTCAATAGCAGTACGTGCGGTGGCATCTCTGGCAGATCAACTGAATTCAAAAATTCTGTTGGATAATTAATCGCTTCATCTACTTCCACAACAGTGTCGCCGGACTTGTATGTGAATGCCTCTCTTTGAATGTTAGACTGAATAATATTGTTAAGTTCGTAGATGTTTTTGTTCGTGACCACAAGAATAGCTCATTCACTCAGCCAATCATGATTCCTTATAATTGGTTTAAAATATTAGGAAATACTTTTTCCATCAATTCTTTTTTAGACGTCACTAAATTGCAGAAGTTATGAGGCAATGAAATTCGTCCTGAAGTCAGATCTACCGGCACCTTTCCGTTCTCAATTTCCAGATAGACAGACAGACAGACAAACTGTATAAGAAACGCATGTACTGTTCACGTCAGATATTTTTCAATCGATTTTAAGTTTTGTTTATTTTTCTGACTGATGTGAACAGCACATGATTTCCCATGAAAAGAACGTATTCATGCTTACAAAACTTACATTTATCAACCTTAGTTTTCCACACCTAAGGTAAAAATAATATAATAAAATAGAATCCGATTTTCGTTTTAAACTGACAGTTATTCCATTTCGTTTAAGGGTTATCTCAAAACAAAATCGTAAAGGAACTCCTGACGCACCCCCTATATTTATTTACTAAATAAATAAAATAAATATATATAAATAAATACAATGTAAAAAAGCTTTTTGGGTCGCACTCGGCATTTTTTCATATTAAAAAGGAAGTTTTTGTGGAATTAAAAATAAAGCGCTCTTTTTTTATGTCAAATACGACTTTTTTCGCAGCAAATTTTCGTGTTTTTAATATGTTTTTTTAAAGTCGCAACTACCCGTAAACTCTATATTTAGATTTTTCAGCTATTAGCATTTCTTTTGGTAAACGTGGTTTATTTTCTTCTTATTTGAGTAAAACAGTATATATTCAGCCTTATACCGCAATGTTTACTTGCATAAGTAATAGTGTGATAAGTATAATCCATAAGTATAATCCGTTTCCACACTATGTAATCTCTCACAAAATAATACATGATTACTGCAAAATATTAGTCCTATCATATCTTTCTAATTAGTTTCTAACTTTGGCATTGCATTCTATGCATGTTTTTTATTGTTGCGATGCATTTTTAATATACATGAACGTCTTCATATGAAATTTGTAAGGAGAGTCTTTAACACAAGCATATAGAAAAGATTCTTGTAATGCTTCGTAAAGATTGAAAAACTTTTTTTTGGGTGGGGTTAATATATAAGAAATGTGTAGCATCGTTTTTTCCCCTGGGAATTAGTTATTGTGGATGTCTGAAAATTCTCGACACCAGCTATCGTAGTTAATTCCCCAGAAATAAAATTATGCGATAAAAAACACAAATACAGCAAAAAGATTTAAATATTTGTTGGGATTTTCGGATTCGGGAAAAAGTTTTTTTTTATCCCATTTTGAATATCCTTAAGTTTGAAAAGCTCTGACATGCGCTTCTTTATCCTACAGTTTTCAACAGTTATAGCGCTATATATCACATACAAGCATCATCTTTAGCGTTCGTGTAGCACACTTGGTACAAGTATAATAATCTAAACATGCTACCATACTGTACTGCAGATTGGCTTCTGGCTCTTATCTCAAAAGCTTTCCTTTTTTCTATATGATTTGACATTCTCTACGACAGATATTGCCACTACCATCCAGTTCTCTATTGTCTTTCAAATTAGCACATCCGTTTATTCGCGTACAAGTTCCGTGTCCTTGGAAGCGGATAGCGTGCTTAATAAATGTATGTGATTAACCTATAGAACGCATTTTAGTATTTTAACTGGCTTTAAAATTATTAAATAACGTTTAAATTGTAAATGGCCATAGTTGCATTTAGTACATCTCTTACTTATTGCTAACGATTATCACCATATTATCTTGAAATATCTCATGAGATTAATAAAAAATAGGAAGTGAAACTTCACTTCGGACATATAGATTACATGAATCTTGTACACTTCTCTTTTAAGAACACACTTTTGCGCCATACTGCAATATGTTATTGAATATAAGCTTCTTGTGAAAAAAATGCGCAACTTTTTATCGTTTTACTAAACTTTACTAAAGATTAATCTTTGGGATAAGAAACAAAACAAAAAGGTGCCAGTTTTTATAAGCAATATATTATATATTCTTTAAAGGTCATAACAGCACCCAGCTAGAATTTGAACACCATATAAATATATAATGCTTCACAAAACCAACGCATCAGCATCTTTGCAACAAAAATGTGTTTTGCAAAGTTTGAGCAATGTTCAAATTGTGATGCACGCTACGAAATTAGGACTCCACATACTAGCGGATATTCCGTATCCTACAGCCATAGTTGATGCAATCTTGCACCGTATTTCACCTACATACGCTTCAATTTTGTGTTTGCTTGCCGTATGCAAGCAAAAATGTTTATTGAGTTGCCATACAAACTAAAATTGACACAATCCATGGATTTGTAAATATATTTAATTTGACGTTCGTTTCTGTATGGAATTTCAGTGCATATAAGTGAATAAAACGAAGTTTTTGCGATATAATGTGGTCTCTAAGTAAAACCATAACAAAAACTTCTCAATTTTAATTTTCAATGAAATAATCTTTCGCGTTAATTACAGATGACAGTTCGAAGCAGCGCGCATTAATTGACAAATTTACTCAATTCAATAAATATTCAGCAAGGTGACAATTGTAAAGCTAGTGAAAATTTAGTTCAAGTTCCTGCGGTTTATTCGATACTAGCCAATGGATGGTAATTCACGGCGCGTCTGAGTGACGTCGGGGATGATAATCCAATGGGAGTCTTGACGAAGGTAAGACTGGCTAGTTGGCTAGACTATTTGGCCTTAAAGAAAGCAGATTAGCCTTCGATCTAGGGAACGCTAGAGATTGACTGGACAAGACCGTCAAAACTCTGGAACAATGGTGGTTTGTCCACCAAAAGCTGAAGTTTTGGCCGTTATTAAGCCGATTTGACGTTTTTTTCAGTAAAAACTGAAGTTTGCCAGTCAAACTAGTTGTTTGGCTTCCTTCAGCTAAGCTGAAGTTTTCCTCCAAAAAGATATTTGCCAATCAAGCTAGTTATTTGGCGTTGTTCAATGTATAGAAAAATATACTTACATAGAACGCTTGCAAGGAACAAACTTTTTCAAAAATGTCCACTCCAATGAGGTGAAAATTGTGCTATCTCTTATTCGCAGCGAAAGCAAAAACCTCTCGCGATGCTTTTGGGAAAGAACGATAAAAAAAATATAACGTTTGTGAATTGTTGAGATCCAGCATTGCCACATATATATAAAAATATTTAGTTCAACAGAAAAAATGCATGTTTTTGTAACGAGGTAATGAAATAAACATGTTTCGGGCTTATCTAATATGTCCAAGATACTAACAATGTCTGATCGAATATTTTTTAATACTGTAAAATGGCGTTAGTTTGTCTGATGTCATGATTTGTAAGAAGATTTAAGACAAAATGGAATAAAATTGGTTCAAAAACTCTTGTTTGTAACTATTTTTTTTTATTAAAATTCAGTCGAAATAGTTTAACACCAGCATTCTATCAAGATAAACAGCATTCTAACAAAATTGTAGCAAATTATCTACCGTTTATTCATTTACTTTTTCTGTCGCGGTAATTCTCGAATTTTGAGCATTGCGTAAATGAGACATACAACTTATGAAGACTTCTCGTTAGCGTAGATAAAAGAAATGTAGTACAAAAATTAAATTTGAACTGAAAAAGAAAAATAAAAAATACGGTTTTTGGTGATTTTTCGTCAATTTCGTTCTTCAATCAATTTTCGAAAAAATCGAAATTTATCAAAATACATGGCAAAAACAAATTAATCTTAATCTGCTCAAATTAAATTTAGTGCACTTCCCAAAAATATTTTTTGGGAAAATCAATATAAGCGAAGATTTGTTTCGTTTTAAGTATCTAACTTTTTCATTCTTTACTTAAATGCACCCACAGAAGCTTTCAACCTTGTAAACGGTGTTCGGCGAGAGTTCCACGTTTTGAAAATTTCACTACACTATTCAATATGTTGAAAAAGTTGGTTAAACTCTCGCCTAGCCATCGATAGCAAAAACACATTTGTGCTGAATTCTTTCGGTACAGTTTTCCCATTCGGTACAGTTTTCCCATTCATTGTAATATTGTGGCATTTTTTTGTTATTTAGTGATTTCGGTTGAGTTTTTAGGCTGGACACTGGAAAATAATAGATGCAGCAGTGACTATAAGTGAACAAAGAAAAAGAATCGGTAATTAATTGAATTTATGAAACATCACAAATGATTTATTCAGCAATCAACAAATATTTATTTGATTTTTGTTTAGGAAATTGTATGGTGACAAAAATATATATAAAATTGCGCGGTTTTTTTTATTTCCTATAATAATTCAATTTACTCCCGAAAATTAAAGAAAGTGAAAAAAAAACAGACGGGACGAATATGTACATGTTTTTAGTTTAATTCGAATAATTATATTTCAGATTTGTTTCGAATAATTGTTACGATGATCTAACTGATAGCTTATGTAAGTATTCGTTTCATAAATCAGGATTATTCTGCTTTATTTTTTTCTTTCTTGTATTTTAGGTTGGAATTCATGTGAATGATCATCTGGCGAGATCAAATAATGGATATGAACATAAGCACTATTTAAGCAAGAAAAGCAAGAAAAAGGGACTATTTTTGAATTTCGAACTTTCAAGTTTTTTTTAAAAAGCTTCCAGCAGAAACCAAGAAAGTTTTCAAAAAAATATCAGAAATTAAAGAAATTTGATGAGCAGTTTTTGAGGCTAGGGAGATTGTTTTCACATGAAATTGTATTCAAGAATTTTGGAAATTTTATTCAAGAAGTTTTTGGAGAATTTTGAAGGATTTTCATCAAATTCCAATTTTCTCATTTTCAATTGTGAATATACGGGTTTTTAATCGGTTTTTATGTCTGTATAATTTTTATTACAATTTGATCCTTCAAATACCAATTGGGCAATTCCTTTTCATCTTGTTATAAAGTATCCAATCCCGACCGTATTATCGGCAACTTAATGCTATAAATGGTTCCTGACATATACCTAATCCCTATATATTCAGGACTTTTCTCAAAATTTACTGGGAAGTAAAAATTTTTCAACAATTGATTTAGTATGAGCATATCAGCAAATTTCAATCCATGAATCAGATATAGCAAAAAGTGTAATAATAACTCGTTATGGTTTGTTCGAATTTCCTCGTATGACGTTTGGTTTACGAAATGCTGCACAATAATTTCAAAGATTCATGCACGAAATCTTTAAACGTTTAAATTTTTGCTATGTTTATTTAGGTGAACAGCTTTTAACAATTTGTAAAAAACTTTTTAAAAAAAAGTAAAAAAAACCGACTAAAAATGCACTAAAAAGGAAAAAATAATTTTTTTTTGGAAGTTGGTGCCAAAATAGAAACAAACAATTTGCTCTCTTTTATTGTACAATATATAAAATTAAAAAATTTCTAATAAATAAAATTATTATTTATTGAATTGTACCAAAAGTTTTTGTTTTCTAATAAGTCACAGAGATGAGATTCAAACCATTATTTTTTTACAGCCTACCTACATAATATAAACATAACAAAAGCTATATTTGCCAATCTGGCAATTATTGAAAACCCGTATGGTGATTTAAGTGAACAGTTGTACCAAAATTACACTTTGAAGTCAAAGTTTCCAATGAGATTTTTTAAAATTTGTTCCAATCGGATTTTGATGTATGGAAGTTTTATGTAGAATCATATCCTAAATAACTTTTGTTCTTGCACTTTTTTGATAAGATGCACCGTTTTTGAGATATTCGCAAAAAACGATTTCGTTCGTATGGGGGGTACCCCCCCTAATGGACCGTTTTCGCCCATTAACGAACTTAGCCTCGCATTTTACGAAAAACGGATCTGCGCAAAATTTCAAGGCTCTAGCTCAATCCGTGCGTCCGCAATCGAGTTCACAGACAGACGGACAGACGGACGGACGGACATGCGGAAATCAAAATCTTTTATCATTCCTAACAAACTGGTGTAATTCATTTTTGTGTGTGATGACGGGATCTTGGCGTTACAAACGGTAAGGCAAAGTTAGTATACCCTTTGGTATTCCATACCATACGGGTATAAAAATTTCAGCGGTATTGTTCCTTACTTGGCACGTTGCCCTTAACCCACGTCAACATTAACAAATATTCTTTTGTTTTTGGGTAAGCTCCGTTAAAATTAAAAAAATATTCTTTTGTCAGATGTCGTCACGAAAGATAAAATATTTTCATTTGGATAGCAGTAATAGAATTGGTGATAGCTGTAAAAGTAACACTCAAGAAATATGAATAGAAGTCCTCTTTAAGTTTCTATTTTGGCCCCAACTTCCAAAAAAATTATTTTTTCCTTTTTAGTGCACTTTTAGATTGTACAATAAAAGAGAGCAAATTGTTTGTTTCTATTTTGGCACCAACTTCCAAAAAAAAATTATTTTTTCCTTTTTAGTGCATTTTTAAGTCGGTTTTTTTTACTTTTTTTTAAAAAGTTTTTTATTTTATAATTTTTAGTGACTTTTGGTATATACATATATAGATATATTTAATGTTAGGAAATGGGTAGAGCTGCGCCCCACGTGCGAAAACGGCGTTACGAATCGATAGCCTTCAACCCCCTTAGTGACACTGGAAAGTTTCATTAAGATCGGACCAGCCAATTCGAAGATACCAGGCGAGGGGTATCGAGGGGAGGGAAAAGTCAGGTTTTGTAGTGGAAAATCAAACCCCTTAGCCTTCTTAGTAATACTGTAAAGCTTCATTAAGATCGGACCACCGAATTCGAAGATACCAGGCGAGGAGTGTCGAAGGGGAATTTTCTCAGAGGGGATACCTATCTAGATCGTATTTTTGTCCCCGAAAATCCCTAACACCCAAGTTTCATGAAAATCGTTAGGCCTGTTTTCGAGATCCATTGTGCAGACAGACAGACTGACAGACAGAAGGACGACAGTCCTAGTATTATATTATAGGATATACCTATTTAATGTTAGGAAATGGGTAGAGCAAAACTTTAATCGTTCCAAACAGCGAATTTTTAGGGATGGCAACAGTAAGTTGTAAACTAAATTTTAGAGGTCGACAGCAAAAATTTTGGTCACCAACATTTTTTAGATCGACAGAAACCTTTCGTTAACCTTACAGACTTCTAAACATTAGAATTGGATTAGGCGACCCTAAAAACCCCCATATGTGTTTGTTTTTTATCTGGAAAATTTGAATGTTGAAGGATTCGCTGCCCCCCAAAATATACGCATAAAAATTTTCAGACCGATCGGACCATCCGATTAGGGGACAGGGGAGGGGTTAAGAAGCGAAAGGGGTAGGGGAAAATAGATAAGGGGAAAACACTAGCCGTCCCCCAAAATGTGAGCATACAAATTTTCAGATCGATCGGACCATCCGATTGGGAGTTGACAGGGGAGGGGTTAAGAAGCGAAAGGGGTAGGGGAAAATAGATAAGGGGAAAACACTAGCCGTCCCCCAAAAAGGTACGCATACAAATTTTCAGACCGATCGGACCATCCGATTGGGAGTTGACAGGGGAGGGGTTAAGAAGCGAAAGGGGTAGGGGAAAATAGATAAGGGGAAAACACTAGCCGTCCCCCAAAATGTACGCATACAAATTTTCAGATCGATCGGACCATCCGATTGGGAGTTGACAGGGGAGGGGAAGGCCGGGAAACGTCGGAGAGAGGGGAAATTAAAATGGGACCAACTAGGGAGTGAACTCTGTCATCCACCAACGTTTCAACAAAATCCATGCAACGGCACCCAAGTACTGCGTGAACATACAGATATAAAATAAATAAATAAATAAATAAAGTTGGACCAAAACGAATTGATAACCTCCTCCTTTTTTTGGAAGTCGGTTAAAAAATGGGCTCGTAATTGTATTGAGTGTCAAAACCCCAAAATATCAAGACATGTCAATAGTTCAATAGATTCTTTTGATTTACCAAGAGATCGTTTTTGTCCATGTCCATTTAGATTTAATTGGTCCATTATTCCAAATTGAAGGATATTCTTATTGTTTAACTTGTATCGACAGATATAATCGTTGGGCTGAAGTGATTTCGTTAAAGGATATTACCTCAGAATCTGTTATTTTTGGTTTTTATTCTGGTTGGATTTCTCGCTTTGGTATTCCTATTAAAACTTCCACCGAACATGGTAGTCAATTAGAACCTAATCTTTGCAGTTAATTTTTAAAACTTTGGAATTAGACGTTGGAGAACAACGCAGTATCATCCTTCATCAAATGGTTTAAAATAACGTTGGTATAGGAATTTAAAAACGGCTATTAAATGTAAGGCAAAAAAATTGTTACGGTATTTACCAACGATATTATTGAGCATATGTGCCGCTATTAAAGAAGATTTAGCATCAACAGTAGCTGAACTTATTTATGGCACAAACCATTATGGATTACCAGGTGAAATGTTTGGAGAAACCGTTCAAAAAACAGATTAACATGATTTTATTTAGTTACTTAAATAACATTTTTGTTCAGTACGTCCACTTCCTTTATCAAATCATTCGAATCACAAACATTTTTGTTATTAGGGAATTTAAAACATGTTCCACAGTTTTTATTCGTGTAGATGGTGTCAAAAAACCCTTGCAACAATCGTATGCAGGCCCATTTTCAGTTATTGAACGTGGTGACAAAACTTTCCTTTTGTAAATTGATGGCGAAGAAAAAAGGATCTCAATTGACAGATTGAAACCAGCGTACACTGGAAACAATGTTGAAGATACTTTTGCTTCAACCAACACTAACTCATCAATAGCAACTGCATCAAATTCTGGTCATAAAGCTAATATTCCAGACATGTCAAATTTTCTTAAAACAGTATTGTGTTCTCCTTTATGGCTGTAGCCCAATGAACGCAACGCGAACGCAGAAACTGTCACTTACAAGTTTGTTCCATAGAAATCATTTAAAGTGAGCACAGTGAACGCAGTGAACGCAACTACAACGCAAAAGTTTGCAAACTTCTAACTTCGCCGCAGCAATTCTGCATTGACAGTTCATAAAGTGAGGTTGGGGAAATGTTGTTAGAGGAAAAATTGATAGCCTTAGTGCAATAACATACAAATAACAAAGATAAAGACCAACAAAGATAAAGATCGCTTCAAAATTATCCATTTTTGTAATTTTGCCAACTTTATACCACTTTATATTACAGCGTTGGAGTTGCGTACATTGGGCTCCAGAGGTTATTTGCACGCTATCGCTGAGGAGGGCGTAATGTCACGTTGAAAATTCGTTGAATTTAAAATTTACTGTAGCATTAGAAACACTAATGTAATGTTTTTAAAATTTAATCCTGTAATTTTTTAACGACAATCAAAAATTTTTATTTTAAAAATCTGTTTGAATGTCAACAGTAAAAATAAAAGGCCATTTAATTTAAAAAAATTAAAAACAAAAGTTAATCTTTTAAAAATAAAAATAAATTTAAATTAAATAAAAACTTACAAAACAAACGTGTCTATATCCATTTACGTATTTAATTGATTCTTTTCAAAAGAAATTAATTAAATCACTAAATGAATTTGGTTTTGCGCGAATTTTCACTAATTTAATTTTTGTTTTCCTCAGTTTTGTATTTGTACCCATGAAATGAGCAAGCATGTTATATGCAAAGACGCCCAATCAAACAAATTAAAACGTTTAACTCAATGACTGTATTGTCTGAAGTTATACATTTAAATATTTTTCTGTTAGCCTATCTGTGTTTAATATCCTTTCAACGATTGTATTAAATGATCCTGAAAAGTCACCACAAAACAGAATATTTTACAAAAAACCTAATTACAGTTGTAATTATATTTTTCTAAGTGCACTTAATATTAAAATTGCACTTCAAACTTATACTTTTCACTTCCCGAGACATTCAAATAAATTCGCGCCAAAATACTATCAGATGACATTCAAATAAAACACGAGTTGGCAATCTTTCATTCTCGTGTGATAAACAAGGCGATCGGTAAGAGAAAGATCAAGGCGATCGTTAAGAGACTTTAACTTTCAAGTGAAAAAGTGTTACATTTGCGTTTTGCACTGATTTTTTCGAATTTTTGAAGAACTAAATGTGCATACTAGATTTAGCAAGGAAAGACTAACTATCTGTGTAATTTTCATGTAATTTGAACATTACTGCATGTGAATTGACATGAAATTGATGTAACGCAAAATGTTCACGAGTACAATTAGGTTGGGGGCTACTGAATCCCCAAGTCAAATCTGCGCCCGTGCCATTTTTCGGCCGTGCGATTTTCGGCTCGGAAGGAGCCCTTTGTAAAGGATGTTTTTTTAAGCCCGATAGAACTTCAAATTTTAAAAAGTAGCACAAAAAATTAAATTTTAATCAATTTTTTTTATTTATTCGAAAGATCAATACATGGCATTAACATTTGAAAATGATTTCGGGCATATGGCCATCGCGGCTGTTCTTGACGAAGCGCATTTTGGACGTCCAATTTTGGGCCACTTTTTCGAGCACCGCTGGCCGTATGTCACGAATAACACGAACAATGTTGGCCTGCAAGGCGTCAATTGTTGCTGGTTTATCAGCATAAACCAGTGACTTCACGTAGCCCCACAGGAAATAATCGAGAGGTGTCAAATCGCACGACCTTGGAGGCCAATATTAACAGGACCATTTCTTGAGATGATGTTTTCATCAAACGTTTCCCTCAATAAAGCGATTGTATCGTTAGCTGTATGACATGTAGCGCCATCCTGTTGAAACCACAAGTCAGCTACATCAATATCTTGAATTTTTGGCAACACAAATCCATTGATCATTGCTCTGTAGCGAGCTCCATTGACAGTGCACTCCTTCCGAATTTTTAAAGAAATACGGTCCGATGATGCTACTGCAGCAATATTCTCATTACTACGGGCTGTACGCACCCTGGTTGATGGATGAATGTCTAACAGTGTAAAATTAGTTCGAAATTTGATGATGATTTCACGAATGGTGCGTTCAGTGAGACGATTATGACGACCAAAATGTGGACGAAGAGCTCTATAACAATTCCTAACTGGGCATTGATTTTGGAAATAAGTTTCCACAATTAGTAAACGTTGTTCACACGTAAGTCTATTCATGATGATTTGCCAGAGTATACTGATCATAAATGTCAAAAAGTGAGCGCAGTATAACAGCTCGTTTGACAGTTAACTCTTTCGTAAGTTCTATCTAAGCAAAAAAACACCCTTTATAGATATAAGCCAGTGGTTGAATCGCGTATGAATTTTCTTAAAAATAACTACAGTACAGTCCGCTTAAAAGAACACTGAAAATGTCAGCAAAATTGGTTCTCTTAAGCGGGTTGTTCTTTTAAGCGGTGTTTTTGATTCCGAGGCACCTAAAGATTAATAAAAAACCAAATAATGTATTTTACGAACAATGTAAAAATACATATATCTTTAATTCTCCTTTTTTCACTTCTTTAGAAGAAAGGTTTTTATTTTGCACAGCAATAGATCTCAACTCATTTTCTGCCTTTAATATTTTTGTTAATGTAGAAATACCGCACTCATATTCTTTTCCAATATCTTTTCTGTTGACACCACTTTTCAATTTATCCAAAATCTCGATTTTCTGTTTCACAGAAAAAATTTGTTTACGAGATTTCAATGAAACATTTTTGAAACATGTGTTATGGGCGTTTTTTAGTAGTCACATGTTTTGTCGCTATGTTCGTTTAAACGATTTTTTTTGTATGAGTTATAAAAAACTGCGCACAAAATGTTGTCCTCTTAAGCGGATTGTTCTCTTAAACGGTGTTCTCTTAAACAAATTAAAATGTATAGCAATAATCTAGAAAAGTAAATGCCACAAGAAATTGTGATTTTAAGCGGGAAGTTCTTTTAAGCCATAGTGCTCTTAAGCGGACTCCACTGTATATACAAATTTTCCTACATGGATTTTACTACAAATCATGAATAAGATCTAAATCATGAATCAAAATTGCTTCCATCCTCAAAAACAAGAAAATGAGAATATGAAACGAAACGAAAGTCAAACAGAATAAAATCTCTCAATCTGTTCGCAATCGTCATCGTTTTGTCATTTCGCTGCGTTGTTTATGCCTTTTGGTTCTTTTTGCCACACCAAAGCCGTCTTTTTCCCACTCATTTGATTGTGAGTACTAACACCAGCATAACACTGAGAACGAATGGCAACTAAAATTTTTCTCAACCACGTGCGAGATTAAGGTCGCCAAGCTTTAAGCTCTTGGAGATTATGGTCATTTCTTCGTGCCATTTTGTTGTTCGCGCTTGAAATATCTTAGTATTAATCTATGGCATAAGTTATCATTCTACGAAAATTGCCTTATTGTTGGCATAAGGTTCAGCGAAAATTTTTTTTTGTGACTTCTTTTCAATATCCTTAAGTTTGGAGTTATAAGCCTTTTTTACCTATGATTTAGGTATTTATTGTTTTCTATGATTAATTTTCAATAATATTGCGAAAACCCCACATCCTTTTATATTGAATTTCTATCTGACTACTACGAATTAATGCGTCTTCATGCTATAAATTTAATGGTATATTTCTGCCATTGCTTGTTTTTCATATATAACAGAATTTTTTGTGACTAATCACTTGATTCATATTTTTTATTAAAAATCCAATGAGTTATGTACTAGTTCGTGATTGTATATAATTTGAAATTTTAATAAAAATATCCATCAACTAGTTAGTCACAGAAAATTCTGTTATATAGAAAAACGAGCAATGGCAGAAATATACCATTAAATTTAAAGTATGAAGACGCATTAATTCAGAAAGGTTTCATGACACTAGAGTTGGTGAGTCAAATGCTATTCGTATTTCATGATATTTTAGTTTTGTGCATATAAAAGTTTTGTAATAATTTATTTTTGTTACGGATAAGTTTAATATTCTTAGGGTGACCATACGTCCCAGAATGGCCGGGTCAGTATCAGATTTAGGCATGCTGTCCCGGCGTCCCGTAAACTTAACTTTTGCCTCTAACTTTTCAAATTAGTGAATTATACTTTTATACCCTATATGGTGAAACCATAAAATAGGTGTGCTCTACGATTTGTGACGTATAGTTTTAATTAAAAATGGGTTTTAATCGTCGGGCAAAAAAAATAGAACAAAAGTCTAAAAAAAATAATTAAAAAAAACTAAAGCGCTAAAAAGTAAAAAAATCATTTTCAAAAATTTTTAATTTTGTATATCAAGTACTGTCAAATTTGAGTACCAGTAAAATTTTAATTGTATTGTGTATTCTTATATTTGTAAATATAAAGTCGGCGCAATAATAGTTTGTATGCAAGAAAACGGTAGTATGGCATTTTAGATTTTTTGTATCGACTTCATATTTACAAATATAAGAATACCCATTACTCTAGATTTTAATAACAATTAAAATTTTGCTGGTGTTCTAATTTGACAATACTTGATATCCGAAATTATAAATTTTAGAAATGATTTTTTAGTTTTTAGCACTTTAGTTTTTTTATAATAATTATTTTCTTTATTTATTTAGACTTTTTTTTAAAGTCGGTTTTTTTTTAAATTTTTTTATTTCATACTTTTTATTGGAAAATAAATATCTGGTAAAGAAACACGTAAATCAATTGTTTAATCACACCCAATCAATTGTTTCGCCAAGAAAAAATTTTATTTTTAATTGCAATTAACAATTAATCAATTGTAATTGTAAATTCTGCAATTGACAATTAATAATTTGTTAATTGTGAAAAATACAATTAACAATTAATTAATTGTAACAAATATAATTGCAATTAAATTAATTGCAACTAAATTTTTAATCAATTAATTAGTCAATTGAAAATTTAATTGATTGATGCCCAACACTGCTCGTAAGTACTTATATATTGGAATTTTTTGGAATACTTTTCGTGGAATATTTCGGGAAATTATCAGCGATTTTTTTTTGAAATTTTTCGTGCAAATTTTTTGGAAAATTTTTGTAGGAAGAAGGGAGGGAATAAGAGGGAAAATTCCTCTTTCCCTTCTCCTCGACCCTTCTTCTCCACCAACTTCATACACTCCCTCGCAGCGCATCCCCCGTTCCGTCCAGAACCCCTTTTACCACCGCCTTCCCCACATCACACTCACATCCTTCCCATTCCCACAGTGCTTCCACCTTTCACATATCCCGTCCCGTTCACATCGTTTCTTTTGAATGAGTTAACAATATTTCCAATGTATTCAGAACAATAGAAAATTATCAAATACTCATGCTCATGAGAACTCATGGAATTTTCCAATGCTCATACTCGTGAGTAAGAGTTTTTGACCAAACATTTGGCTCACTGCTCACTAGGTGAATAAATTATTCATGAGCAGTTTTCACGAGTGAGCATTTCCAAACTTTGTCTGTGGTTAGACTGAATACAATCTAAAAAATTCAACTCGATATCTCTAACCATGTAGAATCACAAACAAGTATATACAGATAACCAATGTCCATAGTAGCATCTGTACCCATTTTTAGCTCGTAGCCGACAGTCGTAGCTGACAAAACGCAATAAGAAAATGCCGAATCGAACCGACTGCGATGACTAAGATCGTGAAACATTATATTTTATCGCCGAAAGGCAGAAAGGGAAGAGGATATCTAGCAAACGATCGCAGTCTGTTCGTTTCGGCGTTTTCTCATTTCGTTTTGTCAGCTACGACTGTCGGCTACGAGCTAAAAATGGGTACAGATGCTACTATGGGCATTGGTTATCTGAATATACTTGTTTGTGGTAGAATGTAGCAGTAGATGGGGTTTGAGGAGCCACAGGGGGAAATACATAAAATGCCCTTTTTGGTATTGTACTGCACACAATACAAAAAATTTCAGCTCGATACCTCAAGTGATGTTTTTTTTTCGTGAAATGGTAGGTCTAGTTTGTCGACGGACAAAATCGGACCATTCCTTTTCCACTCCATATATGGAGTTCTGGTTATAACCAGAATCGTTTTTTCCAATTTTCTCGAAAATGATACATCGTAAATTATTGAGACAAAAGTATTTACAATGCTATTTTACACAACTTCCTCATAGAATCGTTTGTCTCGAAAACCGTATATGGTATGAAAAAAATAATATAGAGCGGAGCTTTGGTCTTCGTTGGAACTGTTCAGTTCTTGATTTCATTCTTTGTGCCGCAATTTGTTTAAAAACTTGCTCTTGCACATTTCTTAATTCTGTTTCTTTGGTTTTCGTTTAAATACATTTTTTTTATGAAATTTTGTTTTTTTCGCTCCGTTGTCCTGGATTGACCCAAAAAAAAAGTCATCGTATATATACCGCAACTGGCTCGTATGCTATCAAAGTTTAACCCGTCAAAGAAAAACATGAAAGAAACTGCAATCAATCGTCAGGCAATCATCAAATATGGCATGGTTCTAAACTTTCAAAAAGACTAAATTTGATAATATTCTAATTGAAATTTATAAAGCTGTTTTGACTGAATTTTAGTCTGAAATACTTATGTGAAATTGCATTAGAAAAATTTTTGCCTACATAACTTTTTCGATACGGTTTTCCAAAGAAATTACAAAAAATGTATTTGTATGAGGCTGGGGTAGCAAGCGGTCTAATTGCATTTTGGTGTATGAATTGATATATGAGCGGTGCCTGTTTGTCCATTACTGTAGTCGCCCTCACTTTTTTAGAAGCTGTTCCGAATTTTAAATTTTTAGCTTTTAGCTCTTAAATCGTGTCCATGGACATGCCACAATCAAATCTTTTCATCATTCTAAACATACGATGTAATTAATTTTTTGTCCGACGATCAGTTTTCTGCATTACAAACGGCAAAGCAAACTTATTATACTATCATAGATGTCACCCTACTCTAATTGTAGTAGAATCTAGTACTATTTTGGTCCTGGAAAATTCACTACGCACTAAATGAAAGCTGCTGCTATTTTTTGTAAAATACATAAATGTAAAAAGCTTCTAACGGAGCTTCTAAAAAGCTACTAACCATATTGGTATTATCAATGATAAAGCTATTTAGCTTTAGTTATACAAATTGTTATATCGGCACAGGTAGAAAAGGTTTTTTTTTTCAAAATTTGCTACTGTTAGTATCAATCTACTACTATTTTTGGCCCAATCTACTTCCCTCCAAATGCAAATTGGTGACATCACTGTATACCATATTCTGATTCACTATATAGGTATATAAATAGGGTGATCATATTTATTCTGTGTCAATCCGTGAAAAGATGTGGCAGTGAAGGAAGGAGTGAAGAAGACAACAAATTTATATACACGTATTTGGAAACTAGAATTAAATCCCAATTGCGGTCATCCGTCTTTGGACGGGCTTTAGTTCTGGTATTTATGTAAGGGAATAACAGGAGAAGGTTCACAGTTAAGCGAAGGGGTTGATATTATTAATTATTAAAATACCAACCGGGAGAATTTCGCCCCTGAGGAAAGTATTTAAGAGATAAGCACACTAACAAGACAAGGACTCGGGTCGAGTTTTCCGATTTTGACGATTTTTGGATATGTTGTAGCACACCGAAAAAAAGCGACCCGCATTTTTTGATATCGGCCAGATTTGAGTTTAAAGGGGTGTTTTGGAGGGGGGAATTTTGACAGAAAAACCGATTTTTGGCAATAAAAGCCCAACTACGATCGACATAGAAGCGCATATGTACCTGCATATGTCATTTCCAGAATAAAGGCCCAACTATGATAGACATAAGAACGCATATGTAAATTTCAAATTCCCAACGAATGTTGACATACATACATAGCTGTCAACATAAAAGCTAATCTTCATTTTACCTCAAGTGGAAATTAATATGGCCACAATATTATTAAATTCACACTAAGATTTTAGGTTATGTTCACTATTTACATATGCCAGTTCCATTTGTGTCGAATTATTCATGCTTAACGAATGTTTAACGAAGGTTTGAAAGTGGCAACACTTTGACACATGTCTATTGTGGGTAATAACATTGACTTTCTTATTCTGGAAATGACATATGCAGCTGCATATGCGTTCTTATGTCTATCATAGTTGGGCCTTAAGAAAGTCAATGTTATTACCCACAACAGACATGTGTCAAAGTGTTGCCACTTTCAAACCTTCGTTAAACTTTCGTTAAGCATGAATGATTCGATACAAATGGAACTGGCATATGAAAATAGTGAACATAACCTAAAATTTTAGTGTGAATTTAATAATATTTTGGCCAGATTAATTTCCACTTGAGGCTTTTATGTTGACAGCTATGTATGTCAACATTCGTTGGGAATTTGACATTAACATATGCGCTCCCATGTCGATTGTAGTTGGGCCTTAACTCGGCAACCCGTCGTCCAATGCAAAAAAAAAACAAAAACCAACATTTTCTTTAACATATAGCTCTAAATTCACATCCCGGCCATACCAATCAACCATTTCTATAGGGTTGTTGGGCTAAAGTTCAGTTTAGTCCGAGGAAGGAGAAAGTGTCCTCTATCCGAAATGGGCATTTTCAGCCGTTGCTCGCGCTCACTCCCTTCTCCGGGATGGCTCAATTGTATGGATTTTTTTGGAAGGGTGTAAGATGGCATGGTGTATCTTAAACACAAGATCTCGAAGAGTAAATTCCAAAGATATATAGCATTATGGATTTATCATCCGCGTATCGGACGACTGGTTGCCGAGTTATGGCCACAAATCGGTTTTCCTGTCAAGATTCTCCCCTCCGAAACACCCTTCAAAATTCAAATGGGGCCGATATGAAAATAATACGGGTCTCTTATTTTTCGGTCTGGTACAACATATCCAAAAATCGTCAAAATCTGAAAGATTGAACTCGAGTCCTTTCCTTGTAAGTAAAAATACTTTCTACCCAGGTTGAGTAGAGTAGGTTTTGCCCATTTAGTAATTGATTTTTAGTGTTAACTCTTTATACGATGGTGTAACAATACTGTCACACACAAAACCCAAAATTCGTTTGCTAAATTTGTTCAGTATATATTTTCCATTTTGAATCAACGTGATATCTCTGCCAGAAACCGCCTTTTGGTTTTATGTTAATTCCACATGGGCAGTTTTATCTGTTTTTCGTCACGAGCTTTGTGCTTTAATTTATTTCACTTTTTAGAATAAAACCAATATTTGTCGAGTATTTTTATTTTTATGTCAAGGAGTATTACCTATAGACGATGATGTATTCCATTTTATATTCGCACACTTTTTTTAGATGTGTGTGTTATATTGACGTCATTGACGTACCGCATTCCAGCTGTCAAATAAGGTAAAATGGTTTTGCTTGTTTTGTACTCCTTAATTAAACAAAAGTTCTTTGTTTTGTGAGTTTATTTAAAAGAAAATGATTAATAGACATTGTAGCGTTCGGAATTGTTCGAATGTGAGAAAAAAGGTGAAAGATGAAACAATAAGGAAAAAATGGTTGAAATTTCGTAAAATTTCAAGAGATTATTGTCTTAGCAATACGTTCAATTCATTTTGAAAAGGGGTCTAAAAGCGGAGTTAATGACTTTGTTTTGAATTTTAGAGGTTTGTATTTGAAATATTGAAAAATGTAACGTTTTACTGATAAATATGTTTTCTTAGCTGTTCCAACAATTTGTAAGACCTCAGAGAACGCTCTACAACAGTCAGATCGTTTGGTTCGTACGAAGCGCAACTAGAAAAAATCGGTTAAATTTACTGCCACATTACAATCTACGCAGACCCAAATGATTTCTTATTATGTAATGACGATACGGAGTGCTGCTCTTGCAAGAAACAATTAAAGGAAAACGTAGAGAAAGAGCAGCAATACAAAAACGAAATATCGAAACTGACTACTATGCTGCTTCAATATCAAAAACCATCAAGAATTTATACGTGACAAAAAGAGCTTGTAATAACAATTCGAGCAAGAAACAATTCGAGCTTGTAAATGTTAAAAACATGTTGAAGCCAGTATTAAGCTAAAACCAAATTGATATCATTTTGAACGAAAAAGGAAAGTTGTATGGACTCAAGAAGAGTTATCTAATAGTTTCACAATCCGATATTTTAGTATTAAAGCATACACTTTTCTACGGAATCAAATGCATTTGCCTCTGCCAGCACTAAGTACTTTATTCAAATGGGTTGGTAACATAATATTTCAATCTTCAACCTGGTTTATTGATAGATGTTTTAAAAAATATGAAAATTGCTATTCAAACAATGTCAGATCTAGACAAAGTTTGCGTCCTAGAGTTTGACGAAATGTCGGTTCAGTATTGCTTCGAATATGAACGTAAATACGGCAAAGTCATTGGACCTCACATCAAAATGCAAGTGGTAATGGCCAGAGGACTTTTTGGTCGATGGAAGCAAACCATCTTTGCCGACTCCGACTGTAGTATGACAAAGAAAGTATCTATCAACATTATAGTAGAACTTCATGAGATTGGTTTTGATGTTGCAGCCATTGTAAGTGATTGTGGAGCAACTAACCAAGGTTTATGCAAAAGAACTTCACATATCTCATCAAAATTCTTCGTTTTCCCACTCATTTGTAAATGAACGGCCTATTTTCGTGTTCGCTGATGTCCACCATCTTCTGAAACTCCTTAGAAATTGGCTTCTATATGGTGATTTCCTTACCAGTTGGAAAAAGTATCACAAAAAAACCACTGGAAAGGTTAATCGTAGACGTATCAACAGGGATCAGTTCCTGTTACATGCTTTCTGAGAAGTAATATACAAGTATTTAAAAATTTTAATGTCTAAAATTAAACATTACTTTTTTCATCTTTTAGGCAAATTACATGTAAAGATTTTATACGCCTAAATGTAGCAATGGCAGCACAATTACTGTCGCACACAACTTGCACAGTTTTAGAAGGTACTATCCTGAAAATGATGAAGCTATCAGTCTAGCCAATTTTATAGAAATGGTAAATAATTGGGTCGATATATTCAATTCGCAAACTACACCCGAATCAATAAAATTAAAAAAAAGCTTTATGGCTGTGATGTTCTCGCATGCTCTTACTAAAATGATGAATTAAATGATGAAAAATGCAAATATTTCAAAAGGCCATCATTATGTCTATTAAATCTTTGACCTCTTTTTTTCAACATATAAAAAAAATCATTTTAACTAAACATGTCAATCAAGATTGTTTAGAAAGTCATTTTGGCCACATACAGCGTAAAGGAGTATTAGATGATCATCCTTCACCTTTAAACTATTTACACCGAATAAAACTGATACCGCTTGGAAAGAATTAAGTGACGTAAAGCAAAACAGCAATGTTGTTGAAGACAATAGTTCTCAATATCTGGTAGCTCTAACGTTCAAAGCAGCGTGCATAAAAGTAAAAAACACGTATGTGATAGCAGACCTAATGTTGATACCGCAGTATCAATCTGATTCAAGTCTATCATCTATATCAACATTTTCCACGGTGCGTCAAATATATAGCAGGGTGGATTGCTTTTAAAATGAAGGATAGTCACCCGAATTTAGGAATGTATAAAATTAAAATTTACACATTACCATCCTGGGTGCAAGATTTATCTTATGGCGGACTGAAAATCCAACTGAAAACTGGCACAAGACCGCAAAAAATTGAATTTTACTTTAAAAAATTTCAGGGTGATAGTGACATCCGACATAAGGGTTATATCATTGACAGGCTAGTCAAATTAATAAAAAAAAATGGATAACTTTGATGAATGTCTTATAACACAATTTGTTAGGTTAAGAACTAGAATAAGATGTAAATATTTGAACAAAACCTAACAAAAGCTCTGATTGCCAATCTGGCAATTATTGAAAACCCGTATGGTGATATAGCATTGTTCGAAGTTTAAGTGAACGGCGAACAGTTATATCGAAATTCCACTTTGAAGTCAAACTTTTCAATCAGATTTTTGAAAATTTATTCAATCGGATTTTGATGTATGAGAGTTTTATGTAGAACTAGTTTGCATACCTGTCGTTGTCGAGTTAAGTTTTTTGTATAAGTTTTAGAATACGAAGAAAACCGGAAAGAACTTAAAAACTTTTGAGAAAAATCTTATCCTTGGAGGACCCTTCGTTGCGAATTAGTCTAACACCAGATTCGTGATAAGCGACCCCGAAAACCCCCGAGTGAAACTTTTCAGCCTCCTATTGAGCAGGATTCATGCCGAAAATCTCGGTTTAAAAACACTCAAACCCCCTTAGCGGTAAAATTTCAGAAAACCCCGCCTTAGTGAGCGCCTACGTGATGGTTGGGACATACTGTCAAAGTGTCAAGTTTCTAGCTTCAGGGGTTTGGGGCTGGGCGTTGATGAGCCAGTAAATCAGGTTAAACGATTTTATATATCTGTGGCAACAAGTCATAAGGGCATAAGTCTGTTTTTAGGCTAAACCAAATTGTTTTGTCTATTAAAGTAAATACAGATCTTTTTATCTTGATCTGAAAATCGACTTAGGCTCTTATGACTTGTTGCCACAGATATATAGATCATATCCTAAATAACTTTTGTTCTTGCACTTTTTTGATAAGATGCACCGTTGTTGAGATATTCGCAAAAAATGCTTTCGTTCGTATGGGGGTAATGGACCCCCTAATGGTCCATTTTTGCCCATTACCGAACTTAGCCTTGCATTTTACGAAACCCGAATCTGCGTAAAATTTCAAGTCTCTAGCTCAATCCGTGCGCTCGCAATCCGCGCCAAAGGCAGACAGACGGACGGACGGACATGCAAAATTCAATTTTTTTTTATCATTCTAAACACACTGGTGTAATTCTTTTTTGTGTGTGATGACGGGATCTTGGCGATACAAACGGTAACGCAAATCTAATATACCCTTTGGTTTCACCATGCGGGTATAAAAAGTAAGAAGAAAAACTTCTTGAAATTAAAAAAAAGACGATTTCAAGAGAATTTTGTACAATCTAAATTAAGGACATTAAATGTTTAAATTAAATTAGTTTACAAGCAAGCAGAATTTTCTCTTGATCATCATTTTTAAGAAACCTTATATCGTGCGACAGTGACGTCATCGAAGTTTTATTTCATTATAGTAGATCAGAGTAGATCACATTTTATGTGTATTAACCTTGGTATTATGTGGAAAAATAACTTAAATCAAAATATCAGGGCAACAGGATTTTTCGTGTTATTATTAAAGTCTCTGATTTCCATTGTTCTGCAGGCAGCATGGAAAAGCATGCCCTGTGTTTGAAATAGACTTGAATTTTGTCCTTCTTTTTAGTTGAACTTGAAAACATGCAATTCGATTAATTCGATGAGATGAAGAAATTCGATAAATTGTTAATTGTTAATTCGATGAGATGAAGAAATTCGATAAATTCTGTCCAGCAACAGAATAACCAGTTATAATTTAGTGCAATGATCGTCCAAATTATTTGATCGGCAGCTCTGTTTTACAATATCCGTAAGCAATTACCTTTTAAAAAACTTTCGATTTGGCTTGCTTCGATTCCGTCTTTTCTGTTTCCGCGAATAAATGTATATTGTTGCAAATATTCCAGTAATTCATTTGCACAGACACATGAATTAAATCGCTCAGTACTCATGAGGAGTTTAAATAATAATATATTCTGTGACAATTTGTCAAATGCTTTGAAAAAATCTGTGTAGACACAGTCAACTCGATTTCCAGATTCCATTGCAGTTAAGCATAAGTTTGTGAATTCCAGTAGATTGGTAGAAATAGATCTATCTTTGTTAAGACATGTACCACTAATTAAAAACTTAAATTGGAAGCTAAGTGAATTACATACAAGTAACGCAACAATTTTCGGCATTGGAGAGAGTTTGCAATTGGTCTGTAATTTTCTACAGTTTTTGGACGCCTTTTTATGGATAGAGACAATAAAAAAATGTTTCCGGCTAAAACCGCCTTCTTCTCCATCCATGCTCCCCGCGGGACTCTAACGTGGTATTACTTCTCGAACTGGGATCAGGTTTTGCTGCTTATCCTCAGACGCCCGTCTTCCATTAGATTTATAGATCTTATTGCTCTGTTCACAGCGTTCTAATTCTCTCCGGACTTCAACATTTCTGCTGCTATATTTTACGCGTTTATACTAGTCCCGATGGTGGCCTCCAGGCTTGCTTTTCTGTTGCAAATCTCGGGTAACAACACATGCTCGTGATCTTCCATCACCCCCATACAACGAGGACAGTCCTGTGAGTCGCCGAGACTGAAACGATGCAAATATTTTTGGTACTCCCCATCTACACTTAAGAATTGTTTCAAGTTATACTGACCTCTCGGAAAAACCTTGTAGGTCCAGTGATCACTGTTCCTGTCACCGTCTTACGGACCCGTCCCATTCTGTCCTTCGCCTTTCGGTTCTGTCTAGCTGCGGTTTCGCTTACTTTGCTTCATACAAATAACGCACTCCGTGTTTGAGATGTCTATGAGAATCACTGTTGCAATCATGCACGCGGTTTGGTCTGACGTTGTTCGAAACGCACTGCATACTCGTAGTCTTCGGTTCTGCCAGTTCGAGTACAGCGGTCTCAAGCCATTGCTTTATTAGACTAATTAACATAGAACCAATGATTACCGAATATAGATGGGAAGTAAACGGAAGTTTCCGTTTAACTACGGCAGAGAAAAGAGATGCGCGATAAAAAAAAGTCACCAAGCAACACCATCTTTCCCTTTTACACCTTCATGTCATATGGAATTGAAGAAAAAACAAGACTCTTGTCGTTTAGTCAGGGCTAAACCAAGCGAGATTTTCCTATGCTTATAGCGGTCAAAAATTTGTATTATATTTACACAACCCTTGCACCAACACCATCATGCTTCCGACAGCGGCCTGACAGTTCGTGAAAATTTCCAAGCAAATTATGACACTTTTTTATTATTTAAATCGCGAAATACACTAAAAATTAACGAAATTAACACGAAAACTAAATTTTCCACCGAAATTGGTGGTTTGTTTTGATTTTTAACTAACTTACTGCTAAGATTCAAATTTGTGTATTGCCATTGTGCGATTTTTTTATGGTTTTTTCGAGGCGCATTACAACTAATTACGTATTACAACTGAGATGTGGCAACACATGAGATGAGGCCGCACACATAAATAACTCAGTATTCACACAGAAATTGAAACCGCCGGCATGTCGCTAGTTGTCCCTCTCTCAAACAAAATATTTTAGGAGAACTTTCTTATCTATATTAGGTAATCATTGATAGAACTCTAGTGCATGTATGTAGCGTGCTACCACAACAACCGTCCCATTTGACTGAACTAAAGGCATTTCTAACGCTCCGTGTTACCACTGCGCAGTATTTTTACGAAGCGCGTTTTTGATAGCCCGTCTTGCGAGGTTCATTACCATGTTGATAGCGCCAGTTGTAGATCGCGCTTTTCGGAATCCAAATTGGTTGTGTGATAAACAATTATTTTCCTCGATTATGGAAAGTGGTCTATTGTAGACAATTTGCTCTAGCAGTTTGGCCACCGTATCTAAAGGGTGGTTAAATTTTAAGGGCCGATGTTGAATGTGAACCACACCTAAACGTCAAGTTTTTTTCTGCATTTCATTTGACATTTCTCAATTTCAGACTAACTCAATTTGAACCATGGAAAGATACACAATCGAGCAACGCGTTAAAGTTATTCAGGCTTATTATGAAAATGGGCGTTCAAATCAAAATGCATATCGTGCACTTCGTGATTTTTTCGGTCAATTTAATCGTCCAAATGTGCGTACAATCGGAAAAATCGTGCAAAAATTTGAGCAAACCGGGTCTGTAGGAGATGTGAAAACACCAGTGCATGCTCGTACAGCTCGTACTGCAGAAAATATTGCTGCTGTTCGCGATAGTGTGGCTGAAGAGCCGTCCACCTCAACTCGTCGTCGTGCCCAACAATTGCACCTCCCACGCTCGTCGTTGATGAACATTATGCATAAAGACTTGCATTTACACGCTTACAAGGTGCAATTGACTCAAGAACTAAAGCCTCTTGACCATTTCAAGCGTCGTCAATGGTCAGAATGGTGGCAAGAAATGGCAACAGTGGATGATCAATTTTCGAAGAAAATCATCTTCAGTGATGAGGCGCATTTTCACCTCAGTGGATTCGTCAATAAGCAGAACAGCCGCATTTGGGCGAATGATAATCCAAGAGTGATTGTCGAAAAACCAATGCACCCACAAAGAGTGACTGTTTGGTGCGGTTTATGGGCTGGCGGCATCATCGGCACGATATGCATTTTGATTTGAACGCCCATTTTCATAATAAGCCTGAATAACTTTAACGCGTTGCTCGATTGTGTATCTTTCCATGGTTCAAATTGAGTTAGTCTGAAATTGAGAAATGTCAAATGAAATGCAGAAAAAAACTTGACGTTTAGGTGTGGTTCACATTCAACATCGGCCCTTAAAATTTAACCACCCTTTAGTACACACGTTGGACGGTAAGACGAAGGTTCTCCCGGATTCTTATTTGGCTTTGGTATTAGAATAAGTCTTTGTTTTTTTAGGGCAGGAAATATTCTCTCTCACAAACATATATTGAATACATCCGCAAACCTATTAGGCACAGTCTAGATTGCATGTTTGAGAGCTTTGTTCGAGATTCCATCTAGACCTGTTGCCTTGTTGTCTTCTAGTTTCTTGCAGGCCTCTATTTATCTCTGCCTCATGTTAGCACTGTGTTGGGGGAAACAAGGATAAAGTTTTTTTCTTCAGCAAGGCGACACATTACAACTTTGAATGCACCACCCCAGGGATTTCTATCTGCTTCTTCGTATAGTTGCGTGAAGTACTTACGTTTGCGTTTTATGAAAGCCACCTGTAGATTCTTTCGCGCTAGTTTATAGACCGTTTCTCGTTCACGGAATCTGTCTCTTCTTTACCTTGTTGACTCAGTCTTCTGGCTCGAAGGCACTCAATTCTAAAAGCGTTTATGTCGGAGCTTCTTCAGTAGTTCGCCTTTCTGTTTTGGGTTGCCCTGCGTCTTGGCATACAGGCGTCGCAATGCTTGTTCTGATTATTTCCTTTGCACTTGAAATAAAATTCACATGAAAAAATTGTACATATTAAATTGTACTGCATTTAAAAAATTGTAGAAACGATTCGCCAAAAATCAAAAATTGAAAAAGGACCAGCAGCGGAGTTGTCGGTAGAAAAAAAAATTGTTGCAGAATAATTATACTTAAATTGTATCACACTGGAAAAAATGTACTCTATGTATGAAGAAATATATAGTCCTGTTTCGAAAGAAAAAAAAATTTTGATACAGGGCCCCATTATGGAAGCCGCCGCCGACGTTTTCAAATCCACTTCGCTTTTCCAAATCCGATACGCCGCGCTTTGAAATGCGAAGAAGAAATTCCATTTTTTCCAGTTGTCAAAAATTGGCAGTCATTTTTGTAATTTCAGTCGAATAAACACTAAAAATATCGAATTCTCGACATTGAGACTACAAAGATGTTAAGGAGTCGTTCATCCCGGTTTGATCTTGCTCATAACAAGAATTTTCTTAATTTGTGCAAAAAAAAAAATTGATTTTTCAATTTCTTAATTTGTGCAAAAAAAAATTGAATGTAATTATTTTTTTTTTTTACTTTGATTTTTATTCTCTTACAAATCTGCAACAGTCCACCAAAAATCAATTTCAACCCAAAATCCGGCACCGAAAAGCAGCCGGATTTGACTGATCCTCTTCGCATTAAATCTGCTGGCGCTTTTGAGAATAAGGCGAAAGCGGATTCTATAATATCAAAAAGCAAATATCGTCCACTCCCTTTCAACTTTTTACGCTATTAAAATTATCCACATTTCTATCTTTCATCGTAAATCGATATTTTTGACAAGTATTTCAGATTTTGTAAAATCAAAATTAACATTTTTGTATGATCTAAAATTTTATTCGTCGGATTATAGTATACTCGTAAATTCCGCAAGAACGTAGATTTTGTATAAGAAAGTCATGTGCTGTTCACATTAGATATTTTTAAACACGTTTTTTTTTTGTTGAAAAAACATTTTATATGAACTATTTCCTTCAATTACCTTGAATTTTCAATTACTTCAATTATTACTTTCAAAATTCACAAAAATGCACTTTGGTGACAGTAGTATAATCCTATTAATGAATTATCTAAATAATCGACGTCAGCAAGTACAGTTCAATAGTTATGAGAATTGTGAGATAGAACTTATTTTAGGAGTGCCGCAGGGATCCATATTAGGGCATTTAATCTTCCTAATATATATTGATGATATATCGTCGGCTAAAAGTGAAATAGTGCTAACTCCATTTTTTGTCTTATATCATATTTTGGTGCTATTCGAAAGAGAATGAGATGGTGAATAATTAAAAAAAACCGCATAATCTTATATCGGCTTGAATTGTTGTGAATGAAATTAACGTAAATGTGCTAAGTCCGCATCGTTCAATACGGGTGTGCTAAGTCCTATCAACCGAACAACGTGAAGCAGTTTTAGATATAAATATTGTATTTTTAAGTTATTTTTAGCCAGTATACATTTATTAGTGGACGTGAAATAAGGTAAGAAATTTTGATTGCACCAATTAAACAATTAAATTTCGTGGAAAATAGAGATACATTGTGCGGACATAACAACAATCGCAACTATAGTTTCTTAAACGTGATAGACCCTATTGAAGACCCAATATCTGATGATGATGAGGGTGATCGGAGATTGTTTCCCTATGACTTCAATAGCGATTCACAAGATTCACAAACTACAATTGAGCAAAAATTTACAATTGAGCAAAAATTCCTTGAATCTGGCCATACACAAATGGAGGCAGATAGCATCCACTTTACTATAGAGCTAGCCTTAAAAAATAAAATTATTAACGTTCCTGCCGAATATATTGAAGTTTGCAGAGCAGCGAGAAAAAACCCAAGCTCTTATGCTGTGATTTTTTCAAATCATTTACATATGTATGTCAAATTCTATAAAAGCATACGCCCTGGTCGTGCTAAGGGTGATGCAAAAGTTACAGATATTAGAGCTTTAAGGTATATCCCAGACGGAGAGGTATTTTTCAAATTGAGATTCTCTGATTTATGGGAAATTATCCCACAAAGAATAGTTTCCAATGTCGTGGCTTTACAATGGAGTCAATTAAAGAATCTTCACCATCAGAGGAGAAATATAACAGCCCAAAAGTTTGAAGACCTTCAGCATTTAAAAAGTACTCTGCCCCAAGCTTACCATAAGTATTACGACGATTTGCCACATGATTTAATGACATTGTGATGTTCGTTTAAATATTATTTTTATTTGAAATTTTTTTTATTTCGTTGATTTCGAGAAGAAACAATTATTTTCATTTATTTATTAATATTTAAAGAATTTCCATTGTTTAGTTAAAAAAATTAATTTTAAATTCGCTTTTATGATTAAAATTGTTGAAAATAAAAAATTATTAAACAATATTTTTCATTTACTATTTTCGAACTCCCATAATTCTGTAGGAAAACGTGCTAACTCCAACAATTAATTGACCGAAACCGGTTACCGAAAATATGCTATCTCCCAAAAATTGTAATATTACCCAATCCACGCAATATAATTAGTATTTTGGGTTATGAAATCATATTTCAAGTGAAAATAAACAAACGGGATTTTCAGTTTTCTCTAAATGAAAATTAAGAATTATGAGAATTAAAATGATCTAACAAGGTTTTTATGCTCTCCTGTAAAATTTGATATTTTGGACTTAGTACAATTTCACTTTTAGTCGACGATATTTGAAATATAATTAAATGGGGTGTTAATTTTATATGCGGACGACGCGTTACTTTTGTAAAATGAAAACACACTAGAGTAATTATAACATGCAATACAATCTGATCTAGATAAGTTGAAGGATTACTTCGAGAAAAACAGCTTTAATTTTATCCTGTGTACGTCCATAGACAATCTATCTGAGAAGCTACAGTTAAAATTTCAAGTAAATCTGATGAAAATTGACTAAGTTTTTGACAACGTAAGTTTGAAAAACATACTTTCAAGTAATATAGTGGCAGAGCGCAATTTTGTATCAAAACCGCTTGTGTACCTCGATGCGAACTGTCACATTCTATTTCATAAGTAAAATGGTATTTCGAAATTGTATTTTCAACTCTCTTGATGAAAAAGTGATGTACCCACAATTTTTTTTGCCTCTTTATTCTGAAGGTACACTGAAAATTCGAAGCGAATTGGTAGAATGGTTCTCTTCGTAAAGCATTCTAAAATGTTGACACTATTCAAAAATAACCGCCAAGATGTGGAACTTACTAAACTCGTCGTGACATAATCCTCCAAAATTATCCGTCTGGATACCACTGCCGTTCTCCAGACAAAAGAGACATAACTTAAACCGGACATATTAGTATGCTCTTTGGTAAATGCTCTGCCCGGACGGCCCAGTAAATAAGTTGTGATCTATTATAACTTCCAAGTCCAGCGTAGTCAAGGTGGTAAAGTACTTGGCCCGTATTCCGGAGGTCGGTGGTTCAATTCCCGACTGTCGCACGCTGTGATTCAAGTCCACTCAACTTGCTTTACGAAATGAGTGAGTAGTGATAGTTGCCGCTTGATGCTAACGACATCATCGGTC
This sequence comes from Chrysopilus asiliformis, assembly GCA_964034945.1. Classification (NCBI taxonomy): domain Eukaryota; kingdom Metazoa; phylum Arthropoda; class Insecta; order Diptera; family Rhagionidae; genus Chrysopilus; species Chrysopilus asiliformis. Next base: position 75,679,763 of record OZ035960.1, on the reverse strand, counting down.
TAGATTGCTATCACGGCCTCTGCTGTTGATGGGTTGCAACGTAAAAAAACCTTACAAATGTAATTCGTCCATGGTTCGCAATCCATGCAAAACTGTAGATGCGCAGCAGGGAAGAAATTGTTATGAAACCTCAATTGAGGATGTCCAGTGGTGCGATTTTATAACTCGATCACTTCGCCAAGAAAACGTCAGGAGGCGAAGCGATGTTTCGCTTAGTTTGAATTTTATATCTTTATCGCTTCGCCAGTTTAGGGTTGTAAGCTATAAATGGAACATTGCTGAGACTGGAAATTTCAATGGAAATTTTCCAGTAAGAACTGTCAAAAGTGTACGCAGCTATAACATTTGCAATCTACAAATTTATACATGTTAGTTTCCGCGTGACACAGACAGACAACTTAGAAAAAAATGTTAGTCCCTTGTGTATTTGTCCGTAAAAAATGCACTTTCATCCGTGATAAAAATGTTTTTTCTCGAATGCAAATATGCAATTTTCTCCGGATGGAAGTTCATTGTTTCCTGTGGAATTGCACCCCGAATAAAAGACTCGGACCAATTTTTATCTTATTGCAATTGAATACAAATACAATATCATCTTTTTCCATCCTTCTGCATCTCTTGTGGGCGGCACTTCAGCATTTAATTTTAGGTGCAATTGATTCCACAAGTCGTCGCTCTTGGTTCTGGGGTTAGCAGAATTAATTCTGCCATTAGCCAGCCCTTCATTATCTTCCATGAAGTCCATAAAAATCGTGAACTGTTGCTGGGTAGTCTTTCTTACACCGCTCCTACAATGACACAAAACAATATATGGCTAAAAACTAAAAACGTTTTTCAATAAATATATACTCACATGTCGAAAATTTAATTTTTCTTATGGAAAAAAATGAACTGTCACAACTGGCGATAACTAAAACTTTATCGCCAAGATAGCGAAGCGAACGCCAGGCGAATCGCCTTATAAAATACCAACTTAGCGAAAAGTAGGCGATCGCCTGGCGAATCGCCTTATAAAATCCCACCAGGTTCTTCGAGAGCTGTAGTGCCGAGGATGATGAGCTCCCAAGTATTTGATGGAAACTTATGGAGCCACCACTCGGTCTAATAAATTTTGCCGTAGTATAGAACCAGAACTTTATTTGAGTTTCCCTAGTTCCACACCAGATTGATAGCTGTCTGGGTTAGTCCGTAGTTTGAATTTGTTCTTTCACGGATGTTATCCATGGTTTGCTGGGGGATGGTTGTATATAAGCCGTCTCTTCTCGGTCACATCCCACAAGTTTCGGTAACCGTATCCACCCATCTTTTGTTCTGTAAAAAGTTATAACATTTTGACTTGAAATATGTATAAAAATTTAATTAAGAAAAATAAAAAAAAGATTCTTTAAAATTCGCCAAAGTAACAATTTATTTTTTTTCTTTGCAGGTATTGTCATCTGATCAAATGTACTTTATTGTTTCCCGATCCTAGATCTTGCTATCCTCATTTACCAAACAAGTACATGGAGAAAATGAATAAGAAAAAGAATTCAAATTATTATGCGTGCCATACTACATAAGGCAAAATCTTTTATAGGATAATAACTCGGGTGTTTTAAGGCTAAATTATTAAAATAAGTAATTATAGGAAAAAAGCAAGGTGTCTGTCTGGTAGAGACGGCCAGAAGACGTGGATCCGCCTACAACGATCGCCAATAGATCTTTAAGTAAGAAATTTTAGTGAAAAGGAAACTAAAGAAACAATTTGATTGACCGTAATGTTACGGGATTTGACTTTCCGTTTGGTGAATTTTGGCATCTTGTACCTAAAAATCAAATTTCACTAGCAACACAACGAACAATGTTTAATAGGGCATTTTCATAAATGTAGTCGGAGCTTACGCAAATTGCACAAAACATTTTCTTCGTAAACTAAACGAATAACAAGTAAACTAAACGAATAACATAAACTGGGTTATTTATGAAGAAAAATCTTTTGTGTTATTTGCAGAACTTGAATTTATGAAAACGCCCATAGATAAAAAACAAATAAAAATAAAATAAAATTACACGATAAAAGCAACGAAGCAATTTCAATTTAGAGCAACTAAAAACAGTGTTCAAAACCATGGCCGAATTATACAAGGTCTGTTTGACAGCTCAGTTGCTTCTGGCTCTGACGTCATCGGCAAGAAATTCTTATAAGAGTCAATGGGAATTTTCCCTAATTCTCAAATCTAGCTAACATCTAGCTAAACAACTCCGTACGCACAATCAACATTACAAAGAATTTCTTGCCGATGACGTAGCAAAATGGTGGCTGTCAAAAAATAACCAGCAGACCTTGTATAATTCGGCCATGCACCAGACCTGTGTTTAATTCAGCCATGCGATCGATGCACATTTTTCCTTCTCCCCCCAAGTTAAGATCGAAATTGTTTCTCTTTAAGTTTTCCGCTCTTGTTCAAAGCGGTTTGTATGCTTTGCATAAAAATGAATGAAAGGTTCGAGCGATGGCTGCTGTTGGGTATGATGCACACACACATATAAGTATGCATTTCATTAGTAAGAGAGCGATATCTCGGTCCCAGCATTAAAGTTGTGTTCTCAAAGCAAATTAAAATCATAATTTTTTCTCGTTCTTTGGAGCGTTTTACTGAAATTCTGAATTTCGTTTTCTCGAGAGTGATTTTTATTTTCAATTTTTTTCAATTCCTCCAAAGCGAATTGAACCGAAATAATATGAATAGCCAGAATCAGAAAACCCCATTTAGAGAAGAGAAACAATCAAGTTCTATATGAGATTCAATACACACAAAGAAAGCATAAAAAGAGTATACATGTGAAATCTGTACTGCAAGCAGCAGACACAGCATAACAGCGGAGTAAAAATTTTGATTTTGCTTTTTAAAAACATAATTGAACATAGTTTAACATAACAAAATACCCTATACAATGCTTTAATGTAGCCCTCATCTTATAACACAGGTTTTGTTCAGATATCACCACAAACTATCGAGTTTCATCGATTGCAAATTTGTTATCATGGCAGCAAGCCGATTTTCTAATTTGTACCCCCATTACCAAAATCCAAGACGTATCCACGTCAAAAAAAACTTATTTACCTATCACAATTCAATTTAGTAATCATAACGCCAGGTGTGTACATCAAAAAATCTATCAAATACAGAGATGTCACTCTAAATTTTACTTGTAGAGGATCTCATGTAACAACTGCCAAAAAATTTTTGTCCTAAAACTTATTTCTTGACCCGCATAACTGAAAAACGGTTGGTTGAAATGTTTATAAATGGAATATGCCGCTTTTGAACGGACATAATTTCGGGCGGAGTGCTTGAATTAGAAACTTGCAGCTTGACATAACACATGAATCAATAAGTCCCGAGACTAACAATGAAAACAACATTTTTTTTGCAAAATTTTTTTTTATTCATCAATATAATCACCTTTTAGGGTGATACAATCGTTCCAACGCTTTTCCAATTTTTCAATACCATGTTTATAAAAAAAATTATCTTTCGCTTCAAAATAAGCTTCAGTTTCAGCGATGACCTCCTCATTTGAGCCAAATCTTTTTCCCTGGAGCATTTTTTTAAGATCAGCAAAGAGCCAGTAGTCACTGGGGGCTAAATCTGGCGAGTATGGGGGGTGGGGAAGCAGATGAAAGCCCAATTCGTTCAATTTTGCCATTGTTTTCATCGACTTGTGGCAGGGTGCATTGTCTTGGTGAAAAAGGATTTTTTTTCTCTGCATGTGCGGTCGTTTTTTTGCGATTTCCTCCTTCAAACGCACCAGCAAGTCAATATAATAATCACTGTTGATCGATTTACCTTTTTCGAGGTAGTCAATGAAAATCACGCCATGCGTATCCCAAAAAACTGACGCCATGACTTTGCCAGCTGACTGCTGCGTTTTCGGACGCTTCGGACGGCTTTCGCCAGCTGTGCGCCCCTCAGATGACTGCCGCTTCGACTCTGGAGTGTAGTGATGTATCCATGTTTCGTCCATGGACACGTAACGACGCAAGAAATCTTTTTTATTGCGAGTAAATAGCGATAAACAGCTTTCTGAATCATCGACTCGTTGCTGTTTTTGTTCCATCGAAAGCAATCGCGGCACCCACTTGGAAAAAACCTTTTTCATGCTCAATTTTTCATGAAGGATAGTAAATGCACTTCCATATGATATCTGTGTTATCTCAGCAATCTCACGGAGCTTCACTTTACGATCTTTCATTATAATTTTTGTCACTTCACTCACATTTTCCGGTGTAACGGCTTCCACAGGTCTACCCGAGCGTTCCGCGTCATTTGTGTCGGTACGACCACGTTTAAACTCGGCAAAGCACCGACAAATCGTTGCTTTTGATGGACAAGAGTCCGGGTAACATTTTTCAATCCATTGTTTCGCTTGCACGGTGTTTTTACCCATTAAAAAACAATGTTTTATCAGAACACGAAACTCGGTTTTTTCCATTTTTTAAACAAACTACAAAACGACTTTACTCCAACCTCGATAACTCAGCTGTTTCTGGTCCGATCGACTTAAAATTTTGACACGTTTCAAGCAAAGGTTAGTACTCTAGAAAGACGTGGTTACTGGTTTACTACGAGCGTCATCTCTGGGTTAGTCTCGGGACTTATTGATCCATGTGTTATAAGGGTTTCGATAGAAGCAAAAAAATTCCAATATGACCTACAGGCCGAATATTATCAAATAATAACACTACCTGACAAAAAAGAAACTATTTTTGTGTTGCCAAAGATTTTACAATCTTTTTAGGATAATTTAACATCGCTCTAGTTTTTGAGAAAAGCCCAAAAAAAAAAGGTTTTTTATTCGAAAAAAATCCATATAAAGAGAAATTTTTGATTTTTGTTATTGCCGTTGATATTTCAATCATTTCGGGGTAAGTTGACATCACTGAATCCGAATCTGAAAGTAGTTTTTCTGGATTCTAGTTTTTGAGATTTGATTTTTTTTTCTAGTTATATGCTGATGACAGAATTCTTTTTACAAATCTCAAAAACTGGAACGAATTCAGCTAAACTACTTCCAGATTCGGATCAGCGGCGTAAAATTACAATAATATAATTAAAATATCCATAACAAAAATAATAAAAAAAAAATTTGAGTTTACAAGGAATTTTTTTTTGAAAAAAATAATCTTTTTTTGTGCTTTTCTCAAAAGCTACTTGCCGTTTCAGAATCAGTGACGTCAAATTATCCTAAAAAGATTGTAAAATCTTTGCCAACAAAATGGCTGTTGTGCAGTCTAATAGAAGTGTCTCTCAAAAAAATGAAGGTCAAACAACATTTTCATTTGTATGGGGGATGCTGAAAGGGATGGGCCAATTATACTCATCAATGAACTAAGAGCACAATTGGCCCATCCGTTCCAGCATCCCCCATACAAATGAAAATGTTGTTTTTTATTTTCTGGAAAATTGTACGCTAAATCGAAAAACTATGGAAAGATTAGAATGGTATCCCTCAAGGCTCAGTTCTAGCTCCTACGCAATTCTTAATATTTATGATCTACTGTCTCTCACTCTCAAATCGCTTTTCTGTTTCTCTGATGACAGCTCCACTGACGCCTCTTACCATTTCAACTCACCTGCAGAATCGAACGCCACTGCAGTTCGTTCGCAATTCAGTGAGCAAATTAGATCTTTGAATTCTGATTTAAACACAATTCTGGCTTGGGGCAGAATCAACCGTGTGGAATTCAGTGCCTAGGCTTTCTGGGACGCTGCAAAAAATATTTCGCACCAATTCACGTGCTCAGCATGTACAGGACCTACATTCGACCGAGACTTGAGTACAATTCGCACATTTGGGCTGGAAGCCTAAAAACTGTCCTGCAACTGCTGGACCGAATTCAAAAACGTGCAATCCGATTGATTGGAGACAAATCTTTGACAGATTTTGTTTTAGTTAAAGTAAGACGAGGCATGGACTATAACCTACAGAAGTTCAAGGAGAACGTAAACTGACATCTCCTTTCGTCTTTCACACCATCCTGAGCTGTGCTTCGGCATTAAAGGGTTTATCACTTCCTTTAATTTTGTTTTAATTATATTAAATTAAAGGGCATTAGCCAACCTGTTCAGATAAATCCGAATGTAAAAAAAATATTGTAGGGCAATAAATTTTAACAAGTGAGTCATTGTCATCTTTTATGCTATTGTATTTACTATTTGGAAATGGGTTTTCTCAAAAAAATCGGAATATTTTGCATGATATGATTGTTCATTTTAAATTGCAGGGATACACTTAATATGAATCGAAAATAATTTGTTTTATTACAATACAAATGATAAAATCACCCTGTGGCATCTTTGGTTCTTCCTTTTTTATTTTTTTGTTATACAGTGGAGTCCGCTTAAGAGCACTATGGCTTAAAAGAACATCCCGCTTAAAATCACAATTTCTTGTGGCATTTACTTTTCTAGATTATTGCCATTCATTTTAATTTGTTTAAGAGAACACCGTTTAAGAGAACAATCCGCTTAAGAGAACAGCATTTTGTGCGCAGTTTTTTATAACTCATACAAAAAAATTCCTTTAACCTTCATCCGTCCCTCAAAAAAAATCACACTAAAGTTCCTCGGGTCTATTTTGACCCAAAAAGGTTTAGTGTATACAAAAATCAAAAAACGAGTTTTTTTATGTTTTTTGAAATTTTTACAACATACAACAACATATGTATAACCCAAAAGACTTATATATTGTTCTAATGAACTCTCCCCGAAAATAGCGGTCAAAAAACTTCATACAAAAATTGAGAAATATGGCAGTTGAGTTTTTCCCAATTGACATCCAACAAAATCGGTTTCTTATACCCGAGAAATCACCCCGTTCGGTCAAAGATTTTAGATCCGTATTCTAGATATAGTTTACAAACACTAACTAATATAATATAATATGACTAAATTAAACATTTCTTATACGAATAACTGCCTTGGGTCATTTTAGACCCGAAGGTCTTTAGTGTGACTATTTTTGTAGCAGTGTAACGGGTAATCGGAAGTTGCCAAATTTTTGCATACTGCTAGTTTACAATAAATAAGGCAAAGTCAAAAAATTTCAGGTTCGTAATATAAATATTTTTAAAGGTACAAGCAAACTAATTTCTGTTTGGGTCAAATTAGACCCGAGGGACGGAAGAAGGTTAAACGAAAATAGCGACAAAACATGTGACTCTACTAAAAAACGTCCATAACACATGTTTCAAAAATGTTTCATTGAAATCTCGTAAACAATTTTTTTCTGTTAAACAGAAAATCGAGATTTTGGATAAATCAAAAAGTGGTGCCAACAGAAAAGAGATTGCAAAAGAATATGAGTGCGGTATTTCTACATTATCAAAAATATTAAAGGCAGAAAATGAGTTGAGATCTATTGCTTTGCAAAATAGAAACCTTTCTTCTAAAGAAGTGAAAAAAGGAGAATTAAAGATATATGTATTTTTACATTGTTCGTAAAATACATTATTTGGTTTTTTATTAATCTTTAGGTGCCTCAGAATCAAAAACACCGCTTAAAAGAACAACCCGCTTAAGAGAACCAATTTTGCTGACATTTTCAGTGTTCTTTTAAGCGGTATATCACATTTACTACAGTTAATGCCTATCCTCTGACAGGAACCGTAATCTTGGTAAAAATGCCGTAAGGTTAATCGCTTCACGAAAGGCCTTAATTCTAGTATATGGATTAAATATAATCCAAGACTATTACATAAGTTAACTAATAATGACGAAAACCTCGTCGGAATTGCTCCAACCGTTCAGGAAATAGCAGTAAAGGGGGTTGGCGGACAAAAGAAGGGGTAGATTACATACACACATTTTTTATTGTTATCGGAGTTACGTGTGTGTGCAAAATTACGAGTCAATCGGTTTAGCGGAAGTGGACCAAAATTATTTTACAAGGTTAGTCACTTGACAGACAAAGAAGCAATTTAAATAAAAGCTTTTGAAAATCCAATATGGCGTGAATCTTTCGCCACGCGTGTCTATACTTTTTAGTCTTCCAATATATATCCTTGAGATATCCTTACAGACTTCTTAATGTGAGGATCGGATTCAGCGATACCAAAAAACTCCAACATTGATTTTTTCCAGAATATTTTGAAGAAAAGGATAAACACGTTATTCTTATAAAACCTCCCCTTATCCTTACAAGGACGAAGTAGAGAAAATATTGTATTGTCATCGGACTTGCGTACACGGCAAAAAATCTTAGAGTGAATTCAATGCAAAATTCTAATCCAATAGTAAGGATTAGAATTTTTTTTAAATTAATTTTTGGTTCGATCTAGTATTAAAATCTACAATTTTGATTAAATTGTAGACATTAATATTAAAAGTATTTAAGTTTAATGTAAAATAAAAAATAATTAAAAGATGAAGGAAAAAAAATTAAAATATTTTCAATAAGTCGCATGTATTAAATTCCAATCCAAAATTGTATTCAATATAATTTTGGATTGAAAAATACTCCAGGATTTTTTGCCGTGTATGTGTGCACAATTTCAAGTCAATGGGCCTTTCTAGACGTGTATTCTTGCATCAGCGGATCAGGTTCTGATTGGTCAGCGACTAGTGGAGGGGGTTCTGCAAGTGATGCACGGATGGTCGAAATTCAAGAACGACCAAAAGTTCTGCATGCACTAACACAACTAAACAGCAATAAAATTTTTCCATGGGTGAAATTATGATTTCTCACACTACGATGCTTCTCTACTCACGTTCAAACCACAATGACAATATTCGCACTTACACATATAAAACTGACACAACTGGTAACAACAGCGTGTGGACTTGAACTGTTGTCGTTATGGTTGTTGAATTGCTTGTTTTTACAACACTGTGTAAAAATGCCCAATCGGGTGAGTGGAACTGGGTCAAACTTGGATCATAGTTTATACTAGTTAGGAAACGTAGGGCTTTTTACGTGTACCTACGTTGGAGTAAAGATAACCGATATACTCTGGACGCGGTTTTTCTTTCTTTCCTATGCGTAAATTACCAACAAAACACAACACATGTAAAACCTAGCCATATTTTCATACACCACCAACACATGCAATCTCCCGCTGTCGGAAAATTGCATGTGTTGGTGGTGTATGAAAATATGGCTAGGTTTTACATGTGTTGTGTTTTGTTGGTAATTTACGCATAGGAAAGAAAGAAAAACCGCGTCCAGAGTATATCGGTTATCTTTACTCCAACGTAGGTACACGTAAAAAGCCCTACGTTTCCTAACTAGTATAAACTATGCTTGGATTGCAAGATATGAATCTGACAGACAAACAGAGAGACGGCAAAGAGGCAAGCTAAATAAAAGCTTTTAAAATATCGCTGCCATCAAATTTATCGCACTTTTTTCAGCTAAGTGCTTGCCTTGTGATCCAAAGAGCAGTGGTTCAAATCCCACTCAGGGCAAAAATAATTCGGTTTGAATTTAGAACTTTTCTGCTCATGGACCTAAACACGGACCAGTTTGGTCATTGCCTCCCGCCGCCTGAATACTCCTCCAACCTCTGTAACTCGACACAATGGTCGATAAGGCCATGTACTGTCGCGCCAATTCTTCGTTGCAGTGGGATATGGGGAGTATTCAGTGTGTGAATGGATTGTATGAATGGTTGAATGAATGAATGTCTTGAGCTGTGCTTCGGCATTAGAGCCAAATTGCCTAAGGTCCTGGCATAAATATAAAAAAAAAATGAAGGAGAGTATTGTATTCATGACGGAGACCGACTCGAGAATGGGAGCAGATGAAAAATTTCTTATCAGAACGAAATACGTTTTTTAAAAATTTTCGAAACCGTTGCTTTTGGGGAAAAATGCATATAACAAAACTTATCGGAAATATGATTTTCTACATTTTTTGCTTTAGCGGTTTACATGTATCTCTAAACGAGATGTCACACTGACCTAAAACGTCAAAATGTCGGACTCGGAGGAAGAACTTTTCCAACTAGTCATTATTTTAAAGTCAACATTATATAAAGTAGAGAGCCTATAACCTAGAGAGTTGCCATGCTACCTTAATAGACTGTGCTACTAACAACAATTACCGCCAGACGAAAAAAATATTGAAAATTATCATTTTATTGTATTTAATCTAACAAAAATGACATTAGAAACTACCCGACATGTTCCTGATATCAGCTACAAGTAGGTCCCAGACACGCAGCTGCACATTTTTTGCAGTGTGCCATGCGCCATTGGATTACATGTGCAACTGATGTCGGGATCAGTCAGCTGCAGCAGCTGATGCCAGTGTGACATCTCGCTAACAGTTCTCAACATATTTCAAAAAAATTAGTATCTCAGAAACCAACAGTGATGCAGCGAAAAAAATGTATGTAGTTTCGTTTGATAGTATGAGGTACATCCACATACAATTTTTGCATTCGTAGAAATTTAAGCGTGGACCATTTTCAAAATGTATTAGCGATTTTTAGCAAAAGTTTCTCAAGGAAAAACTTGGTTTCTACTTTTCCGCTAATTATAAAAAAGGTATTGAAATCACTTGAAGTTTTTTTTAATTGGTAAATCAATTTGAAGTAGTCTTAAAATTTTTCTCGGCTTCACATGCTCTATCATGAATTGTATGTTTACGTGGTGTTTTTTTGCAATCCAATTTGTGTACTAATAAAATACAATGTAACAAAAAGTGAAGTGTGAACAAAAAGTCTGGATGGGAGTTAATTTGAATATTCAGATGCATGCCTTCAAATTTATCATTCTCGGTAAGTTAAAGTTTTGATTAAATTAATTAAATATTCTTGAAAGCTTTTATTTAGCTTGCCTTCGTATCTTTTTGTTTGTCTGTCTGTCTGTCAGGGTCCAATCTTGCAATCTAATTTTGATCTACTTTCACTCATCCGATTGACTTGAAATTTTGTACACGTACGTACGTAAGTCCAATTCAATGCCATATTTTCATTACTTCGTCCATGTAAATTCGTGTAAGGATAACAAGATTATCCTTTTCCTCAAATTTTCCGGAAAAAATACTCTGTGGGTTTTTGGGGTCGCTGAATCCGATTCTGATGTTGAGAAGTCGGTAAGCATAACGTAAGGTCCTGTAAGGATGATGTGATTATTCTTTTCCTCAAATTTTCCGGAGAAAAATTTTGAACATTTTGTACCATAATCGCTACACTGGTCGAAAAAGTTACCATTGTTACCTTTACAGTGACGTCTGGTCATGGCTACAAAAAATGTGTGCCATATATTTCAAAAAATGTATAAATCACAATTCAGACTAACGATTACGATTACGATTGAAGCTTCTCGACCAATGAGATCAAAGATTTCAATGATAGGGAAATGAAAAATTTGATCTCATTGGTCGAGGAAGCTCAATCGTGGTATTGTCGAGTAGTAGGGTTGTGTTTGAGTTTTTCTCCGCAGCACTAAAAAAATTTCATTGGATCTCTATTAGCTAAAGCCGAAATATTTTTCTTTTCTTTTTCCTTTTTTTAAATAAAAGTTACTTTACAAAAATTTTTAAAATATGGCTCCCGTTACGCGTACTGCTCGGTCAAGATAAAACGGTTGAGTTTTTCTGCCTCAAAGTCAGTATCACGTAACCAGGACCAGAATCATTTATTTTTACGGAACAAAAATCGGTTGTCTATTCAGAATAGATCTGACCTACTGCCGAAACCCCAATATTATCGACGATCACCAGATGGATAACCACGACTATCAAATTATTGTTAACGAGCCAGCTATGCTTTCATCAGTATCAGCTGTTAGTACACCCCCTTCTCTTCAAGGAAGCTGCAGAAAACGAACACGGTCGCTGTTTATATCCAATATTCAAGCAGGATTTCTAAATGGAGAAACTTTGAATGCCAATTCAATGTTTTTCGTCGTCATCGACATTCATCTTAAAATGCACCTGTTGGTGTAGGCGTAATCGTGGGATTAATCGTTAGTGTCTCTTCAGAAATTTCATGTTCTGAACTAGAAATTGAGAATCCATCACTTGAAATTATCTGTGTTAAACTATCGTTTGCTACTACCATAAACAAATTATATAAAGACTGTTTTTCTCTAACAACTCAGCTTTGAAAAATAATCCCCCAAAGCAGCAGATATGCATGCGGTTGGCAGCGCACACGAGCAGCGGAGCATGTCGCTTGGCCGAAGAAAAACATTGAAATCGTTTTCAAATGAAGTTTTACCGAAATCGTAGTTTTCTAATACAAGAAAATTGTATATAGTTTACTGATTTTCGATTAGTTTTTATGTTTTCTGTACATAATATTAACTCAAAAGTTTTAGGAGTTTAAAATTAATTAGAAATTCATTTAAAAGAAAAATTTTTTTTCTTTGAGAAAGTTTCCGTTTGGAATAAATCTGTGAAAATTTTGAGTTTCTGGAAGTATTTTGACACTTTCAAACCTTCTTTGAAGTTGTTGCTATTTTTCTTGAGATATTTTAAATTTCGTCACTAATTTGAATTTTACAATTCAATTCGAGTTTTCGCCGACTTTGACCCCCTCCTCTCCGCCTACTGGAATTTATTCCACGAAACAAAAAAATACGGGTATCTTTTTTTTAGGTCCCTAACTACATCCAAATGAAAAAAGTTAAAAAAAAAACAAAGGTGACTTTCAAGCTCCATTCAAGTCGAGTATGAAGTTTTTACATATCTCTAACGGTTCATGAGATAATTTGAAAAACATTATTTTTCACATATTTTTTCAGAAACTTTAAATATTGCAGAAGAAAGTCTGTAATATTCACATCTTTTTTTTGAATTGTTTAAATCATACTTTAAATTGTTTAAATAAAATGCATTTACTTGCTTTATCAAACTACAATTCTGTGGAAATTTGATAAAACTTGAAACTTACATTCTCAAAGCAATTTAAAAATATGAACAAAATATAACAAGATAAAATTTTTAGTTTGCTGATTATTTTAACGTACACAAACTAAAAATTTTGTCATGTCACATATTTATTGTTAGCAATCAAAATATTCAAATCGAAAACCTGCGGAAGGAAAAAATACGCACGCACAAAAAAACACACACACAAAATACAAACACACAAAAAAAACACCAAACACACTTGCCCCCGCTTCGTGTCGCTTGCATAAGAATTCAACGAGAATAAAACGAACTAGAAACGAACTAGAAACGAAAACTGGTTTTAACAAAGGGCGAATATAAGCAGCGGCATGTATAGGCGATCACCACGGCTGCTTGTGGCTAGTCGGCAGCTGCTACGTCACGATGGGGTATTATTTTGAATTTCGGTTTTGCACTAAGTTGAGTTGTTAGAAAAAAACAGTCTTTATATAATTTGTCTATGCTACTACATACAAAACTATGGTTGCTTCGATTGGTTATATTATTTCAAATCAACCGCCTAATGATTAGGTTCTAGTCGTCGGTGATTTCAATCTGCCAAATTTAAAATGAGTTAAATTTGGCAGATTGAAATCAGACAACAGTTCATCGTTAATTTATAATGCTACGTCATCCAGTGAAATAATCATTTGCGATAATTTCTTCTCAATGAACTTAAAACAAGTAAATAACGTTAAATTAAATAATTTTGTTATGAGTACCGACTGGGAAGCATTGGTTCATAACGATCTAAATATTAATAGTGCACTAATTAAAGTTTATATGAAAATTTTCAAAGGAATCCACAGTTTCGTCCCATTCCCATTTACCAGAAACACTCATAGTGGCGTTTCTCCGTTTTGGTACAACAATGAGACTGGGGGAGTAGCTCCTACCCGAAATGGGTATTTTTAGCCGTCGCTCACCTCCTTTGCCTCCTCCAGAGGTTCCCAAACTTTGTATGAAACTTTGGGGGGGGGGGGTGCGGTACCTCAAATGAAAGGTATTGAAGAGTACATTCCAAAAATATATAGCATGATAATATTCCCCCCTTACCCTTCAATTTATACCCCAATGAAAAAAGTAGTTTAAAGAGATTTAACCGATGTACCATCACAACGAAATTCTAGATGGTTTGTTGAATGAGTATGAAATTTGGTAAAATGGGCAACAGTCACCGGTGATTATACTGCAATCAGAATATTTAAGGAATGTGAACAAAAAATTGTTCATTTCTTTCCGCGAGTACACCGGCTTTTTAAAATTTTGGCCACGTTTCCCGTGTCAACATCATCAGCTGACCTTAGAAATGCCATGGGATAAGATCGTCTAACTGGACTATCTAAGCATGTCTAGAGAATTGTAAATAAGACCCGAAGAGATTGTGGTCAGGCTAGCGTAGCAACAGCAACGACTGAATTTTGTTTTGTAGCTTATCTGTTTTCCCGTTTTTATCCAGACATTCTCCTGTATTTAAGGCGTCTGGGCAATATTTTTTATGTGTCCCAGCGCTGCTTTTGCAGGGCTGCACTATGTTACCTGAATTTAAAAAAAAACCCCTCCTGGCGCCCTTGAATAGAGAACAGAGTACGGGGAAAAAGATAACAGGATGAAAACCCTAATTTAAGGGAGTATTTGACCTTAGGATTTAAAATTTTTCAATAATTTCTACCTGTATGGATTTTTTGTATAACTTATCAGCTCTGTATTACTTATCCAACATACAATTTTCCAAGAGAAGAGTAATTTTAAGGATAACACTTATCACCTATTGTTGTATTTCCTTAATAAACGAAGCTATATATCCAAACTTCTTCCAAATGCTTACGTGTGTGATGCTATCGATAACCCAAAAACATTTTTTTAATGTAGTTTGAACACCCTTTATTTTGCGTTTTCGCTTAACATGTACATGAGAAAATCTCTTTCATTGCACACGCTTCACACTTGACAAGAATTCAACTTGGCCCTAATGGCTTTTGCAGTTATTTTATGATAAAATGTCAATCCGCTAGAATAAAATTGAATTTATTTTTCTTATTTGTTTGTAATCATATAAAATATTTTTACGGTGATATTTTGAATATATTTCGATAACATCTGGGCTGGCACTTAGTATATAACCGAAAAAATTTCTCGACTCATAACATTTACTTACATATTCCTCCATTATTTAAAATAATAAAATCTTTAACAAAATTCATACATCTTATAAGGTTTTATGGAACATAAGATTTATTATAGATTAAGAAAGCTTAAAATTGAAAGTTTTGGTAATGACAATGACTTTTTAGTAAAAAATGAATATGACAAAATGTAAATGATATAAAATTTTCTGCAATTTTTGCTTTAACAGATTTTTTGTATCCTAACGGTTCTCAAGATATTTGGCACATGAAAACATAACAAAAGCTATAATTGCCAATCTGGCAATCATTGGAGACCCGTATGGTGATATTCGGATCAAAACTCGAACAAAATTCCACTTTGAAGTCAAACTTTTCAATAAGATTTTTTAAAAATTTATTCCAATCGGATTTTGATGTATGGGAGTTTTATGTAGAATCATATCCTAAATAACTTTTGTTCTTGCACTTTTTTGATAAGATGCACCGTTTTTGAGATATTAGGTTTCACCATACGGGTATAATAATTTTATTTATAATTGGTTTATGATAAGAGAAGTATGAAATAAATATCATACATACAGTGTTCAAACGCTCCCATTTCTAGTCTTTCGTTCAAATTAGTTATATATATAATGACGAAGGTTTTACATAAATTTACTACAATTTCATCGATTCTACTACTATTTTTCGGCCGATTTACTACGATTTCGAAAATCAAAAGTCACAACCCTGAACAGAACTTTAATGATGGGAGCCAAGGTGTATCAACTAGAGAGGTGGAGTACTCCCGTCCACTACTATCAAATATTGCGCGTGTGACGTCACAACCGCTAAACAGAATCGAAGGTGCCAGTGGTTTCTTATGGGAGATTTATGCGATTACTTACACCGCGTCTTGACCTGGGATTTTTCATCGCAGAGATTTTTGATTGACCAATCAGAGCTCGAGTTGACGGAGGGGAAAAATCCCAGAGAGAAGTTTCTTGAAATCTTGCAATAGCAAAATTTCTTGGAATTTCACAATTCAAGATGACGGAATCCAATTTCTCCCGACAAGTAATTGCAAAAATAACTAATTTTTACAAAATACTATACAAAAAGCTTTGGAAGAGAATAAATAACATTAAGAGGTTTTTCTTTTCGTCTGTTCTTCTGTTTCAGCCTTTTCAATTTCACGTATTGCATTAATTACGAGAGCGGCGACTGGGTGTTTTTTTCATTGCCAATTTGAGAAATAAAATTTCAAGAGATTTTCGGCCCAGATGTCAAAAAAATCTCATTGCGGTGAGATATTTCTTCGGATGAAAAATGGTTAATCAAGACGCGGTGTTAGATCTGACATGTTTATATAGTTTTTTTTTGTTTAGGTGTTTTAATATAACGTACAAATAGATCAAATTAAAGAGTATATACAATATGTATATATTAAAATAGAGTTAGTTTGAATGGAAAGTATTTTTTATTTGTATTTTTTTTAGTACATTATTGATTAAGTTTCCTTAATTTAGATTGACGAAAATCTTCGTCCGCTCTACGCTTTTTTTTCAGTATTTTCTGTTCCTTAAGTTTTTGATTAAATTGCTTACATCGAATGTTAACACGAAGTTTAGCATATCTATTAATCAGGACAAAATCAAAGAAAAAATGAGAAAAATATCTCCATTGAGAAGAACAGTTGTGATTGAGTGCACTTATTTCAATAAATAAAATGAAATATACCTACTTCCTCGCCTTAGAGTTTGTTTCATTTTTTTTTGTTCAAAAGCTTCAATTTTAACTAATTTTCAAAAGCACTGCTATCAAAGGGCAGTGAGCATAACGCTAAACGTGCGTTATCTTTTTTAATTGAAATTGAGCAAAATCGTAACCATTTTTTCCTTAACTCCTTATTTTTAGGAAACTGGTGGAAAGTTTTTTTTTCTGGATATTTATCTACCCACCATCGAAATCGTTTGGTGTTTGATACTGCCGAGATAAACTTATATTCATCGGTGCATTCAGAGCGCGGTTGTTACGTCACAGCACACTCACACTGGCGCTTGGTGTGTACGATACAAACGGGAGTACTCCACCTCTCTAGTTGATACACCTTGGATGGGAGCGAAATATCGTTCTCTCAGTAGTAAAATACATACTTATATGTGTGTGTGCATCATACCATAGATTAGAGACTTACTATAGATAAGACACAAACGTGGTTTTCCGTTTGCCGCCTGTAGAAAGAAGTAGTCGACAGCATCATTCCGTAGTCGACAGCATCATTTCTCTCTTTTTATCATTTAGCTCAAATGGACTTGTTGAAAAAAATCATTTTGTAATACTCGCACAGAACAAACCAAAATATTGGACCAACACATACACAAGGGCCGCCAGCGGCCTTTCACAATTTCTTTAACTGTCAATGGCGATAGGATTTTTTAGGAAAAAAACACTTTTATTTCACTTGTTACGTTGCTTAAATAGAAAAAATGCCTGGCAAGGAACATTTTACGGAATTTTCTGCCGACAATACGAAATATCCCGCGAGTTTTGCATTTCTCACACAAAAGCAATTAGTGTCTTTACAAAGCAAATGAAACAGACGATAATGTACTCTTCTTGAGGAAAAAATTTCTTACGCGTTTCCTAACTACACTCTAGAAAATTTTATTGTAATTTTACCCCTATTATCGTAGGAAACCATTTTCCTACGATAATAGGGGTAAAATTACACCGAGTCGTAATGGCTTAAAAGCTATGCATTTTTACTCATTTTGTGGCGTACAAAAGCCTCTTTTACGGGGGAACTATAAGCTAAATAAGAAGTAAAAGTACAATACGGGTGTAATTTTACGACATGGATGTTTAAAATTACCACATTTTTGTTGTAATTTTCCTCCTATTTGGTAGCAAAACCGCGTCTTAAAGGTGTAATTTTACGACATTTTTTGTTTAAAATTACACCGAAAATGGTATTAGAATTTCTCGGCTTATACGGTCTGAAAAAAAAAATAATATATTATTTTTGCGGATGTTTTCACATCCAAATTTCCCGGGCATGTCTGCCATGTGGCAGGCGCCACACAGGATTTTGGTAGAGTAAAACTCGATTCGAGTATTTATACTCCGATGCCACAAACCTTATGCGAATTATAAGGTTAAGGTTAAATTGTCCGTACAATAATGCAAAAATACCCTGCGAGCGTGTTTTTACACCAAAATGAGAGTAAAAATACGAATATTGGTCGAAATTTTACGCAAGGTTTAAAATTACCCTATTTCTAGTGTAAGATTAATGTTTTTTGGGTGATTTTACAACTTAAATGGTGTGCGAGCTAAATTCTGATTTTTTTTCGAAATTTTACGACGTTTTTGCAAATTTACCCCGTTTTTACCCCATTTTTCGGTTTAAATTCAAATTCATTTTCTACAGTGTATATATCTCTAAACTATGATCATACCCAACAGCCATCGCTCGAGGCTTTCATTCATTTTTATGCGAGACCCACAGACCGCTTTGAACAAGAAGCGAAAACTTAAATAGAAATAATTTTCGTTTCCAAGAACGAGAGTCGGAAACCACAGCAAACGCTTTTGCCGTTAAGAACGAAAGTTTTAAGAGCGAAAAGAACGAAATAACATGACATTCAATACATCAGATTCAATCAATACACACAAAGGAGAAGCATAAAAAAAGTATAAATGTGAAATCTGTACTACAAGCAGCAAACACAGCATAGCAGCGGCAGTAAAAATTTTGATTTTGATCTTTAAAAAAATAATTGAACATAAGTTAACATAACAAAATACCCTAAACAATGCTTTAATGTAGGCCTCATCTTATAACACAGTTTCTGTTCCGATATCACCACAAACTATCGAGTATCATCGATTGCAAATTTGTTATCATGGCAGCAAGCCGATTTTCTAATTTGTACCCCCATAACCAAAATCCAAGACGTATCCACGTAAAAAAATATTTATCTCACAGTTTTATTGTTTACCTCACAATTATATGTATTGATTAGGGGCTGCGCCACGAACCGATTCGGGGTTCATCCCCTCACCCACCAGTCGGCCTTTGGTCTCCCTGTTCATGCCGGCCTGCGGCCTCCGCCAACTTTTCGTCGTTCGGCCTCCAATCGTACGTTTATCCTATCTGTCTATACTGAGAAATTTCGGGAAAAAATTCAAAATAGATTTTGAAACAATAAAATTATTGCTCATAATTATTGGGTGGATATTATTGGTCGAAAATTTTTTCTTAGCGTTTTGAGAGCTGCCCTCACTAATGTTGAAAACCAGATCGGAATTCCTTCAGGGAAGGTCAATAAAAGTATCCTATCCTTTATTCTACAAGTAACTGTACCTGTGTGCAAAGTTTCGTCGAAATCGGTTGGACTGGTTTCACGTGTTGCCGGAACAAACATTCAGACAAACAAAATTTTTAAAAAGGATATTTTTGGTATCAGTACAGTACGCTAAAATACTTCGATCTATACTAAAATTTCTAAAAAAAAAATTCAAAATTAAAAAACTACCCCCTTACAGTTCTATTATATACAGTGTGTTCCACAGAAACGTGTATTGAAAAAAACATAGTAAAACGCTCCGAATTATTTTTTTTCAAGACATTTATTAAAATATAGATAAAAACCGTTTGCGCAATTTAATTTAATAATGGGTCCAGTCACCGTTATTATCAATAATGGGTTGGCATCTTCTGGTACAACTTTCACTTAATTTTGCTGCATAATCGAGATCCAAAGTCATCCAAACCCTTTTAATAGCCCGTATAAGTTGTCGTGTGGTCGTAATATGTCTTCCTTTTAACTTATGTTTCATTACAGACCAGACATTTTCGATTGGATTTGCATCTGGACTCTGTGAAGGCCAATCCAATGTTACTATTCCATGATCTTCTTTCCATGATGTGCACCGGTAACTTCGATGTTTCGGGTCGTTATCTTCTTGAGTCCTGATTTCTAGCTCCATATAGTTTCTCTGCGGACTTCAACAAATTTTTTTGATATAATTTGATTATGAATTCAGAATTAAGATTTTGTGTGAAGGCCACCAATTTTCCAAAACCATGTGCTGAAATGTGCGGAAAATATGTCACAGTATTATTGCCCCTGCCTGGGCTATCATCAACATTTCCACATTCTCTAAATCTCTTTACCGACTTATTCACGAATGAAACTGAGGTCTTTGTGTATTTTGCCGCCATTTTTGCACTCATTTTGGGACCTTTGGGATGATGCAAAACTAGGAACACCACTTCGAAACGCTTTTTGTATACCGCACTCATAAGGTCTTTAGTCTTACTTTACCAAAATATGACACTGTACTGAAAAATTAATTATAGCGCGAAAAAGGCAATAGTATAAGCAAAGAAAATTGGCATCACACACACTTGTGCAAGCAAGTATAAAAAATTGCTGCGACACACGTTTCTGTGGAACACACTGTAGATAGATAATGGTAAAAGATTAAAATTAAGTGCGCAAAAAATGTCCTTCATGGATGGCCTCTCCAATGGAGACAACTTGATTTAAATGCTTTCTGAATTGTAGAAGATAGCTAGTGAGGGAATTCACAGAGAAAGAAGGGCGTAGATATTATTGGGCGTAGAATTTTTTCTAAAGGATAACTTGTGAAAACCGCATCGCAATTCGTTGAACGCTTCAAAAGTTATCATGGAGAGTGGGGAGGTCAATAAAAAGTATCCTATTCTTTATTCTGCAAGTAACTCTACCTGTGTGCAAAGGTTCCGCGAATTCGGTTTGGCCGTTTTCGCGTGATGCCGGAACAAACGTTCAGACAAACAGACAGAAAAAACAAAATTTTTAAATATGCTATTTTTGGTATCAGTACGATAAAATGCATCAATGTATATTAAAAATTCTAAGAAAATCAAAAATTAAAAAAAATGTCCCCCTTACAATTTTATTATAATAGATAATAAGCCATCAATTTCGGCAATTTCTCCTATATTTGGAGATCTTATTGCCAAAATTCTTGTAATATATGCGACAATAGTTCCTATTCTAAATTTTTAGTTCAGGTATCAGAAAATGGGAATTGCTCCAGTCCCTAGTTAAAGATTTCCAATTTTTGCCAGAATCAGTCTAAATACCGTGTTATTTTTAATTGGAACGCGTCCAAACTAACTAGTAATAGTTCTAATCAAATTCGGTATTTTCCCATTCAATTTATGTCTGCACATATAATTCGCTTGTGAAGACCAAGCTCGTCGTATAAAAGGTTTCAAGTCGATTTTATATTGTGCGCAGGTCGGAGGGCGATTAAGTGGGCTTTCGAACTAGGAACATGCTCCTCCTGGCTGCTACAGACCAAACATGTCTGAGCCCCACTAGAAGGAATTTTCGGGATCTCAAAACACTCACACGAAAAAAAAGAAAAATTACGAGTACAAAAATAATGCGAATCACTGGCATCGTAGAATGGGAATAATCCCCATTGTACGGTGGAAACAACTCCAACATTTTTATTAGAAACGTTCCTACCTTGACAGGAATAATTACCGAATTTGATTGGAGCTATTGCCAACTTTTTTTGACGCGTTCCCATCAAAAACAGGAAAAAAATTTCTCTCCGTGTTGAAAAAATATGCCATTTTATATAGTGATTTTTAAAAGAGTGTTAAGCTGTGGCGTTATATCTTCTTGGTATTAAGTCCTACCGAAAATAAACCCAGTCGTTAATTAACGGTTTAACGGAAAAAGGGAACAAAGGCACTCATAAGAAATTTAAAAATCAAATAAAGTTTTCATATTCCTAATGTTGTGTTTACTGAAATTATAAAGAGTAAAAAGCTCGATCTTTCACTTATATTATCCCAGTAAATAGCTCATTATTCTCTACAGTTCGTTTAAAAAGTGAGCTTTCGACTAAATGCGCATGCTTGAATCCTTAGTAGAGAATGTTGGAATGAAAACAAGATGAAATCTCATAAGATTGAAAGATTCTACAGAATATAGCGGGGCCTGGTCTATGCGTTAGGGATTCTCTATGGATCAGTTCATATAAGTGCAGTCCCGCGTTCAAATACGTCACGAAAAATAAAAAAAATAAAAATATTGACAGTTTGTTCTAGTTAAAAAATTCTGAATATCTTTAAATACAAAAAACTTTTGCAACAAGGTGTGACTATCTCTTTAACAAAAAGATAACAAAAATTTCAATATCCAAAAAAGCAAACAATTTCTGAAAGGCTTTATCTTTTAATTACTTGAAAACGTAGCCAAAGCATAAACAAACATATATAAATATATATTGTTTTTTCTAGCGACCCAGATACGTTTTCAAATAATTAACATATATATATACCGACTATATATCTATATATAAACGCGTTTCCCTTATTTATTTCTGTGTGTCTGGCTCCAAGTGACTTTTGTTCCTTTCCCATTATCAAAACAAAGTTTGAATAATTTTTCTTTAGCAAAAACATTTTTACTGTGTCGCGAATGATGGCTATGTATTTTACATTTTAATAACGTTCTTTGTCACTTATCAAAGTCAGTGTAAGAAAAATTTTTATTTTGTGTATAGTTCGAAGAAAATAAGGAAAAAACGTTTTTGGAGATAAATGTGTATTTTTGGATAATAGAACTGTGGAGGACTGTTGAAATGTTTGTGGATGACTATTTGGTCGTGTAGATATATTAGAAAAAATTAAGTGAAAATTTAGAAATTCGTTACTAAGTTTCCTGTATTACCGGCTGAATAACAATTTATGGCGTATTCGAATTCCCTGCTGCCTTTACTAAACTCTAAACCTGTGATTCGAATTCGTCACAAATTTTTAGTGATTGTGACAAAAAAAAATAATTTTTAAATACTAAAAAGCTTGTTCTTTGTATAGAACAATAGGAATATTTTAAATAAATGTATACCGAATTACGTTAGTATGAAAATTCAATCTATATATTGCTTAAAAACAAGCAAGGATATTACATTGACCAATAAAGTATAAATAACCTAACGTAACACAAAAACGAAATAACAAAATGATTTTGCGTTTTTTTTTTAAATTATCTTATTATGTGTCTCTAGCTTCTATTTTAAAAACGATTTTTTTTGTTACATGATTTTGTTGTAAAACCTGGAAATTAAACAAAATCACAGAGTAGCACCCAGTATTCGTATAGATAAATTGCATGCCACAATTTTTCAAATACTGGTTCTCATATAGCGTGTAACGAAATAAAAACCATGCTACGTAATGGAATGAAATTTTTTTATATTACACTAGCTTGCAAGTACCCGGCGTTGCTCGGGTAATAATAAACTTTTGAACATGAAAAAAAAATCTTTTTTTTTCAAAATTATTTTGATATATAGAAAAATTATGGCAGAATTCTATTTTAAACGTTTTTTTTATAATTTATTAACAACAGTGCGTCAATGTTTCATGAAAATCGCAAACAATTTTTCCATTTGTTTGAGGGAAAGGAAATTGGGCGAATTCCCATAGCGCCCGACACTAAATGGTTTTTGCATTTATTTTGCAATATGGGTTGATTTTTTTAATAGTCCGATTTCGCCCATTAACCAACCCTTTTATGAAAGAAGAACGCTGCCATATTTTAAGCCTTTAAAGCGTTTTTGCTCGTGAAAGATTTTTTTTGTCAATTTAAAGACGCTGACGTATTTTTTTTATCCGGCAATTAGTTTTATGCACTACAACTACTAGACCAAATACAATCCACCTATGCGTTTGGCGTAGAGTCGGTTTTTGTTTTATTGGGTGAAAAATGTCATTGATGCATTACCTATCTAACAACGAAAACCTTATTAAAACCGTTTAAATAGTTTATGGCAGGATGTTGGGTTCGCATAATGCGGGAGGGTTTTGCGTGGTCGAAAGTTTTCCTTGGTGAATGATACTCTAAACCAAGCATCATCAGCTAGTGGCTCGGCTGGCTCATCACACAGATTGGCTTTAACAGCGTAGCCCTATAATCGACCTTTTATTGTGTGCTGTAATGCTTGTGTGTTGCGGTTTCAACCGTGCTTTGGAGTTGGAATCGGTGCTGTATTTTAATGTGTAGTGGTTACAAATTTTGATTGTAAAGGGAGCGACAGTTACTTTGATGACCCCTGCTCTAAACCGTATCCGAATCGATTTAGTAGTTTAGGATATAGGAGGTTTCGCGTCACGTGTGAGGAAGTGATTTGAGTGGTCGAAAATTTTATTTGACGGTCGCGCAACACTAAAAACCGAATTAAAATCCATTAGTAATTTCGGAGATAGCAGAAGAGAAGGTTCTCATTATGCGGGAGGAAGGGTTGTGAGTGGGCAAAAGTTTTTCTTTACAATCGACCTACTAACACTAAAAACTGTATTCAAATCCAGTCTGTGGTTGAGGATATAGCAGGGGAAGGGGTTCTAAATGTGGACGAGGGGGGGGGGGGGGTGGACAAAAACTTTCTTGATGGACAGTCTTGTCTAACACTGAAAACCGTATTCGGTTGGGTGGTTTGTAATAATGCTCCAATCAAATCAGGAGTGCTCGGGAAATGTTTGTTAGGCATGAATACAATACAGGGTGTTCCAATGGCTTAGACCGATGTCATGTTATTTGGCACATGGCAATTATGTATGAAAGAAAATATTTCAATAACGGTAAAAGATAATGGGTAACATTAAAAAAAAATTAAATTGCGATTTAAAAAAAAAATAACCAATTTCCACCAAAAGTTGATAGGATTAGCTTTCAATCGCATTTAAAAACAAGCCGCTATCTCATTTCTTCTAACCTGCGTCATATTTTCTAAGGATTTCAAAGTGCTGTAACTCTGAAACCACTGCAAAAAAAATCTGAAATTTGACATTTTTCACAAGCGCTGAGGGTGATTATGTGAGCCAAATTTAAAAGAAATCCAAAAAAAAAATTTTACTCCTAGTCCTGACGTGGATTCAAATATAAGAGCATATACAAATTAACATTTCACGAATACCTCCTATTTAGTGAATGTTACGATAATTAAGGACATATTATAGTAAATTAAATGTGTTACAATTTCGTCTTCCAATATTTTTGCGTAAGTCGAGATATTTAGGCAAGTAAGTCGAAAAAATGGCATTTCCATTATCTTTTTAGTTCTTTGTGGGGAAATATTTATGATAGCATTTTGAAACCTAAGATGATAAAAGAAATTTCTGTGAATTTTTGAATAATAAATCCTTTAAGAACCAATTACTAAAAAAACATGACAAAAGCTATAATTGCCAATCTGGCAATCATTGGAGACCCGTATGGTGATATTCTTATCAAAATTCGAACAGTTGTACCAAAATTCCACTTTGAAGTCAAACTTTCCAATAAGATTTTTTAAAATTTATTCCAATCGGATTTTGATGTATGAAAGTTTTATGTAGAATCATATCCTAAATAACTTTTGTTCTTAAACTTTTTTGATAAGATGCACCGTTTTCGAGATATTCACAAAAACCGTTTTCGTTCGTATGGGGGGTACCCCCCCTAATGGTCCATTTTTGCCCTTTAACGAACTTAGCCTCGCATTTTACGAAAAACGGATCCACGCAAAATTTCAAGTCTCTAGCTCAATCCGTGCGCCCGCAATCCGCGCCACAGACAGACGGACGGACGGACAGACGGACGGACATGCAAAATTCAATTTTTTTTATCATTCTAAACACACTGGTGTAATTCATTTTTTTGTGCGATGACGGGATCTTGGCGTTACAAACGGTAAGGCAAAGTTAATATACCATTTGGTTTCACCATACGGGTATAAAAATTGACGACGTAGACATATACATTTTCCGGGAATGTTTTTCAGCTCAAAAGTATCTATCAGAATCCATTAACCATACTTTTTTTCAAAATTGTTCTACAGTGTTATTAATAAGTAATAAGTATATTTTTGCGATACAGTTTTCACCAACATTGTGTATACAATGGTATAGGAGGTTCGCGAGAAAAAACTAGCTCGCTAGGGGATACGCCAGCGAAAAGAGTATATATATATATATGTTTGCCCTACCAATCAAATCTTCGGTCCTGGTTAGAATCACTGTTTTGATCACGGATTAAAGTAATTTGTTTGTTACAAAATATTAAAGTTTTTCTCTTATTTCGAGTGACACCGGAGGCATTACTTTGCCATGTCTTTTGTGGATAGAATTTTTAATGAGCTAAAATCTCACATCAAAATTTCACATCCAATATTAACTATTATCATTTTCAGTAAAGTATTTTCATTATATCCCTTTCTTACCGGAATATGATAAGAAACATATGTCTACATTTCAACTGAGTTTCTAGAGCAAAATTCTAGAAAGATATTTTTATATACCGAAATATTGATTGTTTGGTAACATAAACAAAAATATCAGTTGTAATCAACATAAAACTTTTCTCTGCAATATCTATTTTCAGAGAAAAGGATTCAAAAAATTTTGTTATACTCATTTTTTAAATATTTGAAATCTAAATTCTAAGTCTTAAAAATAAAACTAATTCCGGGACACTGTCTAATCTGCCCCTTCCCCTCACCGTATTTTTCACAGACAACAGCCTCTGTAATAAGACCACCTCAGAATTGTCACATAAAATTGCCGCCCTTAAAACCGCTTCAATCGGGATACCTCTCATAATTGGCACATGAGGACATGAAAATCATGATTATTTATCTAATCGGGACAATTCACAATGTATCTCTAGATTCGTTGTTAGCTGGGAACGGAAGTGCTTCATTGCAGAAGTTAGATTTTGCGCTAGATTATGCGTGTGAGGTAAAAGGCCACTTCCTCAGGTTGGAATATATTGTAACGGGTTCGGATGGATATTTGCAAAGTATAACGCAAGCAAATAAATGTTTTTGTATTTAACAAATAAATGTTTTTGTATTTGGAATAGGATAACTCATCCACACATCAAAATTCAATCGGATTTTTTAAATAAACAGTTTGCCTGTCATCATAAAGAGTATTTGACGATTGACCCCTGAATTGTAGCTTTTTTATGTTTTCAGGTGATTTCACAGAATTTATAATATCCGTCCAGGATAAAAAGTGCTATTCTGGTAGTTTTTCGAAATACTTTGAAAGTACAGTGGTTCTATTTAATACCCATGTCCGACGCACAAAGTACTTTTTTAAAACCACAAAGGATTTCTACTGATTTGCAATTATATGTTTTTATTGAAAATTTCTTTAAGAGCCTATCCTAGAGAATCGCTGTTTTGAAGCATCTTTGGTACACTTGATTGAGAAAACTATAAGAGATAGCGCAATGGAGTTTTCGCTATTTTGTTATGATAAGTTTAAACTAAAATTTGCGTGTTTCACTTTTTTTATTTTCAACCCCATTATTTATAAATTTCATTACAAAGTTAGATAATTTCGTAATTTTTACCATCTTTGGTACACTAGATCGTAATATCCGTGCAAGATGGAATAACAAAATGTTCTACAAAAATGGACAGCATAATATAAAACTGCGTGAAAACTAAGTAATAGTAGTTTTATTGAAAGTCAAAATGCCACTTTTTTAACCGCCATTTTCATATCAATTTATTTTTATGTATGGCGTGAAATTCATGCAATAGTTAAAATGTTCATTAATCTATCAATTGATATTAAAAAAAATCAATATAAGTGGGTGAAATATGTGGAAATTAATGAATAAAAGAGTAAAGAAAATCAATGAAATCCAACATTTTAGTTTATGGTTTGAGTCAAAGGTATTGACTAGTTCTCTCAAGTTTCGACCGTGTCGCTAGTTGTATCTGTGGTAAATGATCAATGAACTTTTATGTGCCTCGGTTCGCCGAATGAAATTTCGGCAAACTTTCGGGATTTGTCGATTATTTAGCCGTTCATTTAGAATTTGATATAAACAATATTCCGAACAGGGGCGTGGCGTGAGTTTTGAAGCTAGAGATGCAAATTTTAATTTTTTGGAATTTAATTGCCAACTTAAGGTTTTTATGTTATTAATAAAGGTATTTTTTGTGTTGTGCAAAAATACATCTCTCGTTAGCTACTTAAATAAATGACAATAAAATAATAAAAAGTTCAAAACTTTAAAATAACTTGTACTTTATGATTATGAAAAATTCATCCGATCTTTGATCCCCAGACTACGAAATTATAATGTGTTTGTTTTTTATTCGAGACCCTTATATATCCGCGTCGAGAGAAAAAGTAAATTAATGATCTTTTTGTATAAAAAATACTGTTATAAAATAAAATATTTACGATTGTCCGCATAAACCCGGATACACCAAGATCGTTCTTAACTCAGAATTGCTAATTCTGAAGAGAATTAAAAAGCTTTTTGAAAATTATTTAAACCGCTGTAACTTACAAATTGCCAAACTTTGTTATCCTTCGAAAAAAGTAAACAAGGCCAACAAAATAACTTTTGCTTATTTGCACAACCGCAAAACCGATTAAAATCTTCGTAAACTTTGACCGAAAATCGTCTCGTACAACTTTTATTTACTGTTGTTATATTTAACTTTTGTTTTGGTCTCCCGCGATCAAGAATACACTCATACCTCGCTTTACGGCCTAGATACGTTCCGGGAAAGTTGGCCGTAAAGCGAAAAGCCGTATAACGAATCAATTATTTTCATACAAACCCATACAAATTCAATAGGATCCGTTCCAATTTTTTTAAATAACGTAGTTTTTAGTTTAAAATGCATTTTTTTCTTTTTATTTCATTTAAAAATGCTTACATACAAAATAAAACTACATAACAAGTAATATAAGGATAACTCCAATAACAAAAAAAAATTGATATGTACATAAAAAGCTAATTTTAAAAAAAATAAAAAAATTCATCTGCACATGTCCATATATGTACATAATAAAAAACATAATTTAAAATGTTTAAATCGGTTCTAATCTGATGACGAAAATGAATTACACCAGTGTGTTTAGAATGATAAACATAACAAAAGCTATAATTGCCAATCTGGCAATCATTGGAGACCCGTATGGTGATATTCGTATCAAAATTCGAACAGTTGTACCAAAATTCCACTTTGAAGTCAAACTTTCCAATAAGATTTTTTAAAATTTATTCCAATCGGATTTTGATGTATGGGAATTTTATGTAGAATCATATCCTAAATAACTTTTGTTCTTGAACTTTTTTGATAAGATGCACCGTTTTTGAGATATTTACAAAAAACGATTTCGTTCGTATGGGGGGTACTCCCCCTAATGGTCCATTTTTGCCCATTAACGAACTTAGCCTCGCATTTTACGAAAAACGGATCTGTGCAAAATTTCAAGTCTCTAGCTCAATCCGTGCGCCCGCAATCTTATTGAAAAGTTTGCCTTTAGAGTGGAATTTTGATACAACTGTTCGCCATTCACTTAAATCACCATACCATAACCACGTTTTAAAATTTAATAGAATAGAATACTATAATTTATTAACACGAATTTGTGAAAACAGGCAACAATGGATAAATTTTCAATGTCCAAATGAAGAAATTAGGCAACATAAGCGTTTCATGGCACACATTTAAAAAGAGAAGCTTTCGATCAAGCTTTTGTATCGGTTAATCGAAAATGAAATGGCGCCACTATCTAACTCTGAGCTTTTTTTCCTTAGGATAGCCTCTTAAGAAATGCGAAAAAAGAAGATAAAAATGTGTCCGAATCGACTTTTATGGAAACCACCGCATTCCACAAATTATTTTTAAAGTATTTTCCTTTCGTCCAGTGGAAGTTAATATATCTTACTTAGCGCATCATTATTGCACTATCAGAAATAAATCGAGCAAAATCTCATCTCACATAACTTTAATTTAAACCAATTGACTTGAAAATCACAACGCCACCCAAAAATAAAACCGGTCGAAATAAGCTTTAATTTTCACCAAAATTCATGAGACAAAATAAATAAACGGAAAAAACTCACCCTGATGGTGAAACTGAGAACCTGTGTCAAAATTGAAGGTCTTGGCTTAGGTAACCATGTATGAAAATTATTTTCGTGAAAATTTTACAACATAACGGAACAATTATTTCTTTGTTTAGAAAAAATCTTATAATTTCAGTATTATTTTTTTATGAGTTTTTGGTTTCCAGCAATTTTGAAAATCTTAATTATGTCACGACAATTTATATTCGATAAATCAATTTTCTAAAAAAAAAACTGTAGTCTAGCAGAACTGGATATCAAAAATAGCAAGACCTAACTCCAATCTGAACTTGAGATTGTGACGAAAGGGATATAAATATTTTAAATGTCCAACCGATCTATAATTCGCGTTTTGCATACTTTATTGCTCAAACATGTATTCACCGATGAAAAGAAATATTCGAGAGCAGTCAACCTGCAATTAATATCAAAAGATTTGCACTCGAATATCCTGAGTGCTAGGACTGTAATTGCTTGATCTGAATTTTAAAGATTCACATAGCGAGTTTTATTAGTGCGACTCTATTTACTGAATTAAAAATCTTCCCCACTTGAGTGAGGTCAATGTAGTTTTTAAGTGTTAAGATTACCCTTAACACCGTGTGCAACAGAATCTTGTATGACCGGATTCGAATCCCAGTCGGAGAGTTTAGTTTTTTTTAATTTTTTTTTATTTTTCAGTTTTTTTTACCAAAATGTTTGGTTTGCAGGAATAAGCCTCTAATTATTATATACTCAATAACAACAACACGTAAATGTTTTTGAAATAATATAACAGTGAATAGTTTAAATGTTGAGACGGTTTGTGATGTAGTGAGTTTAACATGTATTTTCAATCTACTTACCACAGTGAAAATTATATAGTGAAAAATACTATTTTAAAAATTCTTACGAAAACATTAATGTTACGATGGTGGCACTTCTGGTGGTGACTTCTTTTATACGCAGTCCTTCGTAAAGTTATGGTGGATCCTTTAAAAATATTTTGGGTTTTAACAAATAGTACTTACTTAGGTAATTTTTAAATTTTAAAATTAATATCTTTTTATTTAAGCAGTTGTATCATTTTTTACAAAATACATATAGTGAAATCTCCAAATAACGAAATCGCTATGGGATAAAAAACCAAACGGAGGTTCCACTGTATTACAAATTAATCTTCAGTGAATAGTTTTAAGAGAGTTGTAGATGGCCTTAAAATTACATATTGTCGGTATAAAAGCAGAATCCAGTAACAAGGAACATTCTCCAAATGCCCCCCACGGATTTTGATGAAATTTACATATGTGAAAAAGGGTAAAAAGATAAGGGACACGTTTTTTTATCGGCAACCATCCATGTATACGTATAGGGTCTTTTTTGACATCCCGAAAAGTGTGCCAATTTTCGATTTTTGACCTTTTTCCATAGAAGAATTTGTCCGATTTCAGTGAAACTTTTGGTTTTTGGGAAATAAAAAAACTTGAAAAAAGTTCATACGGTAATGTACCTAATTTTCGACCACTACTTTTTACGCTCGACTCGAGTGGAATTTTTTACGTGGATACGTCTTAGATTTTGATATGGGGGTACAAATTAGAAAATCGGCTTGCTGCGATGATAACAAATTTCAAAGCGATGCTACTCGATAGTTTGTGGTGACATCCGAACAGAAACTGTGCTATAAAATGCGGCCTACTATATAAAATGCGGCAGGGTATTTTGTTATGTCAAACTATGTTTAATAATTCTTTTAAAAATTAAAAATCTAAATTTTCACTGCCGCATTTATACTCTTTTTATGTTCCTCCTTGCATTGAATCTGACGTATTGAATGTCATGTTATTTCGTTCCTAAAAGTTTCGCTCTTAACGGCAAAAGCGTTTGCTGTGGTTTCCGACTCTCGTTCTTGGGAACGAAAATGATTTCTATTTAAGTTTTCGCTTCTTGTTCAAAGCGGTTTGTGGGTCTCGCATAAAAATGAATGAAAGCCTCGAGCGATGGCTGTTGGGTATGATGCACACGCACATATAATATGTATTTTACTACTGAGAGAACGATATTTCGCTCCCAGCATTAAAGTTCTCTTGAGGGTTGTGACTTTTGATTTTCGAAATCGTAGTAAATCGGCCGAAAAAAAGTAGTAGAATCGATGAAATAGTAGTAAATTTATGTAAACCCTTCGTCATTATATATATAACTAATTTGAACAAAAGACTAGAAATGGGAGCGTTTGAACACTGTATGTATGATATTTATTTCATACTTCTCTTATCATAAACCAATTATAAATAAAATTATTATACCCGTATGGTGAAACCGAATATCTCAAAAACGGTACATCTTATCAAAAAAGTGCAAGTACAAAAGTTATTTAGGATATGATTCTACATAAAACTCCCATACATCAAGATCCGATTGGAATAAATTTAAAAAAAAAATCTAATTAGAAAGTTTGACTTCAAACTGGAATTTTGATATAACTGTTCGCCATTCACTTAAATCACCATACGGATTTTTAATACGAGACAGACACCTTGCTTTTTTTTATAAAAAGGATTTCACAAACGTAGAGGTTCCGGTATATTTTTTTAGATTTTTTCAACGTTTTGGACGGTACAAGGACGAGATCTTTGCAATAACAAGTATACCATAACAAGTATACCATAACAAGTATAGGAGCCGCTCCATTACCATGACTTTTTACCATGACAAAAAAATGCAGGAAACTAGAGCAAGATAGACTTATGTAGATCTAAATAGGAATGACTGAATACAAGTTAAACGCTATCCCTTCCAGTTTTACAATTTTATAGCAATCATATCAAACCTTATGCTATGAATATAATGTTCAAATTGGCATGGTAACAAAGCTTTTGACTATGCATGCGAAGGAGAAAAAGCTTTTAAAATGACATCACGCTATAATAACAGTTTGAATGTGTCCGTGCTTGTTATTCACTTACAGGGACAATGTGTGGTTGTAGTAGAAGTCGCCATAAAATCGCCATAACAAAAGAGGGGAAATTATTTTTGCATTTGCCGACAAAATTTTGCAGTTGATTCTTATCTCCCTTTCTCGCCAAGGCATCTTCACATAAATGTGTCTCATTTTTTTTGTCATGGTAAAAAGTCATGGTAATGGAGCGGCTCCTTTAACCATAACAAGTATACCATAACAAGTATACCAGCTATCGATTCCTCGTCCTCGAAAACTTTAAGATTCGACATTTCATGAAAATCTCTTGAGACGTTTCCGAGATAAAAGGTTACAATTTTTAAGGATATAACATTAGGAAAAACGTCCGTTTCTCTCGTAATTTTTTCTATCAAAAACCGTTTTCCACGAGAAATCGTTCGATCCTAAAGGATATGCATTTTTTATTTACCCTGAAATTGTAGAACTTTTTTTAAAAACAAATTTCTCCTGAGATTTTTTAAAAAATTTACAAAATGAAATTAAAACATAGGAAAAACCACAATTACCAGGGGCCAATCCTGAAATACTCTATATGATGACAGATAAAATGTTTATTTAAAAAAATCCATTTGTATAGGAAAAAGGAGTGGTCCAACTAGATTTTTATGTTTAGATAGATTATGTAAAATCATATTCTAAATACATTTTTTTTTCGATAAAAAAGTATTCGATTTGTGTTGGAGAGGAGGGAAGTAGTAGTCCGATTGGATTTTGATGTATAGATGAGTTATATAAAATCCTATTCTAAACACCTCTATAAATTTTTAATCCACTCACCGTTTCGAGAAAATTGCAAAAAGTTCTTTTGTTTATATGGGGGAGGGGGAAGGAAGAGTCCAATTTTGATCATTCAAGTACTTAGCTTAGCCATTTACGAGAAACGTAACTATAAAAAATTTCAAGTCTCTAGCTCAGTCCTTTTAAAAGTTATGGTGTTAAAGGACAGACGGATGGACTGACGGACATCCGGAAATCAAAAGCTTTTATCATCCCTAACACCCTGGTGTAGTTCAGTTTTGTGTCCGATGATTGGTTTGATGCGTTACAAACGGTATACTAAATATAACATACTTCTATATGATATTTCATATAGAGTATAAAAATGTATATATTAAATAGGAGCTGGAAAGAAGATTAACTTGAGCTAGTAAATTCCTAGTGTCAGGAGCATAAAAATATAGAAACACATTGTTCCAAAACAACAAGATAAAACTGTAAAAAGAATAAACCGAGCACTATATTCGTTTCAGTGTTCTATATCTTCTTTGGATCCTTTACACTGAAAACATGACAGGCTTGAGCGTCATTTATCTTGTCAACATGAACTTGTTGTATTGCCGAGTGATTTATGTGCTTTATGATATACTCTGCCAACGGTAAGACACATTCTGTAATAACCTTACGTTATACGTTTGCATATGGGGAAGATACATAACTTCATTATGTGTATGTATGTATATAGTTTAACAATGGTTCTATAGACAAAACAACGAATCACTATTTTCGACTGCATCGAAACCTTACTTTTCTATTATATTGCTTTTGGGTTTTCGCAATCTTATCGTTTTTCTTATAAGCGCCAATTGTGAAGACTTCTTCGTATTATTAGTCGGAATAAAACTCACCATCTTAGGCAACTAATAAGCGCTAACAATTAACCAATGATATACAAACTGTAATACAGAGCATGATATAACAAACACACAGGCCAAACATTTATTTTATTTTGAAACGCCTAACGAAAAAATGGTACCGAATTTTCCCACATTTTATTATCCACATAGTAGAATTTCTTGCTTGTGTGAACACACATCTATACTACTCAGATATGTTGCTTTGTCTATTTTATACAGAAATTTGTGAATAGTTGATATATGACTTTGTGTTATAGATTACAAAGATTTTTCATCTGTATCTGTCAGTAGATTTTCTTGTAAATTTGTCTTGCCAGATGTCGCTACGTCTGATTATTAATATTATTTTGCCTTGAAAAGCTATTAACCTTAATTTCTTACGCCGAGAGCGAATGTTAGTTCCATCTACAAAAGTATTGATTTTGATACTATACTAAGTAACTCTAAAACTATACTTCTCTTTATCAAAAACTTCACTAAGAAATGAAAAAAATTCAACTCTTCCAAATTTTTACACACAAAAAAAAATACTGGGGTCCTATCGGCGAACTCGAATCGAATCGACACACGATACAATTTGCGCACACGAATTTATTTTGATTCGGTTCGGTGAACTCGTTCGTATCGTGTGTGTATAGTAGTGCCACTATTTTCCGAAACTTACATATTTTCCAACCTCACAAAACTTTGTCCTCCAACGACACAACACACGGCAGCTGAAATGTCACCGAGAAAAATACTCGATGAAAACGAGTAAAGGCCACCCTCCATTACCATGACTTCGGCAACTGCAAAAAAATAGAGACACATTTATGTGAAGATACGTTGACGAGAAAGGGAGATAAGAATCAACTGCAAAAATTTGTCGGCAACTGCAAGAATAATTTCCCCTGTTTTTTTATGGCGATTTCTACTACAATCACACATTGTCCCTGTAAGTGAATAGTAAGCACGGATACATTCAAACTGTTATTATAGCGTGATGTCATTTTTCTCCTTCGCATGCATAGTCAAAAGCTTTGTTACCATGCCAATTTGAACATTATATTCATAGCATAAGGTTTGATATGATTGCTATAAAATTGTAAAACTGGAAGGGATAGCGTTTAACTTGTATTCAGTCATTCCTTTTTAGATCTACATAAGTCTATCTTGCTCTAGTTTTCTGCATTTTTTTGCAGCTACAGAAGTCATTGTAATGGAGGAAAGCCTTAGGCCATGCACGATTTCGTGTTCGCCGATACCATTTTGTCGAATTCGTGTGCCACACGTTTCGATTCGTGTTCGCCGATAGGGCCCCTGATAATATTTTGAAATGACCGGCGATCCTTGTTGCTTTTTCAGGTTGTAATAAAAAGCTTAAGGTATGGATAAATGCTCCGGGGTGCGTTCCGAAACGCCGCAGTAAAGTTTACTGTGGACCTGTCAAAGTTCACACAGCTGATTGCCAAAGTTAAAAATAGCGTAGACTTCACTGCGGCGTTTCGGAACGCGATTTGGTTAACTCTGCCATTTGACAAGTGAAACATTTGAATGCAATTATTTCCAAAAGTATTTTTATAATTAAATATTTCCATTATATTTGGAAATATTTAATTATAAAAAGACTTTTGGAAAGTTGAGCGTATTTCAAAACGAAACTGGCATTGCGATAACCGTCAACGGCGAGCGCTACAGATCGATGATAAGAAACTTTTTGTGGCCTAAACTGGATGATATGGATACCGACGGCATGTGATTTTAACAGGACGGCGGTGTATGCCGCACAGCACATGCCACGATGGACATTCTGCACAAGCGATTTCAGGGCATGGTTATCTCGTGAGGCGGCGACGTGAACTGGTCACCGAGATCGTGTGATTTAAAACCTTTAGACTTCTTCCTTTGGGGCTTTCTTAGATCGCAGGTCTATGCGAATAAACCGCAAACAATTGATTCCCTCAAAGCCAACATAACGAATGACATCCAGCAAATTCAACCAGATTTATGCGACAAAGTCATCGAAATTTGGATCTCTCGAATACGTGCCACCAAGCAAAGATGCGGCGGACATTTGAACGACGTTATATTTTATACTTCATGCCAAAACATATTCTTTCAAACAAAAAAAAATGAAGTGTATAACTTACACACAACTTGTTTTATTAACATTTAAAAATCAAGCGTCCTTATTGAAAGACCCTTTATAAGATTTAAATAAAAAGCAGGTGTCTGTCTCGTAGAGACGGCCAGAAGACGTGGATCCACCTACAACGATCGCCAATATATATTTAAGTAAGAGATTTTAGTGAAAAGGAAACTAAAGAAACAATTTGATTGACCGTAATGAAGTTGCGCAAATTGCACAAAACATGCAATTTTTTTGCACGTTTTCCTAATCTTGTATCGCGACATTAAAAAGTTTGAACGTACAATGGATTGAATTTCTTAAATCAATTATAGGTCATGCTAAATAAAGCTTTCCGAGTGCACGATACGGACCAGTTTTGCTCACTACAAATATCTTGCTACAGAAACGTCAAAATAAAAATGTTTGGATTAACTGAAATTAATTTTATGTTAAGTTCACCAGAAAAAAGTGAATTACGAGTTGTTCGCAGGTTCTAAAGGAACATAAATGATCCGTTCCAGCTCATCTCAAAACCGTAATGTATAATTAATAGACTTTTTGCTTGAAGTGAATAAATATCAAATCCTCCCACAAAAGTTTTTTCTTTTTGTTGCCGGCGGCACCAGTGTCAAACGCGCCCCTCGCTAAGGCATTATTTTCATCCATGAACCTTACAAGGGTTTTCCACTGGTTTTCATTCGTTATCTTCCTGAAATAATATAAATTTATTATAATTTAAATACAAAAACTTTTATTTACTTTAGTTCCTCCATTGTGAAATGACAGACGAAATGACACTGAGCGACGCCTCGAACTGTGTCGCTGAACGAAAAGACACGTTGCTAGTATGCAACGACGCGTCGCCATACATGATTGCTTGGAATTTCAAAATTTGAAACGGAAGGTCCTGTAAGGATAACGCAAATATCCTTTTTCCCATTTTACCCGGAAAAATTGGCACTATGGGGTTTTTGGGGTCGCTCATCACGAATCCGGTATTCGATTTTCAAAATTCGAAACGAAAGGTCCTGTAAGGATAAATATCCTTTTTCCCGTTTTTCCTCGGAAAAATCGGCACTATGGGGTTTTTGGGGTCGCTGATCATGAATCCGGTATTAGATTTTCAATAAAAATATAATATGACTTTTGAACTTGGTACCAATATTATAATAAATAAACGCTATAACTATCCCACACCTGATACCGCATTCGTCTCATTCTCTCGCTGTTTAGTTTTCCTAAGGTTTCACTTCTACCGCGTGTGCACTGCACACACATGTTTTTTTTTATAGATCCAGCCAGAGCTTAGGGGAAGACCCTTTAATGCCGAAGCACAGCTCGGGATGGTTGGAAGGACAAAAGGAGATGCCGATTTATGTTCTCCTTGAACTTCTGCGGGTTATAGTCCGGGGGAACACATCGGATGGTAAATTGTTCCAAAGTCTTGTTGTTCGCGGAATGAAGGAACCCCTAAACTTTACTGTACGAAAGCGGGGAGGCTCAAGGAAGAAGTCGTGCGCACGTGCAGCTGCACGAGAGGGTCTAGGGAAAATATACCGTGGAGGAATAAGTTGGGAAATTTCGGTGGAACATTTCCCATGGAAATATCTATAGAATATGCTGAGTACCCCAACAGAGCGACGATGCTCGAGAGACGGTAATGAATCTGTCAAAGACTTGTCTCCAATCAGTCGGATCGCACGTTTTTGAATTCGGTCCAGCAGTTGCAGGACAGTTTTTGGGGCTCCAGCCCAAATATGCGAATTGTACTCGAGTCTCGGTCGAATGTAGGTTTTGTAAATGTTTAGGACGTCGACTGGTGCGAAATATTTTTTGCATCGTCCCAGGAAGCCTAGGCACTGTGATGCTTCCTTTGCTATTTTGAAAATATGATCACTCCATTGAAGCTTCTCATTTATTTCGATGCCCAACATTCTGATGTTTTTTGAGTCACTAATGGACTCACTCATAAATTCGACCGTTTCGGGGGTTTTTTCGCATTTCATCGATAACAGCATTAATTGAGTTTTAGATGCGTTGAATTCCACACGGTTGATTCTGCCCCAAGTCAGAATTGTGTTTAAGTCAGAATTCAAAGATCTAATTTGCTCACTGCGTTTCGATCGAACTGCAATCGCGTTCGATTCGGCAGGTGAACTGAAATGGTAGGAGGCGTCAAGGGAGCTGTCATCAGCGAAACAGTAAAGCGGATTGAGAGTGAGAGATAATAGATCATTAATAAATATTAAGAAAAGCGTAGAAGCTAGAACTGAGCCTTGAGGGACACCAGAGTTAATTTTGAAGAAATCAGATTTATAACCGTCCAATACAACCCGTATTGAACGGTCAGAAAGGTAGCTCTCAATCCATTTGGAAATCGCAGGGTTTAGACCAGTGGTTCCCAAACTCTTTTGGCCCACGGACCCCTTTTCATAGTCAAAACTTGCCCACGGACCCCTTTTTATACCCGTATGGTGAAACCAAAGGGTATACTAACTTTGCCTTACCGTTTGTAACGCCAAAATCCCGTCATCGCACACAAAAATGAATTACACTAGTGTGTTTAGAATGACAAAAATATTTAATTTTTGCATGTCCGTCCGTCCGTTTTTGGCGCGGATTGCGGGCGCACGGATTGAGCTAGAGACTTGAAATTTTACGCAGATCTGTTTTCTGTAAACTGCGAGGCTAAGTTCGTTAATGTGCAAAAATTGACCATTAGGGGGATGCCCCCCATACGAACGAAAATGTTTTTTTTTGTGATGTATATATAGGCTTTTCGGTCGAAATTTTAAATTAAAATAAAAACGCTGGTTTTTAACTTTTTTACTGCTCTACGTTTCGGCAAATTTATTTCACCATCTTCAGGAGCTATATACTGGAACAATTATATATATGTATGTTTATAATAGAAAATCACACTTATGATAAGTCACTTACGTTAATTTATAGTTTAAAATATTTAACATTTAGTAAACAGAAATAAACAGTTTAGCGAAACATTTTCTTGTCAGTTACTTTAAAAAAACAAAATCAAAAAATTTTTAATAAATAATTATAAATAAACAGTAATAAATAAATTATAAAAATTAATATAGAAACTTTTACTAACAATGGCCACGGTTTGAACACTAAAACGATATGAAAGTGACTAATCAAAAGTTGAAAACCAAAATTAACAGGAAGTACAAAAACGGTTTATTTATTTTTTATTTTGGAAATGGTGTTGTTTTTAATTGTATGTGTGAATCAAGCTAGTTTATAAATCGTGTTCGTTTATTTTCTCGATCAGGACTATTATTTAATGTGTCAAAGTTTCGTTTTTTTGTGTTTGTGTTATCTAATAAAGCACAATATACCGCAGCAATTTCATCGGTATCCCTTTTTACGTTATAGGTGTTTTCTTTATATATGTGCAACATTTCCATAGTTAGTCTTTTGTTGTAATTAGTAACAGTTTGTAAAATTTTTGTGTTTTCAAAATCAGGCGTATGTCCCAATTTTATGCAATGATCGACAAGTGCAAAATGTTTTTTGTGAATATCTAAAAAACGGTGCATCTTATCACAAAAGTCCAAGAACAAAAGTTTTTTAGGATATGATTCTACATAAAACTCCCATAACTCAAAATCCGATTGGAATAAATTTTAAAAAATCTTATTGAAAAGTTTTACTTCAAAGAGGAATTTTCATACAATTGTTCGAATTTTAATACGAATATCACCATACGGGTCTCCAATGATTGCCAGATTGGCAATTATAGCTTTTGTTATGTTCATAGTCAAAACTTGCCCACGGACCCTGGGTGAAAAACTACATAAATGTTTAATAGAAAAATTACAAATTTAACTTTGATGTCTTGAATGGTAAATGGTAACGTAAAAATAAAATATAAATTAAACATTTTGTTGAAGAAGTATTTATTGAAATTATAACTTTTGTTTTAAAATACAAAAAAAAATTAATGACTTGGATGAACCTGATGGGATGTTATGAGTGTATTTATGTTCGGCTCAATGTTTGTGAGTAGCAACCGCAAATCCCCATGAGTACTAATTTCTAGTCGGTTTCTTTTTTTTGTGATGAGGCTCATAACGGCACTGAATCTACGTTCTACCAAATAGGAAGACGGAAAAGCAATCAACAGCTTCTGTTATTTATTTTAACTTCCATATTAATAAAAATGTGTCACAATTTTTTTTATTTTATATTAAACCTTGCGCGGACCCCCTGACGTTGTTCAGGGACCCCCAAATCAATTTTAATTTTCCACGGACCCCCTGGATGATCCCAGGGACCCCTGGGGGTCCGTAGGGACCACTTTGGGAACCACTGGTTTAGACCAATAGCTCGTATCTTTGCCATCAAAGCTTTATGCCAAACACGGTCGAAAGCTTTGGAGATGTCCAATGCTATTGTTTTTGATTCGCCAAAATTATGGAGACTTTTACTCCACCGCTCGGTCAAGCAGACCAAAAGATCGCCTGTGGAGCGGCGCGCACGAAAGCCATATTGGCGATCGTTGGTTAAATTATTGCGCTCTAAAAAATTTATAATTTTGGTATTTATTAGAGTCTCCATAACCTTGGCAAGTACAGAAGTCAGAACTATGGGCCTATAATTAGAGGGGTCCATTTGTCACCTTTTTTGGGAATGGGCTGGACATTAGCTGCTTTCCAAGAAGAGGGATAAATCCCCTTAGAGAAGCTAAGGTAAAAAAGGGAGCGAAGAGGTCCAGCTAAGGTGACGGCACATTTTTTCAAAACATGGGGGGGAATGCCATCGGGTCCTGTGGATTTGTTTACGTCAATCCTCTGCAGAATTTTAGCTATTTGCCTTTTGCGGATGGAAATTTTTGGAGAGACAATCTCCGAGATGGTGGGTTGGGGCGGTAATTGGTTGGATTCCGGGATGCCCCATTTAATTTAAATTTGGATGGATGTCATATAGAAACCCTTAAGGCTAATCGTGCTGTTGCTGCCACTAAGAACTAAGATCGACTCCAAAAATTGTTGCCAAACAGATTAACTATAAACACGGCTCTTAGAAGCACCAAAGCTAGATTCTTTTATGCCCCAAATTGGATTCCCTATTTTTAATCAATCGCTTAAAAATAACCCACTGTCTCATATGTTACTATTTTTTGTAGAAATCTATCCTATTCTTTGTCTCCGTGTACAAACTGATTTTGAACGAAACTTGACAGTAGGAAACTAAATGAAATAAAAAAAAACTTAATAAATAATTTCAAGTGAAACCACTATGTTTGTGACAGATGAAAGATAAATCGAGATAATAAATAATTATTAAACACCTACTAAAAGTTAATAAAACCGGTAAAATTTCGTAAATAGGAATTTAGTCGTATTAAGATTTTAATTAGATTTTTTTGTTACGCCTGAATATATTTTAGAACGATTTTATTTAGTGTAAATTTAACGTTACTCCCAAAAGGCCGAATTTTAAATACGCTATTAATGAACATAGTTTTGAATCATTTTTTTCTTTTTAGTGCTTTTTTCCTTTTTAGTTATTAAAAATTGACAGTCGGCAGAAAGTTCTCAATTTTGTAATTTCAGTCGAACAGACACTAAAAATATCGCAAAAAAATTGAAT
Source organism: Chrysopilus asiliformis (assembly GCA_964034945.1). Lineage (NCBI taxonomy): Eukaryota > Metazoa > Arthropoda > Insecta > Diptera > Rhagionidae > Chrysopilus > Chrysopilus asiliformis. The sequence continues at coordinate 75,637,509 of OZ035960.1, read as the reverse complement.
TGAATCGAATTGTCAACAATAAAAATGGGCAATGTGGGTTTTTTTTTATCTTATGGCAAGTGAAGAGGCTGAAGAAGTCTCGACGTTGATATTATAAGGGAGATCTTAAAGAGTCGTTCATGTCGGTTTGATCTTACTCATAACGAGTAAAACAATTTTCTTAATTTGCAAAAAAAAAAAAAAAATTGAAAAAAGCTTTTTTTTAAATGTACTAAAAAGGAAAATATATTTTTGCCCGATAATCTATCAAAAATAAAAGCGAGATAAATATTTGTTTTGTTTTTTGAAAGCTTTTATTTAGCTTGCTTTCGTATCTGTGTGTCTGTCTCTCATCTGTGGTTTTTGGGTCGCTGAATCCGATCCTGGTCTTTAAAAAGTCTGTAAGGATAATCCAACGTAATTTTCGTTTTCCTCAATTTTCCCGGGAAAAGTCCCATCTGTAAGGATAATGTAGGGTCCTGTTAGGATCTTATCTGGATATTTTTGGGGTCGCTGAATCCGTTAAGAGATAGGTGAGGATAACGTAGGGTCCTGTTAGGATCTTATCTGGATATTTTTGGGGTCGCTTTGGGGCGCTGAAAGCAAGCTAAATAAAAGCTTTAAAAAAACATTGACATAGGGTAAGGAAAACCTGTATAAGCCGGACTCGCACGGGACCGGGAAATTTGTCTGGGTTAGGCAGGTTCCGGCTTATCCAGGTTCATTTTGTATGGAAAACGTCTCACGGAACTTTTAAAGCTGTCCGGCTTAGGCAGGATTCCGGCTTATCCAGGTTTGACTGTATTGTGTTTTTGATGGATGGTCTCTTAATTTTGGGGTCGCTTTAGGGCGCAAACAGCAAGCTAAATAAATACTTTTAAAGAAATAGAAGTTTTTAACAAACAATCAACGCATTTTTCTATGTTGAGATGGTCCTGTGTTGTCCTTAAAAAAATGTTGTGTGACTTTTGGCGTGACAATTTGCAAAAATTTGATAACCGTATTTTAAGATGTGTGACCGGTGCAATTTCAAAATCTCAGAAACATTTGACATGGTATTTATTTTATTTTTTTCGTCAGTGAAAAACTTAGAATAGCATTAAAAAAACGTTTATAGCGAGCAAAAGAAAAATTTTACCATGTCTCATTCTTCTGAGAAATTAAAACTACACCGCTGAAATATCTTAAAATGCGGGTTTATGGTTTTCGCAAATTTCCGCTGATATTGTCCAATACGTAGTACAAAAAGAAATTTCAGAATCAGAAAAATATGTTTAAAATGTAGGCAGTGTCTGAATCAAATTAAAAATTTCAAAAGTTTTGATTTTGAACAAGTTGGTGCTCATATTCCACGAGTAAAACATCCATTCAACTTAGTAGAGAATTTTTACATGATCAAAAATATTTTAAATTCATAGCAGGCACTTTGAAACTAAATTATGAATTTAATGTTGTACGAAAACACGACTAGAAAGGAAAAAAGGAATAAAAAGCTTAAAAAGAAATAAGTAACCGAAAACTTGAGAAGAAAATTAAGCTTGCTTCAATAACAGAAATATTTCTTTAACAGCACATTTTCCTATTTTTCTATCACAGGAATAAGATATACATCCGTAATGTCTTTCTCACCCAAGCCACGCCGTCACCTGAACTCTTACCTCACCTGAAGCTCGACCCAATTCTGAATTTGGTATCTCGCTTGGAGCTAGGTGACTTCGCAAACGTGTTTTGCTTTACATTCCTTTGCAATGGTATTAATAGACAATAGAAAAATTAACGCTGTGTAATAGCCATACAATATAAACTGGTAAAAGGACACTCTATTGTCAAATTCCATAAACGCGGAATTGTCAAAATTTCAGTGAATTAATTTTTAAACATAATCGGAAGAATAGTTACAATACTTTACCCAAATAAATAGAAAACTACTCGAGATATGTAGTCCTCTGGAATTCCCCGATTCAATGTAAGTAAAGAATAAACAATTCCATTTGAATAAAAGCGAAATATTTCAGGGTCAAATGGGCATTTAATCTCAAAGTGTTATCCTGTAGAAGAAATTCAAACGCCAAAATCAAACTATATCCCTTTGCTGAATCCAGTTGAAAATTTATTCCGCGTTTCTGGATTCATCTACTTCTCGTTAGTTGATCACCTGGGTGAGCAATCAACTCGATCGGTATATTTGTTCGGTATACTTGCTGTTTTTCATGAAAAAAATTTTCTTCTGTTTCACCCAAAACACAACTTTATCCACTAAAATTAATATAAAAGCATTTATATAAAATATTTTTTTTTTAATTTCCTGGTCTTAAAAACTTTTATTCTTGTTCACCTCTCATCTGAAAAATGTAAGTGAATCGATTGCTCGCACAGGTGACCAACTAAGGAGAACAACAATACCAATTTTTTGTCGGTCGCCTGAACGAGCTTGTACCGTTACCTTGGTGAGAAAGACAATAAGGCTGATAAAATATTCTAATTAGATAAAAACTGTATAAAATATAAGAAAATTTCCGAGGTCAATAGCACCCGTTTTGTATAGGGTCAAACGATCTGGCCCATTGTGGTATATAATCTGTGGTAAGACCCCTCTCTGGTTCCCTGAGATTGTCAAATCGAACACTTTTTTTCTTTTTACACAAATACTCGTTAATTAAATGGACTCTTTAACTTTTTTTTAACATTTTAATGAAAATATCTCAAAAACGGCTGTTGCGGATAACAGCGGAAGACAAAATTCTGGCAAACATAAATCTTTTCAATTCACCTTATATATTGAACTACTAAAAGTCCGTTATTACTTTCTTATTTGTAGTCAAATAAAGTATTGTAACACGCGTTTTTCCAATGCAGCACAAATGTCAAAACTGATGTGCTGAAGAGAGCTGAATAAGTGATGCAGGGTTGTATTCATTGTTATACCCGTATGGTGAAACCAAAGGGTATATTAACTTTGCCTTACCGTTTGTAACGCCAAGATCCCGTCATCACACATAAAAATGAATTACACCAGTGTGTTTAGAATGATAAAAAAATTGAATTTTGCATGTCCGTCCGTCTGTCTGTCCGTCTGTCTGTTCGTCTGTCCGTCTGTCCGTCTGTCTCTCTGTGGCGCGGATTGCGGGCGCACGAATTGAGCTAGAAACTTGAAATTTTGCGCAGATTCGTTTTTCGTAAAATGCGAGGCTAAGTTCGTTAATGGGCAAAAATGGACCATTAGGGGGGATACCCCCCATACGAACGAAAACGGTTTTTGTGAATATCTCGAAAACGGTGCATCTTATCAAAAAAGTCTAAGAACAAAAGTTATTTAGGATATGATTCTACATAAAACTCCTATACATAAAAATCCGATTGGAATAAATTTTAAAAAATCTTATTGGAAAGTTTGACTCAAAGTGGAATTTTGGTACAACTGTTCGAATTTTGATACGAATATCACCATACGGGTCTCCAATGATTGCCAGATTGGCAATTATAGCTTTTGTTATGTTTTTTACTTGATTTCGTTCGCAATTTTGTGGAAATTACATACTTTTAGTGATTTTGAAAATACGTTAATGTACTAGAAATCTAGTGATTTCGAGCGTGATTTCGTTCAAAATTACGCAAATCCTCAAAAATGCGTAATTTTGCGTGGGTGTGAACATAGTATTAAGCATCATTAATTTGTATAGAGAGAATTTTTACCCCCCATAGAAAAAAACATGTACCGAACGGGATAAGACAAAACTTGGAGACAATTAAATTGTCTATATTCTTGTCTTTTACTAGAACTGTATATCTCAAGCCGTCATCGAGATATGCCGTTATTGAAAAAAAAAAATCTGTTTTTGAAAAGAATGTTTGCTACAATTTTGTTTTTCACTGGTATCCGATATATTTTACCGTTATTGAGATATTTTCATTAAAACCGGCCATACATTATGAGACTTGTTCTAAAACCATGTTGTACAACTTGTCTTGGCGGAGGCCATAAACGTAGAGACATTTCATACAACTGGTTCGACAAACATTAGTTTTGCAAAGACGAGTAAAGCAGGCGGTCGTGCAACGATACAACGGTATCAACTAAAGTCGTAACTCAGGATGCACAACACGTCCATACACAGGCAAACGGTTTGTACAACAGGAAACCACGCCCACAAAAAATCAACAGGGTTTTGGTTTTATCCAACCGTTTGTCGAACTTTAAATTTCGTACTACATCTGGCCCATACACGATCCAACATTGCCTACAACCGAACCAAGTTGTACAACAATTCTAATAATGTATGGCTGACTTAACAGGTAAAAAAATTATTTTACGAATGCCTTACAAACTAACGGTTTGTCGGAAAGGGTTGAAGGAAATAAAGATATTAAAATTCTCTACATTTCTACCTTTTACCGTAAATCGATATCTTTTGCCGTTATCGAGATATTTCAGATTTTGTAAAAAAAATCATATTTTTATGTAAACTAATATTTCTGTGGTCACAAGTTGTAAGGGCCTAACTCGACTTTAGCCGTTTTCAATGTTTTTACAGAATCGTGTTCTCCTTCCAAAATGCTCTTAATTCCACTAACCCGTTAGTTTCTAGGACCATTTTTGACCGTTATAGGCTACTACATCAAACGGCTAAAGTCAAAAAATTTCCAAGTTGCATTTGGAAGAACGGCTAAAGTCAGATCTCATATATTTTTGTATATACTTAATCCACTTTTATGTACGCGAAGCTGCATTGATTTGATCGTTTTTGCACGTGGAATAGTGGCTTAAGTCGAATTAGTTCATTCTTCGGTTTTAATTTTTCCGAAACGAGCAGGCTAAAGTCTGTTTTAGCCTCTGTTTCAAATCGGGGTGTAGGTTTTTAGGGGCTTAACTTGACTTTAGCCATTGATTGTAGCCATTTCTAAGACATAAAAAAGTTTTGAAAGAGTGGCTAAAGTAAAATAATCCTTAATTTCTCTGAAAATATTAAGTTTGAATAAACCAGATTAAACCAATCGTAAAACGCTTATTTTTCATAACGTTTTGTAGTTATAGGTTTTTGAATTCGGTTTGATACCCCTTTGCCACCAACAGTTAAAATTTCATAAATATTAAAATGCTTCTCCTGAAAAATGAAGAAATTCGACTTAAGCCCTTATTACTTGTGACCACAGATTTTATTCGTCACGTAAATTATGCAGAGAGAAAAATGTCCCATTGTGCCAACCCAACCACCGTCCAGCATGTGACTTCGGGTTCATTTCATTTCTCTTTTTTCGGAACCAAACACCTAAGCCTATTGTTGATAATTATCTGCTATTTCCATTCCGATCGGCAGAAATTTAGTGGAAATCGATTTTCTCGCCTTTCAATCTTGAACTTTCTACCTCACTTTCTTTAGAGCCATAGCCAAGAACAAATGATCGACAAGAACCAATGATCTGAAAATTGTACAAATGTACGAAATAGGTAAACTGATCTGTGGAAAAGAGATCGGCGCTGAATTTAAAAATCAAATGGCGCTAAATTTAAAATATGAACTTTTTGTCATAATTATTGAAAAAAATATTTTATAGAATATTATTTTTAATAGTTAAAAATTTAACAAACTAGATTTTCTACAAAGTGTTTAAATTTACCAAGTGCTTTTATAATTTTAAAAACGTAATGTAAATGTAAATGTATCATTGCTTACACGAATTGAGAAAAATATTTAATATTTCTATGCGTTTGTTCGTCCAAAAATTAATGTCAAAGTTGGGTCTTAAAAGTTAAGAGCATAGGAAGACAAGCGTAAATTTTTCGCGCATTGATCTTAAATTCTAGAACTTGCGTCAGTTTTTAGTACAATTTTGATCTAAGGTATTGTATATCGTATCGCCCTCTTCTAATAATTAAATTTATCTCTCTCTTACAAGCGGAATATCCATATTTTCCATTTTAAGACCATTTGTTTTTATGGTGGTCTTGGGCTATTGTGGTGGGATGTGGTTGAAGAGTAAAATTGACATATTCCTAAAATAGAAATTTATTGTACAGTCAAAGTCCTCTAACTCGAATTGTCTGCTGCCATCAAAATCGTTTCGAGTTAGAGGAATTTCGAGTTAGAGAAATTGAATTTTTTTTTAAATACATGTACATATATGTATATTTAATCGTTTTTATAAGTTTTTAAAACAAGCTAAAAACAACAAAAAACAAAATAAATTATCACAAAATAAAAAATTAAATACCAGCTTCTAGCTGTTTTAAGGTAGATGCATAAGGGATACAGAACCATGCAATAAATAGCATTTTTCGTGCCCCTGGGTTAACTTTTAAACCCGCGTAGTTTTCACTTTAGTTGAACAATTTTTGGAAACGGCACAGTCTCTAGTTTCATTCATATATGGCTTCAAGAGCCACCGAATTGAAAACGAACTTTCTCGTGATTTTCACAGAAATCATGCCATGAAAAATCACGAGAAAGTTCATTAACCCCTCACCTACCCCTGCAATTCGGTGACTCTTGGAACCATAATATGGTTTATATATTATATGGATCACATTAGAGACTGTGCCCTTTCCAAAAATTCCTCAACCAAAGTGAAAACTAAACGGGTTCAAAAGTTAGTTTAGGGGCAAAATCGTGCATCGTTCTTTATTGTGTATAGAAATCCGTTATTTCGCGGTAACATTTTCGCACTTCCAAAATTTTTCAATTTTGAACAAAGTGGATTGTATCTCATCGGGAACATTAGAAGTCATCTCAATTGCAGATTGCAACGTTTCAATGGCCTGTTCTATTTCACATTTTTCGGGCTTTGAAATACCGAATATTTGGACATCATTATCATCACTATCAGAATTGCCAGTTACTTCTTCCAAAATTCTGTTTGAATCAGGAGTGTTCGTAATTAAGATTTCGTCATCTTAATAACTCATTTAATTCTGTACTGCCTTAATAAAGATACGTCAAACCAATAGTGCCCCCACTTCCTCGTCTTGCCTGTATTTTGACAGTTTCGTTCATGGCCAAGCGCCTGGATCAACCGTGTGTAAACAGGCACATACAAAGCATAAATTTGCTTTCCAACCCGTGGAAAAAATGTTGCGGAACAGAGACAATAGGGCTTGATCGAAAGACTGTTTCTTTTTCTTTGCTGCAATTTTGAGAGAGAGTATAGGATGAGCATATTTTGTGTTTTATTTCGACTTAGAGGAATTAAAATAGACCAAAGAGCTCCAAAATCGCTTCGAGTTAGAGGAATTCCGACTTAGAGGAATTTCGACTTAGAGAGTTCTTTTTTAAAGAAAAATTGAAGGGAGCGCAAAAAAAGGTTAAAAAATTCGAGTTAGAGGAAAATTCGAATTATAGGGATTTCGAGTTAGAGGGCTTTGACTGTATTTGTATTATACTTCATAGCACACGATTTTATGCAAAAATTAACGCTTATCAAAATGAAATTCAATAAAATATTTTCAGAATCATGTTTAAAATTCAATTAAACTCAACTGAAATCTAATTTAAGAACTTCTCACATTACACAAAAATTAAAGGTCAATTTCATGACGTGAAAAAGAAATTTTCCATTATTTTAGGTGAGTATAAATGTGGGCAGTAAAGCTGAACACAAAATTTCCCTTGATTCAATCATTGATCGCGACGAAACGTCAGTCAGAATAACTAATTGGAGCTCATAATCAAATTAATTTAGCTATAGAACGCATTAATAAATACAAAGAGACAGAACTGAAACAGAGAAGAATACAGCGAAATTAAAAGTAAGCATAGAGACCAAAGCATTAATCGTAAATTTCATTCAATTCTTAAACCAATATTGATTCTCTCGGCTTTTCATATTCCCACAAAATTTTACACGTCTGGTTCGTCAATTGGATAAGATATTAAATCAAGTTGTACGTTTCTTTAAAAAATGTAAAAAGCGTGGGGTTTTTTATTTTTAACCGACTTCCAAAAAGGAAAAGCTTTTCATTTCGACTTCTATGTATGGTATTACATAGTATAATAAAGTATTGTATTCGTGAAAAATTTCGACCTCTTAATTTTGCCTGAAAAACATTACCCGCGCACTCCTGAGTCGATTGGAGCATTATTACAAAAATGTTTTATAAAATTATAAAAAGTCTTTCTGTCTGTTAGTCTGTGTTAGAAAAAAAATTTTTTTTTGTGAGCGAGATAAAAGCATAAAAAGATAAGAGCAAAAACTTGAAAAATTTGATTTTGTGTGAATCTTTGCTTAATTTTAAATTTGATTTTAACCTTTGCATCGAATCGTTTCCAAGACTTTTATTTAAGGGGTATCAGCAATACTGTTTGCTAAAAAGCCAGTGTGTACCAATCTGGTTTCCCAGTTTTACTGGTAAGACAACCTAAGTAGCATTGGAGGGTAAAGCCCAATTTAGACTAACGATTGCGGTTACGATTACTATTACGATCGCGATTAGGATTGAGCTTCCTCGACCAATGAGATCAAAGCTTTCATTTTCCTATCGTTGAAAGCTTTGATCTCATTAATCGAGAAGCTTCAATCGTAATCGCAATCGTTAGTCTGAATTGGGCTTAATGGTGCCCTTTCTAAAGACTAGGCGTTCTATTACTCTACGAGAACTCTAATTCACGTCCTATTTAAATCCTTCAAAGACGTATTATCTTAAAAGACATATCTGCGGACCAGAAGAACGCCAAATTACTTCCGTTTAGGGCTTCCTCCAGAAAATTTGTCAAACCTTTAAAGGAGAGGAAGCGTTCAAAGGCTAATATTAGGGACCATTTTACGGACGGGTTCTAATTTTCCATATCTTCCATTTTAACAACTTTTTCGCCAGACAAAAGACCTGCGGACAAATGATTTGTTCCCGAGAATAGCAGCCAGCTGCATGAATTGCGCTGTTTTAGTTGCAAATAATTAATTTTTTGTGTATAATTTATTTCATTTTTTAAATTTCTGCAAACAGGTGTGAAAAATGTAAAAACCTTATTATTTGTTATTTATTGAATATTTTAGTGAAATTTCTGCTTTAATTTTGAAACAAATTTTTATTTAAAAATAATTTTATTTATAATTGGTTTATGATAAGAGAAGTATGAAATAACTATCATACATACAGTGTTCAAAACGCTCCCATTTCTAGTCTTTCGTTCTGCTCCTAAGGAGGAATTGAAATTAATGGAAAATAAAAATTCAGAAATTCGGTAAACCCCCCAAAGAACAAGAACGAAATTATGGTTTTTACGTTCTTGCTATTAAGATCTTTACATTTGCGTTTTGTTTTTACGTTCTTTGAGAACAGAAATATCGCTCTCTTAAGGTGGGTTTAGAAACACGAGCATTTTCATTTTTACTGGCAAAGTGAGTGAAATGCCAAATTTCTTATGACTTTTTCACCAAGTGGGAAAGGGACGGGAAACCACTCAGTAAAAATTTTACTGGAAATTTTGTTTGCATGTAGTGGTTTTACTATCCATAATTTTCGTCGACGATAGGAAAGTTATGGCAGTAAACAACAACAAATACATTGGACTTCCCCGCCCTTCCAGCAAAATGTTACCCCTGAATTATGGGGAATTATGGCAGTCAGCAAAAGTAAGGTTAAGTTCGATGTTTATTTGAAAGCTACGCATTTTAAATGGAAACGGGAGGTAATAATAATTATGTTATTAATTATGACATCACACAAAATGATTTTGTTAGGTGAAATTGAAGTGCTAACAAACGTATTGCTGCGAGAAGGTGATGTGCAGTGACAGTTCGCCATAAAGTGGAAGGGAAAGTACGTGTGAGACACTGATGTGATCGACTTTTTGCGCACGTAAATTTGAATTTCGCTATCCCGCTCACTTTGCCAGTAAAAATGAAAATGCTCGTGTTGCTAAACCAGGCCTCGGCACCATGTATGTAGTGATTTACTACTGCTCGAAAAAATTTTATGTTTCTTCATATACTATAACACAAAATGAGAAAACGCATCATTTTCATTTTTTACGCTCTTTCGCTTTTGATGGAGACGTTTAGGAACAGTGAACTACACAATTTATCATTATGCAATTTCAGAATCATTTGTTCCGCCTAAAGGAAATTTCTCTAAAAAAACTTTCTTTAAGTTGTCATCCTCTTTCTACTTCATTGCATCGGGCAAAATCGAACTTATGACAGCTGTTGTAATGGCGTTTTAGATTGAATTTTTTATTCGACATGTAACTGCAAACTAGACATTGACGGTTATCATTATTTGTGGTTATTAAATATTTGTTTTCCCAATCCCACGACATAGTATTTGAATTTGAATATGAGCGCTTCATAATGGAAAAAGAAAACTAAAAAAATCAAATTTCTGAAAAAATTTCGTACATCAGTGTTCTTTGGGAAGCAATTATAATTTTGGAGAGCAAATGTATACACCCGTACGCATCAACAGCAGAAATCATACTGAATGACTGTCGTAGGCTCGCTCCATCGATTGTTAGTCAATCGTTTGATTTCAGCTGCCGAAGTGGCCGTCGTCAACCAATACGTATCATTGCGTTGGAGAGTCGAGTAAAAACGTTCATACGTTGATTGTAATCTCGTAAAATTTGAATAAAAATGTTATCGTATTGAGGAGCCAGACGAGCCAAGCAGTGCCGAGCTCTGTTCTAAACCCACCTTTACTAATGAAATACATACTTTATGTGTGTACATCATACCCAACAGCCATCGCTCGAGGCTTTCATCATTTTTATGCGAGACCCACAAATTGCTTTGAACAAGGAGCGAAAACTTAAATAGAAACAATTTCGTTCTTAACTTGGGACGGAGAACGAAAGATATGCATCGATCGTTCCGACTCCTAAGAATAGTACCGCGGAGCTCAAAATTTCTCTCTTTAGAGAACGAAAGAGAAAGCATAAATTAATGCACACAAAGCAAGCATAAAAAGAGTATAAATGTGAAAACTGTACTACAAGCAGCAAACATAGCATAATAAATTAATTGAACATAGTTTAACTTAACAAAATACCCTAAACAATGCTTTAATGTAGGCCGCATTTTATTACACAGTTTCTGTTCGGAACCATCGATTGCAAATTTGTTATCATGACAGCAAGGCAGATTTTCTATTTTGTACCCCTATAACCAAAATCTAAGACCTATCCACGGCAAAATCCTGGAGGGGCCAAGAATACAGAATATTCTAAATAACTGAGATGACAATTGAATATTCTAAATATCTCAGATGACAATTTAATGTACTCTCATCGAGTTAATCTAAATTTATTTCTAGATTTTTAGCATTTTTTTCCTAATTAGTCTTCGTTTTATACTATGTTCACACCGACGCAAAATCACGTAATTTTGCGAAATGATTTAGATCTTAAACCAAAGTGTTCACACAGAGGTTAAGGTAATTTTGTTTGACATGTCAACGACGTTGGTTCAAAAATGGATCGAGGAAGTTTGTGTAGGACTACTATGAATTTTAGTAATATGATGAATAATACAATTCAAAACATCGATGAAATATGTGCAAACAGAATTAGACACTTTAGACGAAAATGGGAATTATCTGTAATGAAAATGAACAATTATTTTCCATTTCATATTTAATTGCATCATAAACATGTCCATTTCTTTTTGCCCCGCGTAGGTTGTTTATTTTCTCAGACAACAGGTTTTCTAATATATCCTCTTCGCGTGCGGAACACGGCTTCTTTTTCTTATATTTCCGTTTTTCTATTGCAGCACAAATGTCAAAACTGATGTGCGCTCCAGGGTTGTATCCATTGTTTATACCCGTATGGTGAAACCAAAGGTTATACTAACTTTGCCTTACCGTTTGTAACGCCAATCACACAAAAAAATGAATTACACCAGTGTGTTTAGAATGATAAACATAACAAAAGCTATAATTGCCAATCTGGCAATTATTGAAAACCCGTATGGTGATTTAAGTGAACAGCGAACAGTTGTGTCAAAATTCCACTTTGAAGTCAAACTTTTCAATAAGATTTTTTTTTAATTTATTCCAATCGGATTTTGATGTATGGGAGTTTTATGTAGAATTATATCCTAAATAACTTTTGTTCTTGGACTTTTTTGATAAGATACACCGTTTTTGAGATATTCACAAAAAACGTTTTCGTTCGTATGGGGGGTACCCCCCTAATGGTCCATTTTTGCCCATGAATGAACTTGGCCTCGCATTTTACGAAAAACGGACCTACGAAAAATTTCAAGTCTGTAGCTCAATCCGTGCGCCCGCAACCCGCGCCACAGACGGACGGACATGCTAAATTCCATTTTTTATACCCGTATGGTGAAACCAAAGGGTATATTAACTTTGCCTTACCGTTTGTAACGCCAAGATCCCGTCATCGCACAAAAAAATGAATTACACCAGTGTGTTTAGAATGATAAAAATATTTAATTTTTGCATGTCCGTCCGTCTGTCTGTCCGTCCGTCTGTCTGTGGCGCGGATTGCAGGCGTACGGATTGAGCTAGAGACTTGAAATTTTGCGCAGATCCGTTTTTCGTAAAATGTGAGGCTAAGTTCGTTAATGGGCAAAAATGGACCATTAGGGGGGGTACCCCCCATACGAACGAAATCATTTTTTGTGAATATCTCAAAAACGGTGCATCTTATCAAAAAAGTCCAAGAACAAAAGTTATTTAGGATATGATTCTACATAAAACTCCCATACATCAAAATCCGATTGGAATAAATTTAAAAAAATCTTATTGGAAAGTTTGACTTCAAAGTGGAATTTTGGTACAACTGTTCGAATTTTGATACGAGTATCACCATACGGGTCTCCAATGATTGCCAGATTGGCAATTATAGCTTGTGTTATGTTTTTATACCCGTATGGTGAAACCAAAGGGTATATTAACTTTGCCTTACCGTTTGTAACGCCAAGATCCCGTCATCGCACAAAAAAATGAATTACACCAGTGTGTTTAGAATGATAAAAATATTTAATTTTTGCATGTCCGTCCGTCTGTCTGTCCGTCCGTCTGTCTGTCCGTCCGTCTGTCTGTGGCGCGGATTGCAGGCGTACGGATTGAGCTAGAGACTTGAAATTTTGCGCAGATTCGTTTTTCGTAAAATGCGAGGCTAAGTTCGTTAATGGGCAAAAATGGTCCATTAGGGGGGGTACCCCCCATACGAACGAAAACGTTTTTTGCGAATATCTCAAAAACGGTGCATCTTATCAAAAAAGTGCAAGAACAAAAGTTATTTAGGATATGATTCTACATAAAACTCCTAACATATACATCAAAATCCGATTGGAACAAGTTTTAAAAAAATCTTATTGGAAAATTTGAATTCAAATGAAATTTTGATACGCCGTTCAATTAAATCACCATACGGGTTTTCAATAATTGCCAGATTGGCAATTATAGCTTTTGTTATGTTTATCATTCTAAACACACTGGTGTAATTCATTTTTGTGTGTGATAACGGGATCTTGGCGTTACAAACGGTAAGGCAAATCTAATATACCCTTTGGTTTCACCATACGGGCATAAAAATAATTAATTTTTGCATGTCCGTCCGTCTGTCCGTCCATCCGTCTGTCTGTGGCGCGGATTGCGGGCGCACGGATTGAGCTAGAGACTTGAAATTTTACGCAGATTCGTTTTTCGTAAAATGCAAGGCTAAGTTCGTTAATGGGCAAAAATGGACCATTAGGGGGTACCCCCCCATACGAACGAAAACGATTTTTGCAAATATCTCAAAAACGGTGCATCTTATCAAAAAAGTGCAAGAACAAAAGTTATTTAGGATATGATTCTACATAAAACTCCCATACATCAAAATCCGATTGGAATAAATTTTAAAAAATCTTATTGGAAAGTTTGACTTCAAAGAGGAATTTTGATACAACTGTTCGCCGGCCGTTCACTTAAATCATCATACGGGTTTTAAATAATTGCCAGACTGGCAATTATAGCTTTTGTTATCTTTTTACTTGATTTCGTTCGTAATTTTGTGGAAATTACGTACTTTTAGTGATTTTGAAAACACGCTAATGTACTGCAAATCTCGTGATTTCGAGCGCGATTTCGTTCAAAATCACACAAATCCTCAAAATTACGTAATTTTGCGTGGGTGTGAACATAGTATTAACAGAGTTTTAAAATGACTAGTTTTCAGTTAATATTTTTAGAAAAAAAACCAAAGCTGTCAAAATTGTGGGTTCTCAAGAGGTTTTCTTGTTAATTATGTTGGCCTTATAGTAATTATTTACTGTTCAGAATAAATTAGATTTATTACACATCATGTCCGAACCGAATTTTTTTGTGGTACACCTCTGGAAAAATTGCCTTTAACTGCTCCAGAGGTACTATAACTCTTCATTCAAATACAATACATTTATGTGTTTTTTTTTGGTAGTGTATCCGTTTCCAACAATTGCAGCAAATTAATTTTCTAACAAAATGTTAAAACATTTTGTAAATATAATGGAGTAGAAAACCAATGTTTATTTACTGAATAGACTAGACAAATTGCCCATTCCCCTTGATGCTGTCTTGTTACCATTTTATTGGCCTATACATTATTTATGGGCATTTCCGACCTCAATACAGTTTCCGTATTTAACAACGATCGATGGTCCGGAATGAAAGTGAATTGATAAAATCAAATAAAATATAGTTCCAGAGTAACACAGATGCAATATAGGGGCTTTTTCTCAACCCACGTTCCATTTGCCAATTCAGATCGATTTTTCAACACAAATATAAAACATATCAGCAAAACCACACTTTGTTACCTTTTTAGTTGTTTAATATTAAAAAAATATATATATCCATCGACTACATAGTGTTTTCCTGTCCCTACGAAAGAAGTTGAGAGATTATGTTTAAGTTTTCAATTTTCCAGATAAATGTGTATGTGTTACCATTTAATGCCTGCAAAATGAGATATAATAAATTTAGTTCGTAAAAAGTTGTTTCTGTAGTTATGAATATCGAAAGGATGTGACTGTATTTCCCGCATATGAAGTGAAAGAGCACTTTTGTTCCCAACTGTGACTATTGGAGTCGTAAGAGGACACATAAAATGAAGTAAAAGAATAAACCAAAAAATGTTATTTATTTATCCATAAACAGTTCGACCCCTCGCACACTGGACGCGAATTCGCGCGGAAATAAATCGTCAGAAATCTCAACTGCAGTGCACATACTACACGAGAATTTGCGCGAATCGTCATTATAACGAATCGCATTAAAATTGCGTTTTCAGTTCGAATTTATTGTTATTGAGATATTATTTTGTTAAAAAAATTATTTTGTTATCGAAATGGATAACATTATAGAAGAAAAGTTTTAAGATAGAGGGAATAGGTTTGCGAAGTAAATTTAATTTCACATTCTATTTCCTTCGAAAACTCAGTCTATAAATTACGTTGAACATCCGTCATGTGATACCGTTTGTCACTCATATCCGATAAAGCTTTTTTTTTGAGCACTTTCGAAATCAATTTTTCACAGTCCATTTCTTATTCAACACAAGATAAACCAAAAACACTTATTTCTTTTTCCTAAATGACACGGCCAAATATTTATTTGCTCTTGTCCGCACCAAATATCCCATCAGATTCGGCTTGCTCGCAGTTCGGTACTTTTCTCGCGAACAATTTCGCGTCTAAAGTACGATCCGCAAAATAATATACTTGATGCGATCGATCGGTTGTAGTCTCGCGAGATCGCCTTCAGTAACTATATAAGTAAAATTTTAATTGCACTGTTCTCAGCTGGAGGCTCGGGGTCACATACGATTTTAGAAAAAAAAAATTGTAAATCTTACTATTTTATAAAGGGAAATCGGGACTATAACTTAGGTGACCAGATATGCCTGAATGAAAAAGAGGACGCTTTCCAAAAAAAAGACTATTGCCTTTGTATATGTATTTAAAACCTAACACATTTCTTTCATGCATTTTTTGTTATCAAAAAAACAAGTTTCCATAGTGCAACGTGCTACCATGCCATTATCGAACGAACAAAAAAGCAAAAAGAGGATACTTCAACGCTTAGATTGCAATGGGTTCATAAAACTAAGGTAAATACACACCTTAATCCACCTAACGGTGGGATGATATCTTTCTTACATAATCATACCTCATATTCCGAATATAAGTAGGTATAATCATCGTTTCCATTTCCATACAAATTTTGATTTGATCGAAAAAGTGTTAAGAATATAGTTCTACATAACTTTGCCAGACATCAAAATTCAACCCTTTCATTCCCTCCTGTACAAAAATAGCAAAGATTTTTGCGATTATCTCCAAATCGGATTTTTTTTCCAAAAAAAAAAGTGTTCTAGAACTTTCGAATGCAAAAACCACATGCAGACACGTTGCGGGCTCATCGAACTGAATCATGGGTATATGCCCCGGGAACGTTCGGGCTCCGTTATGATTCCGATTCTTGAGTAATTTTAATGCTTTTCTTAAGCTCGATCCAGACTACACGATGTACGGGGTACGAGATACGAGGTTTTTGGTTTCCTCGTACATGGAACTGCATCCACACTGCACAGGGTTTTGCTCATTCGTGTACGCGGTTACCACGTACGAGGATAATCAAACAGCTTCTGATTTTACTCACTAGGTGAAACCATGTGCAAATTTCCCATCCAAACACTCGATGTTCGGGGTACGTGCCAACCTCGTACCCCGTACATCGTGTAGTCTGGATCGACCTTTATGTGTAAGAACGGTAGAAATCAAACGTTCACAAAAATTTAATTATGACCGCGGTTTGGTCATTTTTGAACCGTCTTTTTGAAAAAATGACTTTAAAAGTTTAAAATAAACAGAATAACACACAAAACTTATAAAAATAAGCACTAGAAACACTATATCAAATCCCTACCAAATAATGACGCTCGAGACTACAGAAGACACTCAGGCCAACAAAACATGTCACACGGAAAACAATTCGAAAATATGTAACCCTCTGTCGAGGAGTCGACAAAATGTTTATTTGGTAGTTTTAAACTCAAAATAGTTGGTGAAGTTTAAAAATTCGACCCAAACTTTCCACCGTACGTCACACGCAGCAACTGTAAAATGTCTTAATTGGCTAAGAGCAATTTGTGACACAATCATTGCAGTGAACCAAAATCGCTGCCGGTTTATCTCTAATTTTAATTTTGCTGTATGAGAATATAACATCTTGGAACTTAATGAGTGGTGGTATGCGTTTCATTAGTAAGAGAGCGAAATTTCTGTTCTCAAAGAACGTAAACACAAAACGCAAATGTAAAGATCTTAAGAGCAAGAACGTAAAAACCATAATTTCGTTCTTGTTCTTTGGGAGGTTTACTGAATTTCTGAATTTTTATTTTCCATTAATTTCAATTCCTCCTTGGGAGCAGAACGAAAAACTAGAAATGGGAGCGTTTTGAACACTGTATGTATGATAATTATTTCATACTTCTCTTATCATAAACCAATTATAAATAAAATTTTGTTTCCTTAATTTCCTTTTCACTAAAATTTCTTACTTAAATATCTATTAGCGATCGTTGTAGGCGGATCCACGTCTTCTGGCCATCTCTACAAGACAGACACCATCTTTTTTGAATCATGTTATTTGGCACATGGCAATTATATGTGAAAGCGCTCAAATGTTTGCCAAGACTTCGGCGGAACACCTCCAATCAAAGTTTTTGATTACATCTCTACATAATTGTCTCTTGATCCCCCGAATATGCCTTATTAGGTCTGTTCGATATGAGTCCTGTACTTACTCAGAGTAAAAATTTTTACTCTTTTCTGTTCGATATAAGTCCTGGACTTACTCCGAACACATATCGAACAGAAAAGTGTAAGTCCAGGACTCATCTTTTCAGTCCTGGACTTACTATTGCTTTTAGCTGGAGTAAACTTTTGACAGCTGATATTTGTCAGACATAACCTCTCTTTTACAGTGTTTGGAAGTCAAGAAAAATGTATAATTATGAAAATTTATATGTTGAAAATCATTCTGGAGAGAAATCAAATTAAACATGATTAGTTCCTTGATATTCATTTTAAAAATGTTGTACACAAATGTAAAACTTAACCTCAACCTTGACAGTTCAAACGTGACTTACTCTGAACTTACTCCAAGTTGTTCGATAAAAACAAATTCAGAGTAAGAAAATCCGCCATTTTGTGGGGTAAAGTGAAAATATTCGGAGTAAGTCCAGGACTTATATCGAACAGACCTATTATCTCATCCTTCAGCGGTTGAATTGCTGTTGGCTTGTTAGCATAGACCGTACTCTTGAGATAACCCCAAAGAGAGA
Source organism: Chrysopilus asiliformis (assembly GCA_964034945.1). Lineage (NCBI taxonomy): Eukaryota > Metazoa > Arthropoda > Insecta > Diptera > Rhagionidae > Chrysopilus > Chrysopilus asiliformis. Next base: position 75,619,264 of record OZ035960.1, on the reverse strand, counting down.
ACTTCAAAGGCGTCAAATCGCACGATCTTGATGGCCAATTAACTTCGCTGTTTCGAAAAATGCGAAATGCATTTATGTTTTAACACTGATTTTCGTAATAGCCTTCAATAACACCTTGTTCGATAGGTGATCTTTCCATGGTTGAAATTGCCAAAGGCTGAACTTGTCAAACCTGAAAAAAGATGTCAAAAATCATTAAGCGCGGTCCACACGCTCCGTATTTTTGCCCCGTTTCAGTTTAAGCAGTTTTATTTCTTAAAAAACTGCGCAAATTTTGCGTCCACACGGTTCAGTCTTTTACCTCTGGAACCCAATGAACGCAACGCGAACGCAACTCCAACGCTGTGAACTGTCACGCAGCGCAACAATTCAGCGGCAGAGCCCAATGGCATCTCGTAAAGTATTAAAAGTGACATAATATAAAGTGGTATAAAGCTGGCAAAATTACAAAAATGGATAATTTTGAAGCCATAATTTGTTTTGTTGGTCTTTATGTTTGTTATTTGTTGTTTTTTGCACTAAGGCTATCAATTTTTAATCGAACGACATTTCCTCAACCTCACTTTATGAACTGTCAACGCAGAATTCTTCGGCAAAGTTAGAAGTTCGCAAACTTTTGCGTTGTAGTTGCGTTCACTGCGTTCACTGTGCTCACTTCAAATGATTTCTATTGGACAAACTTGTAAGTGACAGTTTCGGCGTTCGCGTTGGATTCATTGGGCTCCAAGCATTATATATTTTACACAGTTTTGTTTGAAACTTCATAGCGTTAGCATATCGTATTTAGAACTTTTGTTATGATGAATATTGAATAGTTTAACCCTAGACCCCTGTACTATAAAACTTCCATATATCGTGTACTTGGGCACTCAGTGCACAGATGTAATTCTGGTTTGTTTAAAAATCATAAAAATGTGGTTTATTCGTTAGGGTAAAGTATCCAGATCTGAGCCCCGGCAACAGTTCTGAGCACCCCTGTTAATTTTCCGCCTAAAACAAGAATTGTGCGCGATTGAGTCAATTAAAACACATTTCACAACGTGATGAAACCAATTATTTTTCGAATTCAATTCTTATTTCTTTGAGTTACTAGGCGTACTTAATTTAATACGGGGGGCTGAGAACTGGATTTTGGGATAACTTCCACATTTACACATAATTCTTTTTTTTTATCCAAATTGTTGAGGAATATGTATATGTTAATTTAATTTAAACATTCTATACTTTCGACCAGTAAGTATAAGTTTCTCAGAAAGTATACGGAACACAAAGAAAATATGGTATGAAGTGAAAAAAGGCTTAAGGGGGCTCAGATGTGGGTATTTTACCCTACAATGGGCATTTCATAATCACCCCTATTCCCGTAACCGGCGGGACGTGTACGCCGCGGGATTTGGCGTTTCCCGCAGAAAATTTGCATTCTGCTAAACGCAATTGTCCCGGCGTGTGCCGTGGTGCTGAAAACGTTTTACTTTCGGTATTACAGTAAACGCACCCGCGAATGTTTTGACTTTTCCATACATTTATTTCCCGCGAGTAAATCGTTGCGGGACCAATCAATTAAATAGAAAGTTTGAATAAAAATGTGAATTTTATTTATACATTCAATGAATTTTAACTAAATATAAGTTTTGAATGTCAGGAAAAACTAACTACAATCATTTAATTGAACAAATAAAACTTCATGCGTATCAAATCAGCAAAGCGCGGGGCTGAATAAAACTGCGTTTCTACGTCTACTAGAATAAGAAAATTTCATTCGATCGAGATAAAACTTGCGTGGCGTATACACGTCCCGCCGGTTACGGGAATAGGGGTGGTTATTCTTTATTAAAAATATTTTTAATTTCGGTTCAAAAATCGTTCTGGTGCCTAGGGTTAAGCGAGCAAGACGTATTACTTTTCAGCTTAGCTGTTTGTATGATTTGTAAAAAAAATGTCGACGAACTAAATAGGTCTGTTCGATATGAGTCCTGGACTTACTCAGAGTAAAAATTTTTACTCTTTTCTGTTCGATATGAGTTCTGAACTTACTCCGAACACATATCGAGCAGAAAAGTGTAAGTCCAGGACTCATCTTTTCAGTCCTGGACTTACTGTTGCTTTTAGCTGGAGTAAACTTTTGACAGCTGATATTTCTCAGACATAACCTCTCTTTTACAGTGTTTGGAAGTCAAGAAAAATTTATAAAATGTATAATTATGAAAATTTATATGTTGAAAATCATTCTGGAGAATTGCGAGTATACCAAGTTGAGCGTAAGTTTACAAAACAGGTTTCATGAAATACATTTAATATATTAAACGAATATATTAAATTCATATTGATCAAATTGATCGAAATCATCAGAAATCAAATTAAACATGATTAGTTCCTTGATATTCATTTGAAGAATGTTGTACACAAACGTAAAACTTAACCTCAACCTTGACAGTTCAAACGTGACTTACTCTGAACTTACTCCAAGTTGTTCGATAAAAACAAATTCAGAGTAAGAAAATCCGCCATTTTGTGGAGTAAAGTGAAAATATTCGGAGTAAGTCCAGGACATATATCGAACAGACCTAATGTGCAAACAGTGGTTATTAAAAAGAAGCACTAAAGCGAGAACTCCAATTGGGCAGAGGCAGAAGCAGAACTTTAGAACACATAGCGTCTTATGTGTTGAGCTCCAATAAAGCAGCAGCAGAGGCAGCGGCAGAAACCGAAACACATTTTAGCTCTAATCTCTAAATTTCTGCTTTCAATTTAACCTCACAAATCGATATGGATATTTTTTGCATATATGGCCGGAAGTAAATATTTGTAATACTTGAAATGGAGGAGAAATCAATTGAATATGTTGAAAACAACAAAATATTATACGACAAATCATGCCGCGGATATAAATACGTACAACGTTTTGACAGGTTTCTGCTATTTTCGTCAGAATTCAAATTTCATTGTGGGAAAGAAAGCAGATTCTGCTTCTGCCACTGCTACTGCTTCTGCCTCTGCTGCTGCCTCTGCTCAATTGGAGTTCTCCCTTTATTCTCATGTGAACTTGCTTCAAGAACTGCTCCATGGAGAAAATGATTCTATGCGTGTGATTACACGAGGATTCACTTTGAGGCGGCACGTCTTTCCTCATTTTGTTGCCGTGTGCACACGGTTCGCCTTTTTCATTCGCTAAAATCTTTCGCCTTTTTGACGTTAAGACATTGGGATGAAAATAACCTCAAAATTTAACTCAGTTGTAAAATTATTGCAGTGAAATATGGATCAGATAATTGCTGTAACATATTTATTATATGCTTCATCAGCAGCGGCTCTATTTTTATGCCAAAACCGAGGCAACATCAATTGCCACAATAGAAACTGCCAATAATAGAAGAATAAGGACTGGTAATTTGTTATGGCATTTACCCTTTCCTACCTACCTGAAAAATAAAACTACCTGAAATTGGGATTTCATTATTTGCATTCAATTTTTGTTTGTTTGGGATATGTTTACGAGTCGGTGGCTAAGCACCGACTGACTCGATGAAATTACGCACACAGAAAGACACAGGTTTCAACCACGGTATAATAACACAAGGTAAGACCATAGTTTAACTAGTTAGGAAACGTAGGGCTTTTTACGTGTACCTACGTTGGAGTAAAGATAACCGATATACTCTGGACGCGGTTTTTCTTTCTTTCCTATGCGTAAATTACCAACAAAACACAACACATGTAAAACCTAGCCATATTTTCATACACCACCAACACATGCCATTTTCCGACAGCGGGAGATTGCATGTGTTGGTGGTGTATGAAAATATGGCTAGGTTTTACATGTGTTGTGTTTTGTTGGTAATTTACGCATAGGAAAGAAAGAAAAACCGCGTCCAGAGTATATCGGTTATCTTTACTCCAACGTAGGTACACGTAAAAAGCCCTACGTTTCCTAACTAGTTAAACTATGGTAAGACATTGCGCATGTTTCTTTCTCTCTCTTTCTTTCACAATGACGTCACGTGAATTACACTTTTGTAGCAGATGCATAAGAAAACCTAGTGAAATTACTTCCCTTTATTTTATCTTTTTTGCCACATTTCTTGATCTACACTTTGGCTACTTTTGGGTCTTTTGGAAATCTAAAAAGTTTCACTTGACTGATTTCCTGATTTCTGCGGTTTTTTTTCTACGCTTATTATTGTCTGTGCCACAACCAAACACCGAACAAATAGCCATATCGTTTTTTTTATATCAAGTCAAGTTTTAAAACACAAATATTAAAAAAACACCGAACTTCGTACGAACAACAAAAAATTTCCATACAAAATGGGCCAGCTGTCAAAAATGTGTAATTCACGTGACGTACATGCGCAGTAGAATACCATTTTGGACACTCGGAAGATATAACCTTCTATTTGTATACCGTGGGTTTCAACGACCAGACTCAAAAACCGGTTTGCAACCGATAATTTTAAGTGAATGTGCCTCTCTACACGAAGATTCACTTTGGGGCGGCACGTCATTCGTGAGGGTGAGGGACGCAGTGGGGAGGGAAACCAAAAAGAGCGAACGAAATTTAGAATCTTCGTGTAGACAGGCACTATAACAACTTCTTAGTGAATTTATTTTCTTGACAACCGTTTCGCGATTAGCACTTTTATCAATTTCCTTGAGTTTATTTATTAGCACTCCGTCACTATATTCCTTGCTTTTAACTTTCCACAAGCAAGGAAACTATATAAATTTATAAAGTCCTCTAAAATCTCTTTTGAACAGTGCCGCAAATCACTCATTTTCGTGTGGAATGATTGATGATTGCAGAAAACTGCAATAAAAAGACTGAGTTTTCGTCCACATGCTACGTCTTAAGCCTGAGTTACATTGCGACGACAAGGCGACACGAGACGTCGACGAGAGTCGTCGGAGTTGTCAAAGTAATTTTCAACGTATGCTTTTGTATTGACTTGATTACATTGCGGCGACAACGCCTTCGAAGTTTGAAAAATTGAACTTTTGTCGCGATGACATCGAATGACAGTTGAATTGTTTGGTTAGGTTAATTGTGTTTGAGTTGCTCTCTTTTGGTGAAAAATTGGCAATTTTATGGAAATTCTCCATAGTAGCATATAATAATATTTTCTTTACTTTCTGCACTCTCATCTTTTCCTTTCAAAAAAATTTGTTAGGTTATGAAATTTGCACTTTGGCTTGCGCAAACTGCCGCTATCTTGTCCAGACGTCCCATCATGCCTGTGCAGACTTGGTTTGCGCAGGTCAAATGAAGCAAAAGACGGAGCGTGTGGACCGCGCTTTAGGCGTTTAAGTCTCAATCACATTTAACATCGGTGACAACAATAGGAATCTGTTGTAAACGATCTTTGAGAGCTGTAAACTTGATGAGATTTAATTTACCCCTCAATTCTGCATAATAGATAAGAGCCTCTTAACTGCTAACTGGACTTTAGAGGAAATTTAATAGAAATTGGTATTCCTGATAATAGTTAAGAGATGTCAACCTCTTAACTTTCGTGGTGAATTTTTGTAAACCGTTTTCATATTCTGGGAAAAGTTAGCAGACGGTTCTAACCTCAAAAACCTCTTAATTTAAGAGGACCTCGCCGATGTCCTCTTACGACCTCTTAACTTATGTGTTGCGCTTAAAACTCGAAAAATCAGTGTCGGGGAGGGCTCCAACAATTTTTTTATGTATAGACAAGTTGTGTAAAATTGTATTCTGAACGTTTTTTTACGTTACAGGTTTTCGATTAAATTCTCCGTTTTGGAGAAAATTGTAGAAAAAGTTGCATTGCATGGAGGACGAGGAAAAAAGCTGCAATAACCAGATTTTTTATAGTATTTCTGGAAAACTCATGAAATATTGTGTCTTCGTGGAATTGTTTACCTTTAATGACACAAAAAACGATTTTTTTTATTTGCTGGAATTACATCAACGCATACCTGCAACTTCATTAATTTTATGTCTATCAAATGAAATATTTATATGAGTGCAATGCATTTTTTAACCATAAATTTGTTTGCGCGTTGCTGAAATTATACAAAATCATTTAAAAACGATATTGTGTATCTTAAAAACTGTCGATTCAATTTTTACGTAATATTTTTTATATCATTTTCATTTCAAACGGTCTGAATACCGTAGAAAGCTATTCTTAACAGATACAAAACTATTCACATGTTTTTCAAGATCCGCAATGTCTTTTTTACACAATTTTTTGGATAATTTCCATAGTTTTGAAAACTTCATGATTTCAGAAAAAATCTAAGGTCAATAAACAGCCAAATTTGACGTCTATGAGTAAGTGCTGTCAGATGAAGACATCGTGGTGAATCTCTTAATTTGCTAAAATCGGAACTCACCAAAATCTCTTACTCAGAATACTAATTTCTTTTAAAATCTCTTAATTATAAATTAAGATATCTCTTAACATCTGTTACCTAGAATTGGGGGGTTAATATGACTTAAGGGGGACTTTCAATCATTTCTAACCAAAAGTATGCCCAAGATGAATAAAAAAAACCCACATTTGTTAACACTTCAGAAACAAATTTCATAACAATTTTGCGATTTGACAACATTTCTCAAAATCACAAAAACTTCAATTATTTTAAACAAAACTTCTTTTTATTCACTCTGCCACCTTATTATTACCAATTTAACTAAAAACGGAATGTAAGGTGCGATAAAACCGCATTTTAATTGAAATTTCTGAACTGTGAAGAAGATGTTACTTTGTTGCCTAAGACGACCTATCAACAAAAAATATGAAAAAGCATACCAAAGATATGTCTTGAGAATGGAAAAAGATATAGATTTACGGTAAAAGGCAAAAATGAAATGATATATTTGTCTTTAATTATTGTATGAAATATTTCGGACAAATATCCAAAAAAAAGTGGACTTTTTCCGGATAAAAGTTATTTTTTTCCGCATAAATTCCGGGCAAAAGTCTCAAAACAAAATAGACTTTTAACCGGAGATTTCTGAACAAATATCCTTCTCTTTTCCGGACAAATGTCCTATTTATATAGGTGCGGATAAAAGACCATTTTTCCGAACAAAATACCTCGGGACAAAAGTCGCGGTGTAGCCGATAGGAAACACTAATAACGACATACAAATTTCGTCTTTCACACCCGTCTGCCGTCTTTCCGTCTTTCACACCTCCATTCCTCTTCTCACCATTTCTTTTGAATGGGTAAAGGAGTTAACAATATTTCTGATGTATCCATGAGTACTCACAAAAGATTCATAAAGCATTCATGAGCATGAGCAATAGAAAACTATCAAATACTCATGCTCATGAGTGCTCATGGAATTTTCCAATGCTCATAGTTTTTGCCCAAACATTTCTTTCACTGCTCACAAGGAGAATAAATAGTTGTGAGCAGAACTAATTCCTCATAAGTATGAGTACTCATGAGTGAGCATTTTCAAACTCTGCTGGTAATTAAGCCGAACACAGCACAAAAAAATCAACTCAATATCTCTAACGAAGTATAATCTGGCAATGTAGACGGTATGATGGGATAGGGCCACAAGGAAATAATGGAGAATCTAGCTAGGGTGGGCGTTTAATGGGATAGCGGCAGGGATCCCGTTTACACTACTGTCGTAGTTTTACACTACTATTTCGACATAATTTGACCTAACACTACTGAAAAACTGAAAACACTACCTTTTTCGCCCTATAAAAAACGTGCTACAAAGAAAGTTAATTTCTAGATTTCAAAAGTTCATTTATCTGGGGAAAATAAAAAAATATGTAATATGTAATCATTCAGACTCTTTATCTAAAATATTTAAATACTTTAGGCATTCCCTATGAAAAAGTGACTGACTAACCGCACTCAATTCTTAAACAAAGGGGACATATAATACTTACACCGCGTCTTGATTAACAATTTTTCATCCCAAGAAATATCTCACCGCAATGAGATTTTTTTGACAGCTGGGCCGAAAATCTCTTGAAATTTAGTATTCAAAATTCCGATGAAAAGTAAACACATAGTCGCCGCTCTCGCAATTAATGCAATACGTGAAATTGAAAAGGCTGAAACAGAAGAACAGACGAAAAGAAAAACCTCTTAATGTTATATATTCTCTTCCAAAGCTTTTTGTATCGTATTGTTTGTAAAAATTAGTTATTTTCGCAACTACTTGTCGGGAGAATTTGGATTCCGCCATATTGAATTGAGACATTTTCGCAGACATTTTCGCCACCATGGGCCAAGGTGAAAACTAATCATTATTCTTCTATATTTGTACATATTCAAAGTGTCAAGTTAGCAATCGGTGAAGTATTGCAATTCCTTTTTTTATCAAAATTAGAGGCTAATAATAAAATGGAAGTATTTGCACACATCAGGTAATTATTAATGAGGAATATCTTGATCAAAACCTCGATCAAAAATCCAATATAAAAATTGGTTGAAAAAATGAAGATAAATAAGACCAAAGTGGTATAAAAATAATTTAAATAAAAAATGAACTTAAAAACTGTTTTATTCACATAGATTTGAAATATTGGTCAATTCAAAGAACTCAACATTCGGTGTTTAATATTTTCGCCTTGACGTTGGTTTGTAAAACCGTCTTCTGGTGTAATTTCGCTCATATCGCCATTGTCATCCACCTCCTCTATGTTTTAAGGCAGCTTAATATTGTATTTTCTGCGTTGAAGTCATTTTTAAACAGTAGAATAACTTCAACAATGTGAATTCCCAAACGTCAAACACTAAAAAATTCACATTAGCGATTGCTTGAACGATGAACCTTACGCAATACCAAATTGTTTTTCGATCGTTCCGGCCAACGATGGTCGATCGAGTAGATATCGATAACCGCAATAGACCCCTTAATTCCTTCCTTTAATTTTAATTTTAAAAAATTCGATTTTTGTACTAATATAAAAATTTACTGATATGATATGCAATAAAACATTAGACGGTAACATTCAAAATGTGTTGTCTCAATAAAACTCTAACAGCCGGTTTCACAGTGGGAGCTTAAGCTTCGGCTTTGTTAAACTTATCCTGGTAGCTTAAGCTTTCGCTCACACAAGTGCTGTTTCACAGTTAAATTTTGTCTGTCGATTAACAAAACTCAGTTTAGTGAATTTAATAGGCCACTGTGTATTTCTGTAATCATAGTAAACAATATTTAGCTCCGTAAAATTTTTATTTACGTTTAGAAGAGGCTTGCCAATTGGCTTCAACAGCCTATTGGGAAGGCAAATGGTTTACAATTCGAGAGGTCCCGTGTTCGAGTCCCGGCAGAGACTGCAAGAAAAGTTGTTAACAGTCAATATTAACTTTGAAAACACGAAAAAAAAACTCAAAACATCTCAAATGCTTGCAAAAAAAGAGAAATTTGCGAGGTTTTTTTTTGCTTGCAAAAAAAGAGAATTTGCGAGGTTTTTTTGGGCCATCTAATAAGTTGGTTTAACACCGAAAAATTGTTAAAAATTAACACCCATAGGGAATTATTGTGAACTCCGTAGCCCGGAGTTCGATTTTCTCCGATAGGTGATGGACTCCCTCAAACTCCCTTTCGGTGCATAATAGACTCCATTTTTTCGAGAGTGTTCGTGTGCTGCAACCGAGAAGATTCCATAGCAGAAGAAGCTTTCAGAATTTTATACTCGTTTTAAGGATTCAGAATTTTATACTCGTTTTAGAATGAGTAAGCAGTTTGCGTTTACAATATAAAACTAGATAAGGCCTCAAATAGAAAACACAACAACATGGTACACTGCGGAAAAAACGGAGTCAATCACGCACTGAAACGGAGTTTGAGGGAGTCCATCACCTATCGGGGAAAATCGAACTCCGGGCTACGGAGTTCACAACAATTCACTGTGGGTGTTAATTTTTAACAATTTTTCGGTGTTAAACCAACTTATTAGATGGCCCAAAAAAAACCTCGCAAATTCTCTTCTTTTGCAAGCATTTGAGATGTTTTGAGTTTTTTTCGTGTTTTCAAAGTTAATATTGACTTGTTAACTTTTCTTGCATGCCTCTACCGGGACTCGAACACGGGACCTCTGGAATTGTAAACCATTTGCCTTCCCAATAGGATGTTGAAGCCAATTGGTAGGTCTCTTCTAAACGTGAACACCCTTTACAATGAAAATAACTCCCAAAAGGAGTTGGAGTGAATTTTTGACTCCTTTTCGGAGTTAATTCAAAATTGAGGTCAAAACGGTGTTAAAATGAATATTTAGCTCCGTAAAATAAAAATGTAAAAATAACTCCGCGCTACGGTGTTACATTTTTTCTGAATAACACTGCGAGGTGCTTACTTTTAGCTATGTTTTGAGGCGGAGTTAATTCGTCCCTGAATTTTTTCGAGAGTGAACAACCAGATAGTAGCATTCTTCATCAAATAAATCTTCAAAATCACTATCCATTATTAAAAACTCAATTTAAAAATCAATAATAATAATATTTCAATGGACGATAAGCATGCTAAGCTTTAGCTTAAGCGCTCAAGTTTGGTGGCTTAAATAAACGGAAATTTAAACTCAGTTTAAGGACTAAACCAGCACTGTGAAACAGTAAAAACAGTTAAGCGAAAGCTTAAACCAAATTCGAAGCTTAAGCTCGCACTGTGAAACCGGCTGTAAATGCCTGTTAAAAAAGTTGACACTACTGAAATCCCTCTGACACTACTATTTTTCGATCAGTAACACTCCGCTTTTCTCTTTTGGGGTGGGAACCCTGGATAGCGGCAAAATTTACACCGGCACCAATGAGAAACTTTCTCTACAAGTTTCTCCTTGGAATTCCAAAATCGGTCAAGTCAGTAACATAGTTTTTGTGAACATACATAAAAAATACTTGGGAGTCGATCCTTTTTGGAGTCGATCTTTTTTAAATTAATTATACCAGTCTATTTCAAAACCATTCTAAAATCGCTAATGTGGAAAAATGACCACAAAAAACCGTGTAATCGATTCAAACTTATAATTTAAACAACTATCATATACCTACATATTTACTTTCTTCTTCTGAAGAGACCGACTCAATAGCGGGGGCAGATAGAAAATTTCTGATCAGTACGAAATCCGTTTCAGGCAAAATTTTGAGGATGTTCGTGCATCTTTCTGTCCGTTTTACGTATCTTAAATAACTCGAGTACGCGTTCACCTAGCGACTTGAATTTTTTCGTGAAAAAGTTGTACAAAAATAATTTTTTATCAACTTTTGGAAAAGTAACAGTAACTATAACTTTAAAAAAATAATTTAAAAAAAAATTAAGTTTTTTGAAAATCTCTCGAAAACTATGCACTCTTATGAAAAAAAATGCATGTCGTCGGCTAAAAGTGAAATTGTGCTAAGTCCATTATACCAAATTTGACAGAAGAGCAATAAAAAACCTTGTTAAATCATTTTAATTTTCATTTAAAGAAAACAGAGTCTCATTTAAAGAAAACTGAGCCCAATTTTTTTCATTTAAAAAAAACTCAGGTTTATTGAAAGAGAATTAAAACGATTTAACAAGGTTTTCATTGCTCTTCTGAAAAATTATACCAAATGGACTTAGCAGAATTTCACTTTTAGCGGACGATATATAAATTAAATTTCCTGAATTCTTTCCTTTAAAATATCATTATTTACATATGTATTTTTTTCCAAAACTTAATATTGCACAAGAAAGAACAACTGATATTTTTTCCTATGAATTATAAATTTTCTATTATTGATTGAATACCAATAAAATCTTTCTTTTATTTTCTTATTTACAGTGACAAAATTTATTCGAATTGGAATCGCTGATAAAAACGATAATCCACCTTATTTTGATAAAGCTCTGTATGAAGCTGAGGTCGATGAAAATGAAGACATTCAACACACAGTACTTACTGTCACCGCCAAAGATCACGATGAATGTAAGTTTTATTTTTGAAAATCATTTCATATTAACAGAATACACAACCCTCTTATTGAAGATCGACCAAGTAATTGGTTTGGCTTCGGCCAAAAATCACACCTTCGGCCAAATTTCGACTTTGGCCAAAATTAACCCGAAGGTTCGACCGAAGCCGAAGGTGCAAGTGAACTGTCAAATATCAATGCAATGAAAACCAAAATTCAATGATTTTTTTTAACCTGAAGTTTCTGAAAAATTTGTTTTCGGTAAACATCGGATCATAGGAAATGATTTGTTTGTCAGTGAAATTTCCTCTTCAATTAAAAATACTTGGTCAGAATATTTTTCACGGTAGAATTTCGTCTATATTTAAATGACACTACAGACTGATTTTTTTCGATCATTATAGTCCAAGAAATTAGTATTGTATTGGAAAATGCTATCTCCCGCGAGACATTTGTTGGCAGGACATGAAAATACACGAAATATCAGCCTAATCGAGACCTAAAATAAAATGAAGAAATGAGAGGAGATTTATTTTCTTGATGAGTTTTAAACAGACATTTTTTGGTTGGGTATTGAAAGTTATAATGAAAGAGAATTTCTAAATTTTAAAAATTTATAAAAGCGCGTTGTGAGGAAACCAAAGTACAAGTTTTGCGTTTCAACTAGCTGATTATGACGACTTTTAAAATATTAAAAAAAACGTTTCCTCAATGTTAACCAAATTTTCTTTTAATTTAGATGGGATTTTATGGTGCTTTGATTTTGTAAATTTTTGAATATTTCTATTATTTTTAACGACAAAAAAAGTATTTTAATATTACCGCAAGTGCTTTTCCCTCCGTTTCGGTCAAAATCTGACCTTCGTCTCACTCTACCTCTTATACGTAGTCTAGAAGCCTCGAAGTAAATCTCCCCATCTAAAATAGTGCAAACCAACTTTTAAAAAAATCTGTTAGATCACTGGATGTTCCCGTGCATCCGGTAAGGGACAGTTTACATTTGATATTTTGACTGGAAATTCTCCCTTAGAACTCGTTCCCCGACACTTATTATCGTCACCCTAATGAATTCAAGTTCTGAGATGTTTTGTATTATTTTTGCGGATTTTTCCACATCCAAATTTCCCCCCCAACAGATCAGGCATGTCTGCCCTGAAAACTCATCAGGAGCCTGTTTCTGGTATAGTAATTTTGTTATATTATTTTTTGTTTTTGCAGACCTATAAGCCGAGAAATTCCAATAGGATTATTCATTGCTAGAAGGTCGAGCAAACCATGAATCAGAAATGGTTCAATGGTTAAACACAAAAAATAGTTTATTCGCTCTGGCTTGATGGAGCTATGTTGCCTTAACCTTAAAATTCGCACAAGATTTGTGGCATCGAAGTATAAATACTCCAATCGAGTTTTACCATAGAAAAATATATACTACGTAAATAGAAGGATCTCTGTGAATAACCTTTTTGAAAAAATTCCCCTTCAAAGTGGGGAAATTCATGCTATCTATTTTTAGCAGCGATAGTAGTGGTGCTCCTCGACACGCTTTAGAAAGAATGAGAAAAATGTACCACCATTTCGGATAATTGAAAGCAGGCGTTACCAGAATACATTTATTGGGGTTTAGTACATAACCAATCCTAATAAAATTCTTGGTGAATGAATTTATAGAAATTAATGAAAGAAAAGTATTTAGTAATCGCTGGTATTCGATTTTTATTATATGATGCACATTTCATGTTGAATAACAGTTATTTCATGAAACCTCAAATTTTTTTTTTGGCAAGGGAATTACAATGGGTAGTTTAGTACGGTCCCAACTTGGCAGTATTTTCAATGTAGCACCGGTCAAAACATCATCTACTTCGGCAATGCCTGCCAGCCGGATTTTTGGCATTGGTAACTTTAGGCGCTGCCGTTTTTAGACGGCGTAAACGTTTTTTTTCTGGCAGTGCTTTTTTAATCTAAAAACTTATGAGATTTGTGATGGCTTATGTATTTCGTCTTAATTTCTGAAACCAAGTAGTTGCAAAAAAGTTGAAATCAATTGGTCAGTAAGTGAAACGTAATCATCTCCAAATCTGATGGATATTCATTTTGCCCTGTCGTTCAATCAACAGAAAACTACAGATTTTGATAGCGGCTGCTATAGACGCTTTTTTGGTAGCATTGCTAGAGTGGTAGCGCTAAAGTGGCATGGACTAAACGCGCCCAAAGAAAGATAATCACCTCTATTCTTGAATACGGCGTTACGTTTATTTGCTCGATTAGTGTTCGATCGTGAGCAATCGGTATTCTTGAATACGCAGTATCTATAAACGTTCGATTTGGAATAACGCATTGCAACGCATTCGATTTTTGTTATTCTTGAATACGCCGGGAGCACTTTTTTGAGGTTAAATCACTCACTTCAAATTTCTCGCGTTTCATTGACGTTTGAATTGAGTGCTTACAAAAATGTAAGGTAAATCTATTATTCAATTTTTCTTTGTTGTTGACCGTTATTTTATAATTATTTTTTTTGATGTATACATAGGCTTTTCGGTCGAAATTTTAAATTAAAATAAAAACGCTGGTTTTTAACTTTTTTACTGCTCTACGTTTCGGCAAATTTATTTCACCATCTTCAGGAGCTATATACTGGAACAATTATATATATGTATGTTTATAATAGAAAATCACACTTATGAATAGTCACTTACGTTAATTTATAGTTTAAAATATTTAACATTTAGTAATCAGAAATAAAACAGTTTAGCGAAACATTTTCTTGTCAGATTTTCGTATTTGACACGAAAATTTGACACATTAAATAATAGTCCTGATCGAGAAAATAAACGAACACGATTTATAAACTAGCTTTATTCACACATACAATTAAAAACAACACCATATCCAAAATAAAAAATAAATAAACCGTTTTTGTACTTCCTGTTAATTTTGTTTTTCAACTTTTGATTAGTCACTTTCATTTCGTTTTAGTGTTCAAACCGTGGCCATTGTTAGTAAAAGTTTCAATATTAATTTTCATAATTTATTTATTACTGTTTATTTATAATTATTTATAAAAATTTTTTGTTTTTATTTATTTTAAAGTAACTGACAAGAAAATGTTTCGCTAAACTGTTTTATTTCTGATTACTAAATGTTAAATATTTTAAACTATAAATTAACGTAAGTGACTATTCATAAGTGTGATTTTCTATTATAAACATACATATATATAATTGTTCCAGTATATAGCTTCTGTAAATCTATTATATGTTTAAATCAAAGATTTTAACAGTGATTTCTTAAAATAGGAGTGCAAAGAAAAACACTACAAACAAAGACTTGTTTGCGTTTTTAATTTCAAAAATGACAAACAATCCGGACATTGCCAAGGGATATACGAGGAAGTCGCCGATAGAGATGAATTTATTGTGGGAGGAAATTCAACATATTCGACCGGAACCGGAAATCTTTTTTGAATCTACAAAATTGCAAATAAAAATCTATGAGATTCCCAGTATTTGTATTTACGCTTCATCGGTTAAGCTAATCAAATCTGAAGAGTGTCTTAGAAAATTTCTTTGCTGGCATAACGAATTCAACTCCTCTTGCCTCAAAAAATGATACATTAGCGTAGAATCCATGGCTACTGAAGCAAATCACTTCAAACACTTCATTTTTATTCAAAATTAAGAACAAACAATCGAATCAGCTGATGTTTGACAGCGCGTTGCCATGCGATACTTTATATACCAAACGCGAAGCTCCCGGCGTTTTCCAGAATACCAATTGCGTAGCGAATCCAATCGAACGCGTTACGATTTTGCTCCTAACGCCGTTTTCAAGAATAGAGGTGAATGTCTTTAAAATAAAAAAGCACCGGTTTCCATGTTTACAAGCATATCTCTCTTGTGCAAAATCATCCTGCCCTATTGCTAAATAAAACTTTGATTAGCTGATGTCTTTCTAGCGATGTTTCATACTGAATGCACGAATGGTGATATCATAAGGTATTGGTTAAAACTCATGCATTTTAACTATCAGACACATTATAATCATCAGAAATGAAATGTGATAGAATAAATTAAAAAATCAAGTCCAAAAAATAAGGTGAGCGATGGAAATTTCTTAGACTGAATTTATTTTTAAAGTCATGACTGGCGGTCATTTAAAAACTTTATCTGCCATAACAGATCTCCACCAAATTTTTTTTAAATTGTTAAAAAAAATAATAAAAATACATATCTAATGATAAATTAAAATTCTTATTGCCTAAATTTATTGAAAAACGAAAATAAAAATAGGAGAAATATTGAACGTCAGCTCAAAGGCACATAAAAAAAAATTCAGATATCACGCCATTTAAGGCCATCTGTAATTTTTTTTGGTGTGTACTAAAAATTTTAGTCAGTTGGCAATGCCATCAAATTGACAATTGGTTTGACATTTCAAAATTATTTTGCATTGATTATTTTTTGCGTCAGCGACCACTGGGATTAATGTTTGTGGCAGCGAAATGATCTTCGCAAACCCGGAAGACCTGCAGATTCTCCATTTCCAGTAAATCTTGGCGTTCAATCTGAAGAAGCCATTCGATTCGCCTATAAAATAAAACACATCCTGTACTTGAAGCACGAATAAAATGAGGCAAAAATTCTTACCTGGTTTCAGATCCTGGTAATTTGTAATACCTTAGATTTCCCCGGTTATCCGAATTATTTCCACATCCTTCCACAACTCACGAAGTATATCTCCTTGCCATATTTCTATAATATGCACGAACTGAGCTGAAGACTCTTTCAAACGTCAAACGAACTAGTTCAATTGGCAACATATGAGGTGCGCGGCAAGCGGAAATTTTTAGCACAAATTCCAGGGTTGGAGAAACATTTAGCACAAAAATATATTCAGCTTTTTGTATAAAAAGTACGTTTAATGAAAAATTTGAATGAGTTTTGATTGTACATAATTTATCAAACTTTTTATCTCAATAATAATACAGTCTAAAAGATTTTTGCGCATTTTTAACTGTGTCAATTATCTTTTAGTACATTGTTGTGCGACCCTAATTTTATATGTACTTTTAACATGTTCGTGACGTCATCCTATCTATTCAATGGGATAGACGGGCAGAACTATAAATGTCTATCGCTGTGTCCTGCTTCCTCTACATTGGTTTATGAACAAACCCGAGAGTGCAACTTCTATTTACGTAGTATATATTTTTCTATGGTTTTACTTCACCAAAATCCTGTAAGCCTGCGTGGAAGCTGGTAAAGCAGGCTCTGATGACGGTGAGCCGGCTTCCATACCCGAAACAGGCTCCTGATGGGGGGAAATTTGGATGTGAAAGCATCCGCAAAAATAATATAATGATTTTATTATATTATTTTTTGTTTTTGCAGACCTTATAAGCCGAGAAATTCCAATAGGATTCAATGCTAAAAGGTCGAGCATAAACCATGAATATGAAATGGTTCAATGGTTAAACACCAAAACTTTCCTCTGCAATATTTATTTTCGGGGAAAAAATGTGCAAAAAGATATTTTTTTAAATATCTTCAGAACCGTTAGAAATACAAAAAACCGCTAAAGCAGAAAATGTAGAAATTTTAATAAATTCTTTTTTTTTCAAAAGCGCATAGTTTTTGAGAAATTTTCAAAAAACTATATTTTAAAAAAATGTATGGAAGGTATTCGTTATAGCTACCGTTACTTTCCCAAAAGTTGATAGAATACTACGATCTCTGTAAAACTTATTCACGAAAAAATTTAAGTCATTAAGCTAGAACCTGAATCGTACGTCGATGCGTTCGTCATGCGTCCGTCCGGTAGACAGTTTTATGCGGTGACAGTTGGGGGGTACGGCAACGAATCACTTCTTCACTTTTTTTGCACTTCTATTAGTTTATCGTCGAAACAATTACTTTCAATTTGTTCCATACTTAAATTGCTTAAATCGTAACCAAACTTTTTTGCAGAATGACATTTCCGTGCGTTGCCGCATGTAAAAGTAGAAAGTCGACCTACTCTATGCGGTGACGGTGCGTTGCCGCATCGGACAAACGCATTATTAGGGGAGTACTCATAGCAGCCCGTTGATTTTACTTTGACCGCATCGAACTGTCAACGTGACGGACGCACGGACGTATGTTTCTGGTTCTACCTTTAGAGCAATGCGTTATCGAGGTATTTAAAAGGGGAAATACACGAAGCGATGGTTGGTCCAACCTGAGTTGTCCCGATGACGGTTGTGTGCAGCGAACATACGATTTGCTTCCGATTTGCTTGCGATCAGATTCTTTAACCATTTAGGTTTGAGCAGTTGATGTGAGCATGCCTAATAAAAAGAAAATTTTTATTTTGATGTGAAAATTTTTAAATTCCCTGCTAAATGCCGTTCGCATATTCGATATTCGTTTACGCACAAAATCTTTGTCAGCATCTGGCTTTATGTCTTTACATTTTTCAACAAGTTCCTCTAAAGCCTGCTCCCCCAGGATTTTGTTGCTGTATTCCTTTGCGTAAACATCCCACAATCAAGCAAATGATTGATATTTGTCTATAAACTCAATCCAAAAATGTTTTCCTTTATCGAAACGATTTTTACTTCACTTTAAATAAAACTGGAAATGTCACAGAGAGAGATGTTTGTGCCACGTGCTTCAAAATATTGTGAAATCGACACAACCGTTGTATGAGTCAACACACACGATACAACGAGCATACAGTCGGTTGCATGCAACCGCAAGTTTTTACTTTCGAACATCCAACCGCGCGATATCGGCCCAACTGATGATTTTTTAACACACAGCATGCAACGGTTGTATACAACTGGCAAATCGGACCGATATCGGTAAAACAATTGTATTGTGTATTGCGCACTTAAGATAAGTATGACGGACAGATGCAAGGACATTCACATAATTTTGCCTGAATCGGATTTCGTATTGATCAGCCAAAAAAGTAGCAGAAGGCTAAATTCAATTACCCAAGAACGACCATAATAGGAAAAATAACACTTTTGTGGTGTGCATTAAATTAATCGTCAAGACGATATCGTCAGTTGTAAGATTCCATTACCAGCAATTACCAGCAACACAACCAAAGTCAGTTACAACAGTCGCAATCAGGGATGGCTCCAATTTGCCTTAGGAGGGAAGTATATTGGAACAAAAATAGTAGTAGATTGATACTAATAGTAGCAGATTTTCAAAAAAAAAACCTTTTCTACCTACGCCGATATACCAATTTGTATAACTAAAGCTAAATAGCTTTATCATTCATAATACCAAAATTCTATCAACAAAAAACTTGCTGTAGTTCAGAAAATGACATTTAAAAACTTCTTTAGTATTGGCTGCCTCATATTTAATTTCGTTAGAAGCTTTTTACATTTAACATGTATAATACAATTTTTTGGTTGATTCATGTATTTTACAAAAAATAGTAGTAGATTTGATTTACTACGCACTAAGCCTTTTGAAGGCGAAAATAGTAGTAGATTTACTACAATTGTAGTAGGGGGACATCGCTGGTCGCAATATGTGTTTAAAAATTCTTAACCTCATTTTTTGGTGGCAACTGTACTACCTGTGTGCCTCTAAGCCGGAGAGTTGAAATTTCTTCTGCAACTTGCGGTCATTTCAAGTCCACTCGACTTGATTAATAAAAAATTAATATTAAGAGTTAATTCTTGGTATTAACGATATCATCGCTATAGACTGCTATCATGTCCCCTGCTGTTGGTGAGTTGCACCGAAAAACCTTTCAAATCTATCCATGCGCAGCAGGAACGCAAAATTTTTAGAAACCTTCATAGAGGAGACCCACTCCAACATTGAAATAAAAATTTAACGACCTACATCCAAATCTTTTTACGGTTAAAGTATTCAAGTTTTTAATATAAAATTTTTATGTATTTACAGCTTCGCGTATTCGATACGAGATTACAAGCGGTAACATAGGAGGTGCATTTGCAGTAAAGAATATGACGGGAGCAATTTACGTCGCTGGCGCTCTCGACTATGAAACACGAAGAAGGGTAAGAATATTTTTTTATCTATTTTAAAAAAATATGTCCATTTATAAATATTTAAAGACATAGTGACAAAATATTACTGTAAACTGGAACTCTAACTACTATTGTTTATACTGATTACACAGGTATCTACTATATATCGAATATAAAATCAAGAAATGTTTGATTAGGTTATTACAGAAAAAAATTACAGTTTTTCGGATTAAATAATTTTTAATTTACAATAACTAACCTTGTTCGGGTTACCAATTAACCATAAACATTCTTCCGTACAATAGCGCTTAGTAGATAAAATATTCATTTATATTTAAATACATCAATTCAAGTAAATATAATGAATCTAAGTAGGATTTTTGTGTGACTACAGAGATTAAATAAACTCAAAGCTTTCCCCCTTTTCCCACATTGAAGTTTTAATTAAAATTTCAAAATCCCAAAAGGTTAATTGCTTTAGCAACAAGTAAAATCCCATGAAACTCAAACAGGTGTCTTTATCCATAAATGTGATACAATGAACATTTAGTTATGTATATAATATATATACTAGAACAATTTCCAATGTATACATATAAACATACATATTAGAATTTTAAACTTGATGATTTGGATTCTTCATTGTGTAAAAAATTGTTCGTAACAATTTTAAAGAAAGGCGTATTCTTATATTTTATTTTAAAGCAAACCAACAATTCATTGAACAATCAAAGTCATTAAAATGTTTTTCAAAACTTTAACTCATCAGCGTCTAAATTTCGGAAAATACAATGTATGAGTATACAAGTAAAACGTATCTAGTCGTATACGATATACATACTCTTAATAAATATGTTTATACTCTAATATATTATATATTTATGAGTATATTATATTTCTACTATACCGTTTGTAAAGCATCGAACCAATCATCGGACACAAACATAAACTACATCAGGGTGTTAGGGAAGACAAAAGATATTGATTGAACACCATAACTTTCGAAAGGATTAAGCTAGAGACCTGAAATTTTGTGTAGTTACGTTTCTCGTAAATGTGTTTAGAATAGAGTTTTACATGACTTATATAAACATCAAAATTCAGTTGGACCACTCCTTCCCCTCTCCCCTATACAAATTGAATACCTTTTTCTATTTTTTCGAAAACGGCGAGTTGCACTGAAAAATTTACATAGGTATAATCTGTTTTGAATATGATTTTACGTAACCGTTCCACACATCAAAATCCAATCGGACCACTCCTTTCCCCCTCTCTCATACAAATGGGTTTTTTTTTTAAAAAAAAACTTTTTGTCTGTCATCATATAGTTTTTATTAAATTTTTATCGATTTATAAAGCCGCGATCAAAGACGTTCCGTTCCCGGTCTCGATATACGACGAGAAAAATTCGACATACGACGCTAAATTTATAAAAAAAAATTGATTTTTGAAAACATTGAAGTCTATATCTATATATATAAAAATGGAAGTTTGTTGGTTGGTTGGTTTGAGATTACAAAACTCAAGAACTACTGGACCGATTTTTACGCGGTTTTTTGCAAAATGATCTGCGTTGCCAGGAGCAGGTTTTTAGCTATGCAGATTTTCAAAATTCGAAACGGAAGGTCCTGTAAGGATAATGAAAATATCCTTTTTCCCATTTTTCCCCGGAAAAATTTGCATTATAGGGTTTTTGGGGTCGCTGATCACGAATCCGGTATTAGATCTTCAAAATTCGAAACGGAAGGTCCTGTAAGGATAATGAAAATATCCTTTTTCCATTTTTCCCCGGAAAAATTTGCATTATAGGGTTTTTGGGGTTGCTGATCACGAATTCGATATTAGATTTTCAAAGTTCGAAACGGAAGGTCCTGTAAGGATAATACAAATATCCTTTTTCCGATTTTTCGCCGGAAAAATTGGTATTATGGGGTTTTTGGGGTCGCTGATCACGAATCCGATATTAGATTTTCAAAATTCGAAACGAAAGGTCCTGTAAGGATAAATATCCTTTTTCCCGTTTTTCCTCGGAAAATCGGTATAAGGGGGTTTTTGGCGCGCTGATCACGAATCCGATATTAGATTTTCAAAATTCGAAACGAAAAGTCCTGTAAGGATAAATATCCTGTTTCCCGTTCTTCCTCGGAAAAATCTGTATAAGGGGGTTTTTGGGGCGCTGATCACGAATCCGGTATTATATTTTCAAAATTCGAAACGGAAGGTCCTGTAAATATAACGCAAATATCCTTTTTCCCATTTTTCTCCGGAAAAATTGCCATTATGGGGTTTTTGGGGTCGCTAATCACGAATCCGGTGTTGGAATTTCAAAATTCGAAACGGAGGGTCCTGTAAGGATAAATATCCTTTTTCCCGTTCTTCCTCGGAAAAATCGGTATAAGGAGGTTTTTGGGGCGCTGATCACGAATCCGGTATTAGATTTTCAAAATTCTAAACGGAAGGTCGTGTAAGGATAACGCAAATATCCTTTTTCCCGTTTTTCCTGGGAAAAATCGGCATAAGATTTCCGGGGTCGCTGACCGCGAATCCGGTGTTAGATTTTTAAAATTCGAAACGGAAAGTCCTGTAAGGATAACGCAAATATCCTTTTTCGCGTTTTTCCTGGGAAAAATCGGCATAAGGTTTCCGGGATCGCTGACCGCGAATCCGGTGTTAGATTTTTAAAATTCTAAATGGAAGGTCCTGAAAGGATAACGGAAATATCCTTTTTCCCGTTATTCCCCGGGAAAATTGGCTTTATGTTTGGGATTGCTGATCACGAATCCGATATAAGATTTTCAAATTTCGAAACGAAAAGTCCTGTAAGGATAAATATCCTCTTTCCGTTTTTAATCGGAAAATCGGTATAAGGGGGTTTTTGGCGCGCTGATCACGAATCCGATATTAGATTTTCAAAATTCTAACCGAAAAGTCCTGCGCAAATGTCTTTTTTCCAATTTTTCTTGATGCAATTGCCACTAAGGGATTTTCGAGGTCTATGATCGCGAATCCGGTGTTCGATTTTTCAAATGCTAAAGGGAAGGTCCTGTAAGGATAACGCAAATATCCTTTTTCCCATTTTTCCCCGGAAAAATTGCCATTATGGGGTTCTTGGGGTCGCTGATCACGAATCCGGTGTTGGAATTTCAAAGTTCGAAACGGAAAGACCTGTAAGGATAACGAAGTATCCTTCTCATTTTATCCGAGAAAAAAATTGCATTATGGGGTTTTTGGGTTCGCTGATGACGGATCCGGTGTTAGATTTTCAAAACTCGAAACGGAAGGTCCTGTAAGGGTAACGGAAGTATCTTTTTCCCATTTGTTCCAGGAAATATTGCATTAGGGGGTTTCTGAGCTCGCTGATCACAGCTATGCAGTGGGATTTTTAAAAATCGAAACGGAAGGTCCTGTCAGGATAACGAAAATATTCTTTTTCCAAAATTTCCCCGGAAAAATTGGCATTATGGGATTTTCGGGGTCGCTGATCACGCATCCGGTAATAGTTTTTAAAAAGTCTAAACGGAAGGTCCTGTAAGGATAACGCAAATATCCTTTTTCCAATTTTTCTCGCAAAAACTGGCTTTAGGAGGTTTTCATGGTTGCTTATCACGAATCTGTTGTTGAAATTTCAAAATTCGAAACGCAAGGTCCTGTAAGAATAATATTTTTTCCCAAAAGTTTTTAAATTATTTATGGTTTTTTTGCATTCTAAAATTTATACAAAAAACTTTAAGCTGGCATTCGTAGGGTCTGCTAGTATGTATATAAAAATGGATGTTTGTCCGTTTGAGATTACAAAACTCAAAAACTACTGGACCGATTTTTACGCGGTTTTTTGCAAAATGATCTGTGTTGCCAGGAGCAGGTTTTTAGCTATGTAGATTTTCAAAATTCGAAACGGAAGGTCCTATAAGGATAATGAAAATATCCTTTTTCCCATTTTTACCCGGAAAAATTTGCATTATAGGGCTTTTGGGGTCTTTGATCACGAATCCGGTATTAGATTTTCAAAATTCGAAACGGAAGTTCCTGCAAGGGTAACGCAAATATCTTTTTTCCCATTTTTCCCCGGAAAAGTTTGCATTATGGGGTTTTTGGAGTCGTTGATCACGAATCCAGTATTAGATTTTCCAAATTCGAAACGGAAGGTCCTGAAAAGATAACTCAAATATCCTTTTTCCCGTTTTTTCCGAGAAAATCGACATAAGGGGGTTTCCGGGGTCGCTGATCGCGAATCCGGTGTTAGATTTTTAAAATTCTAAATGGAAGGTGCTGAAAGTATAACACAAATATCCTTTTTTCCATTTTCCCCGGAAACATTGGCATTATGGGGATTTTGGGATCGCTGATCACGAATTAGATTTTCAAAATTCGAAACGCAAGGTCCTGTAAGGATAACGAAAATATCCTTTTTCCCGTTTTCCCCGGGAAAATCGGCATTATGAGGTTTTTGAGGTTTCTGATCACGAATCCAGTGTTGGAATTTCAAAATTCGAAACAGAAGGTCCTGTAAGGATAATGTTTTTTCCGAAAAGTTTTTAAGTTATTTATGGTTTTTTAGCATTCTAAAATTTATACAAAAAACTTTTAGCTGCCAACGAAGGGTCTGGTAGTCTATATATATAAAAATGGAAGTTTGTGGGTTGGTTGGTCTGTTGGTTTGAGATTACAAAACTCAAAAACTCCTGGACCGATTTTTTGCAAAATGATCTGCGTTGCCAGGAGCTATGTTAGATTTTCAAAATTCGAAACTGAAGGTCCTGTAATGATAACGCAAATATCCTTTTTCCCATTTTTCCTCAGAAAAACTGGCTTTGGGAGGTTTTCAGGGTCGCTGACCAAAATTCGAAACGGAAGGTCCTGTAAGGATAACGTTTTTTCCCAAAAGTTTTTAAGTTATTTATGGTTTTTTGGCATTCTAAAATTTATATAAAAAACTTTAAGCTGGCAACGTAGGGTCTGCTAGTTTTAATATATTTTAAATTTTGCCATTATTCATAATTCGGATCGTTGTCCCAAATATAGATCATCCCTATTTATTTTTTGTAAAATAAGAAAACTAATCACCGTATCGAAAAATAAAATATCAGTTGTGGTCAACACAAAACTTTCTTCTACAAAATCTACGACCCTGCGCAATTTACGCTAGAGCCCTGTCGCGTTGTCAACCTAAGACGACCTCCCAATAAATTCTTGGTGTATTCAAAAATATCAAAAATGTACAAAATTTGAGATAACTTGAGAACGGTAAAAGATATCAATTTACGGTAAATGGCAAAAATGTAGAAAATGTTAACGTCTTTAATTATTCTTTTAACTGATTTGTCGAAAAACCGTTAGTTTGCAAATTATTCGCAAAAATATGATTTTTTACATATTAATGAAAATATCTCGATAACGGTAAAAGATAACGGATAACGGTAAGAAACAAAATTGTGCAGAATGCCATTCTCATTAATTCACTTCATACATTCAGTCAGCAAAAACCTGTTAGTTTTCGAGATAATCGCAAAAAACTGTTTTTTTGGAAATAACGGTTTATCTCGATAACAGGTTGAGATATCGAGTTATAGTTAAAGACAAAAGTGTGGGAAATTTTATTTTCTCCAAGTTTTGTCATACTTAAGGCCACTAAAAAACGCGTAGTTTGGGAGTAAATCGAGAAAAACGAAATTGCGATTTTTGAAAAACCGCCATTTTGGATACTTCCGGTTAACGGATTTCCACCAAAAGTTGATAGGATCGTCCCATTTCAGGACCCAACATGCCTCCTAATAGAGCGCTAGCTCTATTAGTTTTTGATAAATCTTGTACACAGACTGACAGACTGACAGACAGACTGACAGGCAGAAAGACATTTTTTAAATATGACTCCAATCGACTCAGGAGTGAACGGGAAATGTTTTTTAGGCAAAATTAAGAGGTCGAAATTTTTCATGAATACAATACTTTATTATACTCCGTAGAAGAAAGTAAAAATTGCCATGCATGCTCCACTACTTTCCGCAATTTTCAGGTATTCACGTTCTTAATTTATTGTTATTGCTTGCCCACAACAGTTAATCAAGTCAAAGAAGTTAAAGAATTCGTTTTTAAAATTTAAACCAATAATTAAAGGAAGTCCATACTCATTTAAGGTTTTTAATAGTGCCAAAATACTATTTTTTTGCTGTTACTATAATGTCCAAGGATTAAAGAAATAATCATCTTTTGAAAAAAATCTTCTAAATGTCAATACTATTATAATCGGCGGATCATTCGAATTATATATATTTAGAACGATCCGATTTCATGGGTAATTTACAGTTTAATTAAAATTTCTTAGCTTCCAGACAGCGATCCGACTTATGTGCACTTACCTTACAAAAAAAAAAATGTTCGAAAAAATACAAGACCTCGATATCTGACGAAAAACCTCGCTAAAGGTCCCGGTTAGGTGCCAATATCCTTTAGTTTTACATCCCACTTCTCTTCTCATCCTGGTCAACGACCACGCACCATCTGAGGTCGTGTATCCCTGTCACCTTGTTAATAAGCTCTGGCTTTCATATCTATATACAAGATAAAGTAATATTGAAACCATCAAAAGTATGAAAATTAGGTCTCCAGGAATTTTGTCAACTAAAATATAAATCCAAAAATTTATAATACAAGAAATTTTGACCGACACCAATCAATTGGACGTATGCATAAAAATAAACATATGCTCATAAATTTCGTAAAAAATTAAGCAAATGATATACTTTGCAAGCACAAGTTCATCCTCAAACGTACTTGCTCATAAAAACCTCATACAAATTTGAAAATTAGCTCCAAAAGAGTGAAACACAAGCATATGATCATTTTTCTACATATAGCTTAATAACGGAGTTAAAAGCAAAGCATTGTATGAACTAATAATTAAGCATTGTATGAATAAACAAGCTTGAAAAGTTAAGGGTCTCAAACATTACGTATTATGTATCAAATCAATAATATTTCCTATGCACAAAATATTTTGAAGAAATATCCTTATGAGTTGATTCCAAAAATTAGTAAAAAGTGATCCAAAAACTTTTTTTTAAACAACTAGAAAAATCAATTCGTAACCTATCGAGTTTTTTGTAAATGCGAGTGAAAAGAATATAGAGTCTAATTTATAAACAGCATTATTTTGTTGTATTGAAAGTGTCAATATATGTTTTTTTTTTTCCGAGAACTTAATCGTAAAAAAGTTATACAAAACGAATATTGTACGAAACCCTCACACAATAATTTTTCATCAAAATGCTGCAATTTTTAACCATTCAAGAATATTTATAGCGTAGCCGAACACATTTGTTTATTTTCTTGCTCGTGTAACAGTTCTGCGTGGTTTTGTGAACGACGACGCTTATCTCCTGCCATAAGTTTACAAAGGTTATTTTAACAGAATAAATGAAATGAGTTTTTGTTGTAAAAATTTATTTTCCACTTTATACAACAATATTTTATAGCCATCAATGCTAAAAAAGGAGTTTATGTGAAGTTTTCTCTCAGTGATTACAGAAAAGAAACTCTTGAGAAGAGAATCTCCAAAAATTAAATAAATCAGAAATATTTTTTTTGGGCCCTGGCATAAAAAATAATTTGTTTCAGTTTACTGCTACAGATACCTCGTTTACTTTTTTCATTTTATAATATTTTCACCGTGGGCATGGTATGGATATGTTGTCATTCTCCCTTTTCTCATCCTAACCATAAATTCGAGATATTTATTATTTAATTTATTTAGGATATTTTTTTTAAACTTTAATATTCATTTATTCTTTGCGGTGAAAATTGAAGCTATAAATCAACGCAGAAAGATCTAAATAACTTTGCAAAAGGGTTCAAATAGACTGAATAAAATTTTAGCAACGCAAAATTCTAAAAACACTTCTTATTGTTTGGTTATAAAATAAAACCACTTTTTGGGTACACAAGTGTGTACATTTATCGATTCTTTAAGATTTTTCTAATACCTTTAACTTGAATCACTCCATTTCCACTCCAATGTGAGTCTGTCAGTCTATCAGTCTGTCAGTGTGGAATGTGGAGCACATAAAGCATATAATTGCAGATAGAATAAAATTAATTTTGATTAAAATTTAGGAAGATATTTATTAAAATATCTGATGTGAACAGCACATGACATTCTAATACAAAATTTTTGTTCTATACAATTTACAATATAACCCGACGAACAAAAATTTTTTTAATGTAAAAATACGATTTTTTTTTACAAAATCTGAAATACCTCAAAAACGGTAAAAGGTAACGATTTATTTTAACTCTTCCTCTAACTAAATATTTTTTTCGAAAACCAATAGCAATTCGGGAAAAACATTTTTTTCTGTTTTTTAATGAACATATATCAATAACGGTAAAAGACAGCAGATAAAAATGCATAACAAAATTTTGGCAAATAGGATTCTCTTCAATTCACATTATACATTGAACCACCGAAAATCTAATTTTTTTGAAATCGCGAGAATCGCAAAAAACTAATTTTTTTTGAAGTAATGGTATATCTCGATACCGGTTTGAGATATCGAGTTATAGTAAAAGAGAAAACTGTAGGAAATTTTACAGTCGGTATCAAGATATTCAGCCCTGTTCTGTAAAACGGCGTTGCGTTAATTGGTTCAATATTTACTCGATCCGCACTCGATAGTTAATTTCGGTGTTCTGGTGAGTTCAACCGGGAGTAACGCCTCGCAACGTATTCGATTTTGTTGTTTTGCTACTCGAGTGAGTGAAGTTTTTGAAGTTAGAACTGCCGGCTGCAATTTTCTCGGGTTTGGTGTTGGCCGTGATTGACAAAAGGTTTGGCAAATATTTTTTTCTATTTTATGAATCATGATTAATAAAGTGTTTTATGAATAAAATATATTTGAAAATAAGAGTGGAAGTAAAAGTTCAACCACTAATTCACAGTTCAACCTACACGGTAAAAACTGGAGTCTAATTTTAAGACTTTCCTTCAATTTTTTAAACTTTTGAAAGTTTATTGGAATTTTAAACTATTTTCTCTATATTTAAAACTTTTTGAAAGTTTAGAGTATATTTTAGTCGAAAAGTTTAATATTTAGTGAGTTTCGGTTTATTTTTAAGACTATAGTTTAACAAATAGGTAAACTTTTTCTTTCTTAAGAATTTGTTTTAAACCTCTCCGCCTTATTTCTAAACTTTTAATCGAAATATTAGACCTTTAAGTATGAGAACTAAACCTTGTAAGTTTTACTTCAATTCGGATAAAATTGAATTAAACTTTTTGTCTAATATTTAGTCTTTTCAGTTTCTTTTTCTTTTTCAAATTCATCAGTCGGTCGGTCAATTTTTAGAAAAGTCGCAATGCTTGAGTTCGACTTTTCGGTCTAAAAACAAAACTCTGAAGTCTAAAAATAAAACCTGTTCCCCTATATTTTGAACTAACGTGGCTTTATTTGGCAACTTCACAGTTTTCGGGACATTCCCGTTTTGTAGTGTAATTTCCAATTTCTTAAATTTATTGAGCAATTTCATTATTTGGAGTTGCCCTGGAAATTAAACTTTTGTTCCGGATTTTTCAATGTTAAGCTCCTTTTAAGGTTTAGATTCAAACATCCTGGGGAAATCTTCGCTGCATCCTTATTTAAGGTGCACACATTTCTAATGTAACAATATTCTAGCGAAACAACTGTTAATATAATGTGAATATGACATGTCTGGTTTAGGGCTATCAAAAATTTCAATACCTGACTCTCTTTTGGACTTTTGGCTCTGAATGCGGTTTTAAATAAAGATCCTATCGAATAAAAATAAAAGAGCATTTCATTTCCACAATAGAAGGTATTTAATTTCGCTTTAATCAAGAAAAAAAATAACGATCAGCGAAAAGGAGCAGATTACTGAATTTTTGGAACCGGCAAAAGTCGACGTACATATTGCGCTCCAAACTTCAACATTTGGAGCTGCCGATCGTGGGGCTCAAGCCATCTATAAAGGAGCACCTAGAGCGCGCGCTTATGAGTTTTGCAGCCAAATGAATTGAAAGAAGTGTTAAAAGGAGGCGCGGCAGTGGCAAGCGGCGAGCAACATCACACGGTAAAAAATCTTGGAGTAAATTCCGATCAAAACTGGATTACGCTGGACCTATATGTAATCCCAGGGAAAATTCTAATCCAATAATATGGATTAGAATTTTTTATAAATTTATTTTTGGTGTAATTAAGTATTAAAGTCTAAAATTTTGATTAAATTGTAGACATTAATGTTAAAAGTATTTAAGTTCAATACATAATAAAAAACTGTTCAAATATGACTGCAAAAAAGGCTGAAATATTTTCAAAAATTCGCATGTATTAAATTCCAATCCAAAATACAGGGTGCGCCATCTATTCCTCCGGTATGTAAACATTCAATAACTTCGCCATTTGTCAACCGATTTGCTTTCCTAGACACGTTTTGGAAACGTCAAACCAGTACAATTTTAACCATGAACCGCTTCACACCGAAAGAACGCGCCGAAATAGTGACGATGTACATTGAAAATAGTCGTTCAATTGTGCTAACTCAACGTGCATATCGTGCAAAATATCGTGGCAAAAAAGCGCCTACCGACAAAACAATTCGGGCGCTGGGTAAAAATTTCTTTGAGCACAGAACAGTAGGCAATCTAACCTATAATCATCCACGCCCAAGACGTTCCAATGAAATTATTGAAGCCGTGAGAGAGAGTGTTGCCGAGGACCCAAATGTCTCGTATCGCCACCGAACTCAGCGGTTGAAAATGAGTGGAACCACGTTGCGGCGCATTTTAAAGGACGATCTCCATTTGTTTCCTTACAAAATACAACTAACTCAAAGAATATTGGCAACAGACAAGTCGCGTCGTATAGAATACGGCAAATTAGTCGGCCGAATGTTGGAAACCATGCCGGACTTTTGGATGCAAGTTTTAATGACCGACGAGGCACATTTCACTCTCTCTGGCGGTGTTAATAAACAAAATTGCCGCATTTGGGCGACAGAAAATCCTCACGAGATTCATGAAATACCATTGCATGATCGAAAAGTGACTGTTTGGGCCGGCATGTGCGCAAAAACCATCATTGGGCAATTTTTCTTCAATGAAGGTGAAAAGTTAATGGTAATCGATATCG
The DNA here is from genome assembly GCA_964034945.1 of Chrysopilus asiliformis. Taxonomy (NCBI): domain Eukaryota; kingdom Metazoa; phylum Arthropoda; class Insecta; order Diptera; family Rhagionidae; genus Chrysopilus; species Chrysopilus asiliformis. Next base: position 75,588,244 of record OZ035960.1, on the reverse strand, counting down.
GTGGATGTTGGCACATTTTGTGTGTCCGAAAATGCGTGAAAAAGGTCTGACTGACTTCTGGTTTCAGCAAGACGGGGCGCCATGCCACACAGCGGACCAAACAATACGGTTTTTGCAACAAAAATTCCCTAGACGTGTGATATCGAAAAGAGGCGATATTGACTGGCCACCAAGATCCCCTGATTTAACCCCCCCAGACTTCTTTTTGTGGGGTTATTTGAAGAGTAAAGTTTACGCCAGCAACCCGAAGACCATTGACGAGCTCAAGACCAATATTCGTGCCGAAATAGCTGCCATACCGACGGAGATGCTCGAAGAAGTGATGGAAAATGCCCGAAAAAGAGCACAGTTTGCGGTGGCCAATAAAGGTGGTCATTTGATCGATGTTGTTTTCAAAAAGTAGTCCACATAAATTGTAAAGGATTGAACTAAATAAAAAAACACAATTTTTTGCAATCTATTGTTTCTTTCAAAAGTTATTCAACATTCTCATACCGGAGGAATAGATGGCGCACCCTGTATGTATTAAGTTTTCGTCAATATAATTTTTGGATTGAAAAATACTCCAGGATTTTTTGCCGTGAAAGAGGTCAAGGATAACAGCAACTGGGCCGACGTAAAATGAGTTGGAGCGGTTGAATGTGAAACGACAATTGAGTAAACTTTCTGATGCACCAACACAGTGCATTTATGCGAAAAGATGCTTGGCAGGCACGGCAAAATTATTCCGCCGAACGATTAGTATTAGTGCCTAGCCGGCGCTGAAAATTGCCTTGAAGAAGGAATTTGGTGTTAAGATGATTTACGACAAATTAAGACTGCGGTGTAAAAAGCAAGATGAAAGCTGGAATCAGTACTTGATGGCCATGCAGGAAATTGCTTTATGGGGAAATGTCGACGGAAAAGACCTGGTTCAATATGTCGTAAATGGTGTTTCCGATTCAGAAGCAAATAAGCTTCTTTTGTATAGTGTGAATTCGGTAGAAGAGTTAAAAGTGGCGTTCGTCAAATACGACATCAAAGCCGGTGTCCAGTCCCGAAAAACACGAAGTCACTGCACAGCTTCATTGGCTTATGTTCCTATAAAATTCATACAAGATTTCGCAGTTAAAGCCAAACCACGCGAATTAACCAAACTTCCCGTACTTGCCATTTATAATCCAGGAGGTGAGACTGAATTGCATTGTGATGCGAATTCTTTAGGCTTCGGTGCTAAACTCATGCATAAGCAAAGCGATAACAAAATACATCAGGTCTTATTTTTTCCAAGCGGACGTCAGAGCCTGAAAAAAACTATCATATTTTCGATCTCGAAACGCTTGCTGTGATATATGCTCTGCGTCGATTTCATATTCACCTGCTAGGATTAAAATTCTAAGTTATAACGGACGGTCATTTGCGCTAACACTGGTGTATAACTTAAAAAGTTCGTATTTTTTGCTGAAAATATGCATTTATTTTAATAACCAAATGAAAGAATACATTATTCAAAATATTGTCCATCGAAAGCTATGACCCCATCGTTCAGGCAATTTATGGATTCCTTGCCAAAAAAAACCCTTATCTTTTGAGGCCAAGAATGAATCGAGCCAATTTTCGATACCTCCAACTGAAGTGAAGCGTATTCCAGTAAATGCATTCTGCAGCGATCGAAGCAAGTGGTAGTCTGAAGGGGCAAGGTCTATTGAATACGGCGGGTGAGGCAAAACTTCCCATCCACTATTTCCCAAATAGGTTTTGACCGGTCTAGCAACATGAGGCCGAGCGTTTTGATGATGGAAAATTATGGACTCGTGTCTGGCCGCATATTCTGGGCGTTTTTCTGTCAATGTTTTCTTCAAACGAATCAATTGTTGTCTGTACAGCTGTCCCGTAATAGTTTCACCGGATTTTAGCAGCTCATAATGGATGCAGAGCATTACCTTGGCACCATGGATATTTGGCTTTGGCGTTGATGTTCCTGGTGGGCCGGGCTTCACATACGATTTTTTGCGCTTCGGCGCGTAGTGAATCCATTTTTCGTCGCCGGTAACAATTCGATGCAAAAACGACTTCTTTTTATGGCGATCAAGCAGCATTTCAGACATGCAACATCGCCTTTCGACGTCTCTCGGCTTCAACTCGTATGGCACCCAATTTCCTTGCTTTTGGATGAATCCCAATGACTTTAGGCGCTTGGATATTGCTGTTTGTGTCACGCCTAATGAATTTGAGAGTTATTTTTGCGTCTGACACGAATCTTCACCGAGTAAAGTCTCCAATTCTTCATCTTCGAACTTTTTTGGCTGGCCCGGACGCTCTTTGTTTTTGATTTCAAAATCACCACTTTTGAATTATATTAAACCAATAAAGTAAAAGTTCCCGCAAATGCTGTTTTGTAGGCACGTAACTCGACATTTTCAACGCAATCAAAATCGTGGGTATTTTAACTTGTGTTCACTCTGGAAGATCACATTCAATAGATTTTTTGGCGCTCTTTAACATAAGATAGCTGTACTTGCGAAACAATTGGCGCGAATGATGAATATGAAGTTAGTAACAAATACGAACTTTTTAAGTTATACACCCAATAAAAAGATGCTCAATCCAAGGATTTCTAGGCGGGCTCTTGAGCAATCGAACATCGCTTGAGCGCTCGGATGTGTCATTTAGATGAACTAAGTCGCAATATCAATTTGCTAGCAGCCGAAGACAGCTAATTCGAATATCTGTTGGCATCAAAAGCACGACACCCAGATCGCAAAAATTATGTCTGATTTAGAAAAGGCCGAAATCAAATTCTTTGAAATGGTGGATGGTCTCTACTGGAAACCCGATGAAATATGTTTTTGTAATTTTTGATGCATTCACTAAGTTCATCAAGCTATTCGCTTTTGCTAGCACTCAAACTACTTTAAACAACTATTTCCAAACCTACAGTCGTCCTAATAAGTTGATTTCAGATCGAGGTACATGCTTCAGCTCAAAATAATTTGAACACTTTCGCTCAAGCAAACGGGAAAGTTGAGAGGGTAAACAGAATTCTCACCCCAAAGCCGGCCAAGAGCTGTGACGAAAACACCACCAGCAACTGGCATCTGCATTTAACCCGAATCGAATTCGCCTTGAACAATACTTATAACGCGGCAATTCTTAATTCGCCCAGTAAACTCCTGTTTGGTGTGAATCAAAAGGAGGAACTAGTAGACAAGATTCAGGAACAACTCCGTGATTCGTAAGCTGTCGGAAGGAATCTAGACGAAATAAGAAAAAAACGCGTCACATATCATGCAGAAAAGGCAGTAATACAGCAAATTACACTATGATAAAGCGCATAAAGCTCCAATCGGATAAAGTATGTGATGGTGAAGAACATGAACAATGTACCGGGCGTTAATAAAAAGCTTATCGCCAAATTCCGCGGGCCGTGTCAGCTTAGAAAAGTTTTGGGAAATTATCGATATCTCCTAACCGACGTAGAGGAAATGCAATTACTCCGCATCCCGTATAAAGGTGCATGGACTGCCGCGAACATGAAGCCATATTCGGTGATGGCACAAGATGAAGACATTCAAGATGAGCCAAGCACCGCGTTGGAAGAAACAAAGGCGTAAATAAAATCAAATTGTTCTTCTATAGAATCAACACTTATCAGTGTAATTTTTATATGAATATTTTATATGATTAATGTTGAACAATAGTTATAAAAATAGTTGTCAATATTGCTTAAAAGAAGATTTTTTTTTGTGAAATGACTAGGGCAGATCAGAGAGAACGGTTTAATTTTATGTTTAATTAAAGAGAGTAACTGCTTTATGCAATCAATTATGTAAAATTCAATCTTAGGTTTCATATGGAGAAAATAGCTAAAGCATAATCGTTGTGAAGTCTTTTAAAGACGTTTTAAAGTAGACTACTATCAAAGAAACAAAATTGTCATCATCGAGAAATTTTAGTTGATATTCGAGTTGAATATATTGTCAGGACGGCCGAGCTGTGCATGTGGCAAGTCTGGCCTAAGTTTAGGGCAATCAAAAATTTCAGTATCTGACTCTCTTTTGGTCTTCTAGCTCTGACTGCGGTGACGTTAAGGCATACTTTCTTTTTTTAAATAAAGATCCTCACGAATAAAAATATAAGAACGTTTCATTTCTAACAATAATTTCATTACATTAACAAATCTGGGTGACCTTTTTTAATTTTAATTTCAGTTTCTTCTTTTTAGTTACGATATTTTCAAATGTTAAGATTATACTCTACTCTGTGAATTCTAATTTACATAAATTTTAAGTGGAAAAATGTTTTATACCGACAAATTAAGGTTATGCCATTAAGACAACTTTTACGTTATAGGTAATTAAATTCTAACTTTTCAAACAGAGAATTATCATGGAAAAAAATTGATGATTTTTTTAAAGTTTACATCAAAGAACAGTTTGTCACTATGTCTTTTTTAAAATTTTATATTTTCATAACTTATATATATTTTCATGGTGTAAAATAGTATGAACTTCGGTTAGCAGCATCCGATAATTTAAAGGAAAATTACACAACGGTAATCATTCATGTTAAAGACGTTAATGATAATCCACCAGTTTTCGAACGTCCGACATATCGAACTCAAATCACTGAAGAAGATGATCGAAATTTACCAAAACGAGTTTTGCAGGTTAAAAATCACAGTTCTCTTTTTGTTTTAAAATGGAATTGAAAAAGTTGCACACCCGTTTACCTTTATTTTGCTTGAAATAATTTTAATATTCCGCATAATTTTTGAGCTTTTGTTATTTGTTGTTTTCTTTAAATTTTAAAAAGTAACTACCTTGCAAGTACCCGGCGTTGCTCAAGTAATAGTAACCTTTTGAGCATGAGAAACATATTTATTTTTTTCAAAATTATTTTGATGTATGGGAACATTATGTAACAATTATGTTTTAAATGCTTTTTCATAAATGTTTCGATTCAACGCACTGTTTTCGTGAAAATCGCAAACAGTTTTTCCATTTGTTTGGAAGAAAGAGAATAAGACAAATTACCTTGGCGCTGGATACTAAAAAACTTTTGTATTTGTTTTACAACATGTGTTGATTTTAATAGTCCGATTTTGCTCATCAACAACTTAGTGGAAATTCCATCATATACACCAGGGGCCGTTTGCCGTAGAGTAGGGATATCTTTTATTGGGTGAAAAATTTCATTGAGACACTACCTATCTAACAGCGAAAACCGTATCAAGAGAGTGATTCGCATAATGCGGGAGGAGGTTGCATGGCCAAAAGTTTTTCTTGGTGCATGAAACTTAAAACCGTATCAAAACTAAATGGTTTAGGAGATAGAAGCAGAGGGGATTCGCATCACGCGGGAGAAAGTGTTTTGAGTTTGCAGCATATAGGAGTGATTTAAATGTGCGAAAATTTTTCTTGACAGACAGCTTACCCAAAAATAGAGACCGTGTTAAAATGGATTTAGTAGCTTAGGATATGACAGGAGAGGGGATTCGCTAAATAGGGGAGGGAGAGGTTTGAGTAGGTGAAAGTTTTCCCTAACAGTCTACCTGCCCAACTCTGAAAGCCGTATTCAAATACTTTAAGTGGTTCAGAAGATAACAGGCGAGGAGGTGAAAGTGGAGCCGATACCGGTACCACACTTTACTATAAACCATTCTTGCAACCTAACTAACATATGCTGTGAATATGAAGTTCATCGTTCGAGTGGGTTGACTGTGTTGAGGCTTCACACATACACAACAAGGATTTTATATCTGTAAAAGCCAAATACCACTAACTCATCACAGTATCTTCCGATCCACCAAACCGATTGTCATGAAAGTTTGCAAACAAATTCGTCTTACCTCATAGATGCTCGCTAAGAAACAGTTTTACAAAATTTGAAACGAAAAGTGCTGTAGAGCGAAGTCGAATATCCTTTTCCCATTTTTCTCGGAAAAACTGGCTTTAGAGGGCTTTCTGGTCACGAATCTGGTGTTAGAATTTTAAAATTTGAAACGAGAGATTCTGCAGGAATATTTTTTCCGCGTAAAAGAAGCGTAAGAAGTGACGAGAACGACACACTAATTAATAATGTGTCTGCAAAGCCACCGTAATTAAATTACTTTTAATTAAATTACATGTAATTGAATTTATAATAGTAATTACATGTAATTCTTTTTGTTTTTAATTACAAATAATTTAATTACAAGTAATTATTTTTCATCAATTACAACTTAATTGAATTACATGTAGTTGTAATTACAAAGTATTTCAATTATATGTAATTCAATTACACGTTTAATCACTTAAATAAAATTGGTAACTAAATTGAATTTCCGCCATTCTAAAAAAAACCGGTTTCCACTTCACAGATGGACGGACGGACCAACATGGAAAATTCAATTTTTTTATCATTCTAAACACACTGGTGTAATTCATTTTTGTGTGTGATGACGGGATCTTGGCGTTACAAACGGTAAGGCAAAGTTAATATACCCTTTGGTTTCACCATACGAGTATAATAATTTATTTTCAAATACTTATCAAAATGCACTTATTTAAAATACGTCAACAGACAGAAAGACGTGAATTGCACGGATATCCCCACAATTTTTCCTAATATGGATTTCGTACTTCCCATGAAATGACTAGGGCAGATCAGGGAGAACGGTTCCCATCTTATTTTTTTGATGAAATTTTAACTTTACCTTTTAATTACAATTACAAATTACAATTACGTAATTTGTAATTGCTGGTTTCAATTACTTTTTCAATTACGTAATCATAATTGTCTGCTGCAATTACTCAATTACTTTTGTAATTGTTAATTCAATTAACAATTACGAAGTAATTGTAATTGGTAATTTTTAATTAAATTACATTTTCCCCAACTCTGCTTTACTGGGGAAATTTGTGATCGACAGTTCGTTTTTGGGTCAATATTCGCTTGTGTAATGGGAATAGGGTCAACACAGTTGCCACTAGTTTCCTTAAATCCCCTGTTTTCAAACAAATGAAAAAAGTTGATGCTTTCAGCCATATTCCCATTGACATTTAATTCAAACGATTTCACTTCGAGAATTAAATTTCTTATTTCAGGCTAATAGTTGAAGGAAATTGCAGAAAAAATAAATAGGAGAAATTTTTAAAACAGCACTTTTTTTATTGACAACAAAATGTCATTGAAAACAAAATAATTTGATGTCCCACTTAAATCTGTTTAAATATTAGATTCTACGAACAAGAATGACAGGAAGACAGAATCTGCACATATACAGTGTCCGTGAGTGAAGCATTTTTTCTGAATAGCCCCCAAAGAGATTTCTGATTTATCCCCCAAAGAGATTTTACTGTCCGAAAAGTCACATTTTTTCACATTTCCACAGCATGTCACGTTATTTTATGTTTTTATCATTAATAAGCAGTAAGTTTTGCATCGAAATTAATTTAGTTTGCGCGAATTAAGTCAGTAAATTAAACAAAATTCGATGAAAACCGAAACGTCTACGAAAAAAACATTTATGATAATTCCTACAAATTCCCGCACTCGCGAAACTTCGTTTTGCTTTTAATAAAGTTTTGCTACACGCCCAAAACAAATTTTATCATCAAAGTTATATAAAATGTTGTTTTTTCGTCAGCATACGCGAAATTAATTTTTAATCGTAACACTTAATGGTGCACCATTAAACAACAAAAACAAGAAGAAGAGCGATCTGTCAAAAAAAACACCAGTGGCGTATCAAAGCAAATGAATTGCTTTATCTAAGGTTTTCTAAATTTGTCCATTTTTCCCTACGTCACTACATTAAACTTAATGGTGTTCGTTGTTACTCACACCAACAAGAAAAATGCTTCAATTTTTTGGGTTTATCTGTCTTCCTGGTATTCTTATTCGTAGATTAGATTCAATATTGTCGAAAATATTTAGTTGCAACTAAAATCACGACATGCAATCGGAGGAAAAGTCCATTATAAAATAATACTCCACAAAAAGCTTCCATTAATTTATCGCCATTAGATTTTTTTTGTTTGCTTTCTGTTTACATTTTTATTTGTTCATCTGTGTTCAGTCGCCAAGCTATGTAACCATTCGAGGGAGAAAGAAAACTCCGCTCGAAGATTTGTATGATGTAATGCCGTCAGATGACGCTCGCATAAAGCTTAAAGTAGCTAGTTTAGTTAATGGGGGCATCTTTTTTTGTAAAATGGCAGCATTAGAATTACGTTCCTGTGTCATAATTGCGGCGTGGCAAGCCATTGAAAAGACTAAGTTCTTGGACAGGCAAAAGGACTATTCCTTCTCCCCTTTACCATACCAATGAAACTTTTTTTTTTGAATTTTCTCGAAAACCGTGAGTCGTATCAAAAAATTTATAAAGATGAAATGTGTTTAGTGTGTGATTTTACATAATCGTTCCATATATAAAAATCCAATCGGACCTCTCTTTCCCCCTCTCCCATACAAATAAATTTTTCAAAAAAAAAAATGTTGTCGGTCCTGATAGAGTATTTGACGATTGGCCACTGGCAATTGTAGCTTTTCTTATGTTTGTTTTGAATATTTGGAATTCACATAGTGCGTGAAGTCGTCAAGATTGTATGTGGCTCGTTTGGGCCACCCTGGCAGTCTAAAGGTTAAAAGTACTAAGCTATGATCACCAAAGATTGACTTCGCATTTTTAAATTTATATATAAAATTTATAATGTTTTTTTAAAGTTTTTTTGGTTTTTTAGTATTATTTTAGATTATTGTATTTTTTTTCTCTAGTATGAATTGACTTTAGTGGCATCTGACAGTTTGAATGAAAGTAAAACGAATATAATAATCAAAGTCCGTGATGTCAATGATTTACCGCCAACTTTTTTTCAACCTTTATATAAGAAAACATTTATTGAGGAAGGTGTTGCGCCTTTCACAATATTGCAGGTTAATATGACAATTTAAATCTATAGGTGTAAGTAACAGTGACTATGGGTACCAGTACTAACAGCCTCTAACTTTTTGCATATTTTTATAAATACTTAAAATCTTTACATTAACAATAAAATCAATTTGTGATTAACTTCAACGAAAAAGCAGTTGAATCAAATTTAAAAAATCACTAAATTTGTGCCACCGATTTTTATATTTCATTTACATGAAACGTTAATTTTTTGTCAGAGAAAGCAGCGGTACGCCACAACAAAGTAACCTCTCTTATTCTTTATTATCAGTATTTATATTTACGTATTTATATTTATCTGTGGTGCGTGGTATGATAATTTCAAGATGGCAATATTTTATTTTATGTTTTACTAAAAATATACGAGTAACATAAAATTACAAAAATTTAATGATTTTTAGATTGAAACTTCAAACGAATGAATTCTCTAGATGAATTGGTAGTGATATCTTGAAAAAAACATACTCCCTCGTCATATCTTGCAAAAAATCGATTTCTTTTAAAAGTGGGGCTCATAAGTAGCATAATTATCGAAAAACCATATCGCCATCTTCGATATTCTGCGTGCATTAAAACAGAGAAAATGTGTTTGTGTGTGACGCCAATGACGATGATGATTCTCTCTCGCTCTGTTTTCTATTCGCTATTGTTTAATATCCCCATTAAAATTGGGAAAATGGGGAAAATCCTGGATTTGTTGTGTAGTTACCAGGATTTGCACTTATACGATACACCGATACATCTTTAGCAGCAAAACTTGTGCATTTATGCGGGAGAAAATATATGACGGGGAAACATAATTGAAGACTTTTTTTCGTGCAATATTAGGGGTTTTGTTCTTAAGCGGGTTGCAGTTAAGTGATAAGTATTGTATGGAATTGTTAAAAATGTGCACAGGTTTCGAATTACTGTTACACTTAAAAGGAGTGTGCAGTTATCCGGGTATTACGGTATTTCCAAAACAAATGCCCCTTTTGACTTCATGGCGCGGCGTAAGAAAGCGATCTTTGTCAGACAGTCAAATAACTTGTTTGGGTTTTTGTTTCAAATATTTTTCATTTAAATAAATTTAGAATCAATAACAATACATTTGTTTTGACTAACCTGCATTTGAAATGAACAGTTTGGTATTTGTTTTTGTTACCTTGTCTTTTAATTCAAATAATTTTTTTTGATTTTGTACGGAAAACGTAAAGCAGTTGAATCGAATTTTGATTCTTGATTTGAATCCAGGTACGATTTATTTCAGTGTAAGAATGATTATAAAAATAAATCATATCCTTTTATTAACATTAATATTAAAAATAAAAGATAGATGGAAAGGTGCGGATGGGTATCAATATTCGATATTTTTAAATATTAACCTTTTTCAAAAAGGATATCGATTTTTACTCATTATTTTCTGTTTCGCTCTAATAAGCGAACGCCCAATACAGATTTTTTAGACGGAAATTACGCCCTATAAGACGTCAATCTGTCAGTTTGTGTTTTCAGTTTGTGCATTCCTAAGAATTGACGCGTTTGTGCATTCCTAAGAATTCTTGAAAAAGCTGACGGTTTATAAGAAAATACGTCTTTGAGGGATTTAAATATGGCCTAAACTGGACATATCTATTGATAATAATGCGTGTATTCTTAGACAGGGCACCATTACCCACCGGTACTATTTGGGTTGTCTAATGTATGTCAGGGTCAAATTTTGTAATATCATTTTGACCCACTTCCAAATATCCGATTAACTTGAAACTGTGCACATATTTTCTAGGGAAAGTCTCATCTGGGCAGTTTACACCAACGGTTCAGAAGATAGCAGCAGAGGGGTTTAATGGCAAGTGGAAGGGTAGGTTTTAGTGTCAAAATTGCCTCTATGGTTCAGAAGATAGCTGGAGAGGGTTTTATAGGCATGGGGAGGGGTAGATGTGAGTGCGCGAAAATGTTCCTGGAGGGACAATTCACCGAACGGTGCAAAGCGCGTTAAGATTGCTCCGACGAACAGACTGACATACTAACAGACTGACAGACTGTAATTTTTGCAATTTTGCGCTATGTTGCCCCATTCCCGAAAATTCGTTAAAAATATATGTTAAACAGAAGGCAACAAAGATTTTTTGGCAGGAAAATGGTGGTGATGCCTCAAAGATATCTACTCTATTTTTTTTAATTAAAACAAATTTTTTCTAGTGGTTTTCTTTCTTCGAATCATTTAATTTTTTTTGACCCCATTCATCGACAACATATCTTTTTTCTGTTGAAATCGACCGAAGGTGGCCAACTCTATAAATCATTGTAAAATTATATATTTTTGAAGGCGGTTTGAAAAATTAACCCATCGGCCGCAAATTTAAACAGTACCATTTAAACATTTATTGAATTAACTATAAGGTTGTGAACGGTTATTGTAAAGAATTTATTTGAATGCATTGAAAAAATTGTATTAAGGCATTGAAGCCCGCTGAAACAAATTTTGATTATACTAAAAAACACTCGTAAAAATAAATTATTTTCGAAAAATTTAAAAAGAAGCAAACTTTGTTAAGACTATTTAATCCTCTTCCAATTGTGAGGCTATGCATGCTATTTTTTTTATTTGCCTAGAAATTCTTTAGTATACTACCTACACATGTTAATAAATGTTACTTGGTTTATTGAATTAATTTTATTTAATTGGTTTATTGAATTAATTTTATAATAAAATAATATTAAACTCTATGTTTATGATAAATCATAGGTAACGGCAACTGATGGTGACAAAGACAGGCCTCAAAATATTGTATACTTTCTCACCGGACAAGGAATCGATCCAGATAATCCTGCTAACAGCAAGTTTGACATAAATCGAACAACGGGAGAGATATTTGTGTTAAAGGTAAGTTCACATTTAAATTTTTGTTATTGATAGAAAGTATCCACCTTAGTAGCTGCTGTATCGGAAACCCCACCGGAATCTCCAAAGGTATTCTTCCGCTAGAAATTTTTATTCGTTCGATTAGTCAAAAAAATTAATACTATATACTCCCAATACAACCAAGAATTTAAAATTTTATTTTTTTTTAATAAAATATGGACATTTTCACATCCGCAAAAATTCCTTCCAGCAGGTTAAGCACATGTGTGCTATCCCGCTGGAGGCCTGTTTCTAACAGGATTTATGGACTTGAGATTTTTCAACTAGACTTGAGTATTTATACTTCCAAGTAGCAAACTTCATGCGAATTATGTGTGAAGAAAAAAAATTGAACATAATATATTTCATTTAATAAAGATATGATCTGAGAGATCATATGTTTAATTCGGCCGCTTCCAGATTTCCCCTTTTATTGTGTTAATCAATCATAATTATGTTTAGACGCAGAATTTACAACAATATGTTGACATGCAAACACATTTTTATTCATCCCAATCAAATAGTCTTTAGATATTATTGTCCCCCCAATTACATTATAATTTTCCAAAATTTCCCTCATCGGGGAACATAATTATGATTGGAAAACTAAACATAATACTAATTGGAATTCATCGTCTGATAACATTTTGATTCATCTGATTATATTTCGATTCCCCCAATAATTCTTATAGTACTCCCAATGATATTCAACCATAATTTTTTTCTCCGTGTAGAAACAGTAGTTTCGCAAGTCGGTTTATCTAATTCGAATTCTACTTTTTTCATCATTGTACCTAGTCTAGTTATAAATACTGCTACAAGGGAAAATTGATGTCAAATGGAAACAAGTTAATTTTTTTTTCAAAAATTTTCTATTGGGCCAGACAATAGCTACAAATCCCAACTAGCACATTTGATATTACTTGTATTCGACTAAAATGGGGAATCGAAAATAATAATTTTTGTGTTAAATGTTCCAGTAAAAACATCGTTCTGTGCTATTTCATGAAAATGAAAAATTGAATTAAAATTTTCATGATTAAATGGCGACGAAGTGCATTGCCACAATAAAGTTGTGAGTGATACATCAGGGTTTCAGAAACTCAAAACAAAGTTCCCAGAACGTGGCACAGGCACCTATTTCGTGTGCAGAAAATTAAATGTCAAACTCGGGTTGAATGTGTTGTGCATGTAAGTGCACTGAGCGAAAAAGTCATAGAAAACGCATATGAATTCGTATGTTTCAACTATAAAAGGGCGCCATTGCGCAAAATTGTAAGATTTACATTGAGCAATGTGAAACACGGCCGCATTGTGAATTCAACATTTTGCCATATGAATTGATACCCATATTGTGCATTTTAAGCAGCAAATATGCGGCGTTTTCTTTCTCTCTCGAATGGTTACTTAGCTTGTTGAGTGAACAGAGATGAACAAATTAAAACGTAAACAGAAAGCGAACAAGAAAAATCTAATGGCGATAAATTAATCGAAACTTTTTGTGGAGTATTATTTTATAATGGACTTTTCCTCCGATTGCATGTCGTGATTTTAGTTGCCACGAAAATTTTTCGACAATATTGGATCTGAAATTTAAACAGATTTTAATGGGCCATCAAATTATTTAGTTTTTAATGAAAAATTTCTTTAATTTTATTTTACCGGTCAAATTTATTTTTTCTTTTGCAATGAAATTTTGATGCCAATAAAATTATGCTGTTTCAAAAATGTCTGCTATATACTTTTTATGCAATATCCTTCAGTCATTCGCCTGAAATAAGAAATTTAATTCTCGAAACGAAATCGTTTCCATCAAATGTCAATGGGAAATATGGCGGCTGAAGGCATCAACTTTCTTTTTCTTTTTACATTTGAAAATACAAAGTTAACCTCACAAAAATATAAAAGTATAAGTTGAAATGCATGATTTTATAGTCGAAAAATGTAATTTCGTATGTAAGTCGAAAAATGTAAAGTCGAAAAATGTAATTTCGGATTTTATTAACTCACATGTATTAAATGATATGGAAAATTGTAAAATTTACAAATCTTCAATGTAAAATTATATATGATTTATATTATTTTGTATTTTACTCTGGGTTTTTCAATAGTACATATCAATTCATCAACAAACAATGTAAAATTTACCATGAAAACATAGTTTTCCCTGTTTTCATATTAATGTATATGTAAGATCAATAAGTTTATATTGAAAATTGCGTGCTTTTCCAATTTGGGGAAAGTTTTTACAATGCGAAGATTTACAATGCATCATTGTAAATATCGCAATGGGGTATTTCTCTCAGTGTGGCTGTTTGAACCTTTTCTGGACTTAGGTTTCGATTTCCCATTTGAACGGCGAAAATATTAGATCGGAAGGATATTTCAAGTAAATATTTTCTGAAAACAATGGGAAAACGTATTTATATGAGGAAGGATTTAGAACTTGATAGTTAATGACTTCGTAAAACGTGAAATTCGTGTTGAAATGACATTTCCCCTTCGACCAACAGTTTTGTATTTTTTCCCAGAAATGTTTAGGTTTGTGCCAATTCCCCTTCTCGGTCAATTTATGCTTCGTCGATTTATACTCTTCTGTACATAGAATTAAATAAAAAGGGTTTATGAGTTGATTTCTTTCCATGTTTGTAAACAATGGAAGGCATGAAAACTGCTGTCAATAGGATGAGCGAGAAAGAATGATTCCTTTGCGAGATAGGAACATATTCTTGTTGTGTAAAAAAAAACTTTGTAGTTCCACTAGGCCGCGTACCTAAATTAAAGGTTAGATTTTGTTCCTATACGGTACATGTTTTTCGGCACGCTTTTGATACCTTTAAAAAACGTCAGTTTGGTTACACTGTAGTATCCAAATGAAGTAGTTTCATCATTGCGAAACCTTGTATTAAGGACTGTAAAATCACCACGACTTAGAGGTGTTTTTAATGGGACTCTTTTTTTTTTTACTTTGGAGCCACTGCCAGGGCCATATAGTTGGGGCACATTGTAACGTCATCATAACTCACTCCCCACCATACCATTAAAGATGTTTGATAGTGGCCTCGTTAGACCCTCGATCATTGTGTTTACTAGTAATCCACACCTGCCATGAATGCCGTCAGTGTCGCTGTTACGTCTGATGTTATGTCTAGTGAAGATTGAAATGTCAGCTGTCACGACAGAAAAGTCTGACAGTTTTTGCTGAAACGGTTTTTCGGTGTTTTAATAACCGGTTTTTTGGACCCGGTTTAAACCGAAGTCTTAAAAACCGGTTTAACCGAAAACCGGGTTTTTTTTTCAAAAATTTGACATCCCTAGTCCAGTGTGTATTTTGTATGCGCTTAGTCCCAAATTATCTTTAGTAATGCGAGACGTGGATTTTTGCGAATTTTTCATTTCCGCGATAAGATTTTCTGTTTTCGCAGTAGTTAATCAAAAGGAAAAAACATAACAAAAGCTATAATTGCCAATCAGGCAATTATTGAAAACCCGTATGGTGATATTCGTATCATAATTTGAGCAGTTGTACCAAACTTCCACTTTGAAGTCAAACTTTCCAATAAGATTTTTTTAAAATTTATTCCAATCGGATTTTGATGTATGGGAGTTTTATGTAAAATCATATTCTAAATAACTTTTGTTCTTGGACTTTTTTTTGATAAGTTGCACCGTTTTTGAGATATTTCCAAAAAACGTTTTCGTTCGTATGGGGGGTACTCCCCCTAATGGTCCATTTTTGCCCAGGTGAGGACGAACGAAAACGAATATCTCAAAAACGGTGCATCTTATCAAAGAAGTGCAAGAACAAAAGTTATTTAAGATACGATTCTACATAAAACTCCCATACATCAAAATCCGATCGGAATAAATTTAAAAAAATCTTATTGAAAAATTTGACTTCAACTTAAATCACCATACGGGTTTTCAATAATTCCCAGATTGCCAATTATAGCTTTTGTTATGTTTTTCTATAAGAAGCACCATTTTCAAGAAAATTGCAAAAATCATTTTAATTTGCATGGGGGAGGGGAAAAGGATCCGATTGAATTTTTATGTATAGAAATGTTCTGTAAAATCATATTCTAAACATATTTTCCCCTAATAAATTTTCGGTGGTGACTAATCTTTTTCGAGAAAATTCCGAAAAAAAACTGTTTCGTTTATATTGGAGTATCATTTGAATGGGGCAACGGTCCTAACCTCACGTTTTACGAGAAACTTATATGTGTGAAATTTCAAGTCTCGAGCTCAATTCCTTCGATACTTGTGATTTACACCAGGAATGGACAATGACACCAGGGTTTTTATCTTGCCATACTAAAGACCCTAGTGTAATACAGTTTTGTGTCCAACGATTGGTTCGATGCAACACAAACGGTATTCTAAATCTAATATATTCATATATGATTCTCATATGGAGTATAAACGTTTCTAAATATATACCTTAGAAATGGTATTTAAAAAGATTCCAGTTGCAGCTATTAGCATATTGTCGCGTTTACAATGTTTTAAAAATGATAATTCAATAAATCAGTATTTCCAGTTATATCGATTGGGTGCATCAACGCAAAACAGCGAATGGTTTTATTCTTTTCGCACTTTCGATTCAGTCTGGCATGATTGTATAAGAGTTATGGTATAGCAATACTATAGGCGTCTGTGATACTCTATGCACACACGAAATTTAATACACATTTATAAAAGTGTGATGTTATCACCGTGTATTTAATTTCATATTATTTATTACATATACACTGCTTAAGAAGCAAATTCCTATATTAAATATAGGAAAATATATTAAATATGAAGGAAATGGGGTTGTCCCATAAATTATGATGAAGCATTGATAAATAATTCATCCCATTTTCTATGGCAATATGCTTGCAACTCTTGTTATCTTATCAAAGTAAACACTTCTAGAACAAAATATCTCTAAGAAAGGGTGTTCCAATGGCTTGGACCGATATTAACAGAAAATAAGACAATGTTATTTGTTAAAATTTTTTGATTTCTTCATTGAATCATGTAATTTGGCACATGAAAATTGTGTTTGAAAGATAATATTGCTCAAATGTTCGCCAAGGCTTCGGCGGCACACCTCAACTCGATGGTCAAAATTTTTGATGACATCTCTGCACAATTGCTCCTCGATCCCATGAATATGCCCTATTATCTCATCCTTCAGCTCTTGAATTGTCAGTTCCTGTGCCAATTGAATTTTGTAAGCGTGTAATAAAGATTTGTCTCTCTTTCTTCAATATTCGATGGAGAGGTTCAATTCCCGCGTGCGATTACGAATAGAGGGGCCTGGACTCTCAGCCACATTCTCGAGCACTGTAGCAATATTTTCGGCTGAACGGGGTAGACGAGAACACAATGGTGTTTTCACATCTGCTACCGACCCAGTTTGTTTGAATTTTTCGGATGGTCGATTATGCTGACCAAAAAAAAAAAACGAAGGGCGCGAAATGCATTTTTGTTTGAACGCCCATTTTCTCAATAGGCTTCAATAACTTTAGCACGTTGTTCGATTGTTAATCTTTCCATGGACTGAACCTGTCAAACCGGAAATCAGATGTTAAAAATCATTAGACCTTTAAGCCTTATCTTAACATCAGTCCAAGCAATTGAAACACCCGATATATATATATACATATCGTACTTATAGTATAAAATAATAGTGAAATTTCGCATGATAGCGCATGCGCGAATTGGAGCTTTAAAAGGTTAAATTCACAAATGTAACACAGAGAAGGACCACAAAAAGCTCTTTCTACCAAAAAAGAGTGAAAGGGTCTCGACTCGATTCAAACACAAAGCTTTTCCTCTCCCCACAAAAGAACGAAAATCTAAAAAGAATCGGTTATATCATATATATATATATATATATATATATATATATATATACCTAGTCTAGTCATAAATACTGAGAAAAATATATTCAAATCTATGTGTATATATATATATATATATATATATATATATATATATATATATATATATATATATATATATATATATATATATATATATATATAGAAAAAACTATACCTAAAGTAAGAACAAAAAGAACTTACATATTCGTATTCATATGGTAGGAACAAGATTATGTATGAGGGCTCGTGGTTGACATTTTACACGTCGAGAGAACCATAAATTCAATTTTTGGAGTCGAATTAGGGCAACCTAAATATGCAACAAGAAGCTAAACCAGATCCGTTCCTTTTTTGTGTTTTCACCCACTAGGTTTAGAGGCCGACATGTTAAAATTTTGACCAGAAGCTAGAAGTGATTCATTATTCTACCACAGCTTAGTAGCATAAAAAATTAATTCCATCTACAAATTATGAACATTTAATTTTATGTCGTTTGGTCCTTCGGGATTAGAGGGAAAAGATAAACCGATTTTCTTATAAGCGATATTCATATGCTTCTTCCATTAAATGCGAACATAAACATATTTTGTTCCCTGTAATAGTAGAAATTTTTTTCTTATTTTATGTAATATCTTTTTGTTATCTTGTGGTGTTGGAAAATTCATCTTAATTAAAAGAACCAAACCCAGAAAAAAAATTCGACATCAGCAAAATAAAGAAAAATTGAAAGCATTTTAACTCAAAAATGTCTATAACTCATACACATTAACCATATCTACATATTTATAATGTTTTGTTTTTATTTCAAGATTTAATATAAAGATTATTTGGACGACACCGATATTCGCGAAAACTGCTGAAAAATGGACTAAATTTCAGTACGAGTAATTTTAAAAAACACTATGAGTGCATTCAGCGACCCGAGCCACTCTGGAGCGGCTCATTATGTGTCAAAAAACCGCTCAGCTGAGCCGCTCAGTGTTTACTGAATGCACCGCTACTGAGCCGCGCACATAAAACTGTCAAAATATTCGGGGCTATAGTGGAAGATGGACCGAGATATAATTATTTCCACAATATTCGGTATTTGCGCGTCAGATATGTTAAATTTGCAGCTCATCGCAATGTTGGGTGACGAATGTAATACTCATTTTGAAGTAACCTCGATTCGAAGTTCGAAGCCTGATAGAAACCGGGATTATTTTGAGGTGACTATATCGAAGTACACTCCCGAACTCTTTCGCCAACATTTTCCGCAATGCCGAGTCTTTTCATTCTCGTTTGCTCAGCAAGAACTTCCATGAGGCTTCCCGTATTATAAATAACATAAATAACTAAAAATATTATAAATAACAGCATTTATTTCCGTCGTCATTTTTACACATGAATTGAGGTTATGTAATTCTTGATTTGACATACTGAGCGGAGTTCTTTTACGCTCAGAAAAAATGTGAGCTGCTCAGTTGAGCCGCTCTGTAGCGATTGCGTTCAGTAACTGAGCACCATAGATATCGTACTACTAGATCGTGGCACTCGAACAATTCCATAGCAAAAATATGGGGCAGCGTGACTATGGTTGTCTCATTTTTTCTTCGAACTTTAATATTAATAATATTGCTATGTCAGATGTCCGAATCAACAAACTGAATAACACTTGAATTATATGTTTTACGTCGAACTCATAAGACTTATACACAGGTTGCAAGCATTTTTTAGGGAATTGCATATTATTGTATGTGGCAGCTCTGAATATTAATATGAATAATCGGTATAGGGATTGAATAATATTCCGTCGAGGACCTGCATAAGCATTTTTTTCCAGAATTTAAATTTCCCAGAATTTATTAGCTTTGTCCCTTTTTTTCGTCATAGCTTTTTGACGTTTCAGTGGCCCATTTGAGATAGCAAATGGCCTGATCTAGTCTAATAGTACGATATCTGTGCTGAGCACCTTTTTCGCTCTAGAGCGATCCTGAGCGGCTCAGGTCGCTGAATGCACCCAATGAACATTACGATTGTCAGGCAATCGAAGTGACTCTAAACTTTCCAATAGGTTCAATTTTTTATATATGTATATAGGCTTATCTGTCTTAAAAACTATTTTAAAATTTTTTATAAAGTGAAAAATCAGTTAACCGGTTTTTCTAATTATAAAAAAAGGGCTTGAGTATTACTTTAAATATACCATCACCATAAATATACCGGAACTATAAATCATATAACTGTAACTATATATGTATATATAAATACAAGTATAGCAATTTCGCTTCAAAATTTTTGTGATGCCTTTCCGGTTCGGACATGAATATGGACAGGAATAATTTTGGAATATGCAAGTTTATTTGTGAATTTTTTCAAAATAAAATAAAATATGTTCTTTAGAGATATTCAAGATTAAATGCTATATGGCGTGACCTTGAGATTAAAAACCGCCCAAAATAGGTGATGCTATAAATCAAATGAAAGCCTATAAAATTGACGTCCAAGCGCGTGACCTTGAGATTAAAAACCGCCCAAAATAGGTGATGCTATAAATCAAATGAAAGCCTATAAAATTGACGTCCAATATTAAAATATTTTTGGTAATTGCACTTTAGTAGAAAATTGCAATTTTCAAGGATCTCCAAGTGCTGTAAATCTGAAATTACTGCGGCGGCATAGATATTTTATCTCTCCGAATAAGATTTCCTTAACTCTGAGTAATAGGGTCAACATTTAATACATTTTGTAATGGACTCGGATGGGCTCGTTCGGATATTATAAAGGGTGGTTAAATTTTAAGGGCCGATGTTGATTTTGAATAAAACACGAATTATTTAGGAAATTATTGTCATTTCTTTTTATTATGATAATATTGCTATGGTTCAATTATGTATGGAACAAAATATCGGCCAAATGGCCGCCGCGACCTCGGCGGCACACCTCCATCCGGTGGTCCAAATTTTCGATGACGCTGAGGCATAATTGAGGTTCTATGCCGTTAATGTGCCGAATTATCTCATCCTTTAGCTCTTGAATTGTTGCTGGCTTATCGACGTACACCTTTTCTTTCAAATAACCCCAAAGAAAGAAGTCCAACGGTGTCAAATCACATGATCTTGGCGGCCGATTGACATCGCCACCACGTGAGATAACACGGCCATTAAATTTGTCGCGCAAAAGAGCGATTGTTTCGGTAGCTGTGTGGCAAGTGGCACCGTCCTGTTGAAACCACATATCGTCCACATCCATATCTTCCAATTCGGGCCATAACAAGTTCGTTATCATCTCACGATAGCGAACACCATTCACAGTAACTGCCTGACCGGCCTCATTTTGGAAAAAATACGGCCCGATGATGCCGCCAGCCCATAAACCGCACCAAACAGTCACTCTTTGTGGGTGCATTGGTTTTTCGACAATCACTCTTGGATTATCATTCGCCCAAATGCGGCTGTTCTGCTTATTGACGAATCCACTGAGGTGAAAATGTGCCTCATCACTGAAGATGATTTTCTTCGAAAATTGATCATCCACTGTTGCCATTTCTTGCCACCATTCTGACCATTGACGACGCTTGAAATGGTTAAGAGGCTTTAGTTCTTGAGTCAATTGCACCTTGTAAGCGTGTAAATGCAAGTCTTTATGCATAATGTTCATCCACGACGAGCGTGGGAGGTGCAATTGTTGGGCACGACGACGAGTTGAGGTGGACGGCTCTTCAGCCACACTATCGCGAACAGCAGCAATATTTTCTGCAGTACGAGCTGTACGAGCATGCACTGGTGTTTTCACATCTCCTACAGACCCGGTTTGCTCAAATTTTTGCACGATTTTTCCGATTGTACGCACATTTGGACGATTAAATTGACCGAAAAAATCACGAAGTGCACGATATGCATTTTGATTTGAACGCCCATTTTCATAATAAGCCTGAATAACTTTAACGCGTTGCTCGATTGTGTATCTTTCCATGGTTCAAATTGAGTTAGTCTGAAATTGAGAAATGTCAAATGAAATGCAGAAAAAAACTTGACGTTTAGGTGTGGTTCACATTCAACATCGGCCCTTAAAATTTAACCACCCTTTATAAGGGAAAAATTTAAAACGGTAATACTTCATTAATAAAAGTAGAAAAATAGGAACAAAAAAAAATATAAATGACTTTCGGTTTTTCGGGAAAAACCCGGTTTTTGGTAAATTTTAACAAAAAACCGGTTAACTCGTCTCGGTTTTCACCGGTTAACAAAACCCTATTACTGGCATCAAAAAACCGAAAGTTCCCCGTCCCGTCCCTCCTAATTCCTGTACTGTTAAATCATTAATAACCACAATTCTCAATTCTCAATTTCCCGTTTTCTGGAAGGGATATGGTTAAAAAATTCAAAAATATGTCTGTAGCAGATACAAATATAGAACGAATAACTAATTATTAGTAATTGCTTGTACTAAATTGGATTTTTGGCTTTATTCTCTCAATATTTTTTTACTAATTCTTTACTGGACATTATTTATGTTTGGAAACTTAAATTTTTTTGCTTAGTTTAGTGTGGGACCGAAAACTGAGTAGCTGCCGAGGCCGAAGGCCGAGAACAAGGGCCGAGGCATGGGGTTGACACATAAGTTGCAAAAAACATTGGGTTGAGACATAATTTCGATACTTTTGCAGGCATTTTTCGCCTTATTAACTTGCTTACAATTATTGTCAAATTAATCGTGATATTTTTTACGTAATAAACGTAAAATTATTAGAACAAGGATATTTTCGTTAACTGGCAGATTTTGTAGTAAGGCTCGATCTAGCTTGATTTTTCTGGATTCTAATTCTAATAAATTATTTTTTTATTATTTCATTCTTTAAGAAATTTACCAAAATTCTCATTATTAGTTTTGTCTATTGTAGAAAAACATTAACAACCTTTTTATAGAAGTCAAATATGTCTACAATATACGATAAAAGATTATTTCGATGTTAAACCATGTTTTAACCGGATATCCGCGAGAACCGAAAACCAGTTATAAAAAAATCGAGCGGTTGCGCATTTCCTACTCAGCTTACATTGTCACTGTCTAAATTTTTATCGTCCAAGTTATGCTAAAACTTATGTAAATATTAATAAAGTATACAATAAGTATATATAAATACAATACGATGTTTATCATGAATCAAAGAAAACATTCTGAGCACGATGTCATTAACGGCCAATTTATTCACTAGGAGTTAAATCGCCTTAACTCCCTTAACTCACCTTTAACATGGAAAATAACGTTAGCTAACTCCCTTAACTCACTAACTCGGCTTAACTCCTAGTGAATAAATTAGGGGTAAGAGCGTTTATTACAATTTTAAATCTAAATCAATTTTGCGATAGCGAAAGTTGCTAATCTGAACTTTTGTTATCCATTACAGTTTATTATTGCAATTATTATAACATTATTATTACATTTATAATTTGTTATTTTGTATTTTTTTATTCATTATCCACTACGATTATTTTCGCGTGTAACAATCTATGTTTTTCTGTGATTCATGGATGTATATAAAACGACATATGCTGTCAAAAGTAATGTTGAGCCTAGATTATCCGTTCGTTCCGTCGAATTTGGAATTTTACGAATTTCCATTTAGGTGTCATTTATGGGCACTAAAACAAACGTCACATCTATTCTACGCTGACAACTTTACGCAACGCCGCGAAACTAATTCTATGTAGTCCCCTTTTGAGATAGTTTTGTTTACATTTGGATTTTTTATTTAAAATCATGTTTTTTAATATATTTTTTTTAAATAAACAGACATAAATTTCTATAACTAGACAAATCAACTCGACAAAAATTATGTGTAAAATATTCTATACATATTGTTCATGGCTGAATTAACAGTGATATATGACTTAAACAGCAAATTGAGATATATGATTGCAATGTATTAAAAATAATACTCTTTTATCTTTTGCAGCCACTCGATCGGGATCAGCCCAATGGGCGTCCTCAATGGCGTTTTACAGTGTTTGCCCAAGATGAAGGGGGAGAAGGACTTGTCGGTTATGCTGATGTTCAAGTAAATTTGAAAGATATAAACGACAATGCTCCTATTTTCCCTCAAGGGGTTTACTTCGGAAATGTGACGGAGAATGGAACAGCTGGAATGGTTGTAATGACAATGACAGCAGTTGATTATGATGATCCAAATGAAGGTTCCAATGCAAAACTGGTGTATTCCATCGAAAAAAATGTGATAGAAGAGGAAACTGGATCACCTATATTTGAAATAGAGCCCGAAACTGGTGTTATTAAAACAGCTGTATGTTGTTTAGATCGAGAACGTACACCAGATTATTCTATACAGGTTGTGGCAATGGATGGTGGGGGACTCAAAGGCACTGGGACAGCATCAATACGTGTTAAAGACATAAACGATATGCCACCGCAATTTACAAAAGATGAATGGTTTACAGAAGTTGATGAGACTGATGGTACGAATTTGCCAGAAATGCCGATTCTCACTGTTACAGTGCATGATGAAGATGAAACCAATAAATTTCAATATAAAGTTATTGATAACAGTGGTTATGGAGCTGACAAATTTACTATGGTACGCAATAATGATGGAACGGGAAGTTTGAAAATTGTACAGCCTCTTGATTATGAAGATCAACTACAAAGTAATGGTTTTCGGTTTCGTATACAAGTCAACGATAAAGGTGAAGATAATGACAACGACAAATATCATGTCGCATACTCGTGGGTTGTAGTTAAACTACGAGATATAAATGACAATAAACCACACTTTGATAGAGCTAATATTGAAGTTTCAGTTTACGAGGATACTAAAGTCGGTACTGCTCTCGAAAAATTCAAAGCTACCGATCCAGATCAAGGCGGAAAAAGTAAAGTATCATATTCAATTGATAGATCATCAGATAGACAAAGGCAATTTTCAATAAATCAAGAAGGCACCGTATCTATTCAAAGATCTTTAGATCGTGAAGTTGTCCCGCGGCATCAAGTTAAGATTCTTGCTATAGACGACGGAGTACCACCAAAAACCGCAACTGCAACACTAACAGTCATAGTACAAGACATAAACGACAATGCACCGAAATTTCTTAAAGAATATAGGCCAGTCCTCCCTGAACATGTTCCACCTAGGAAAGTTGTGGAAATATTGGCCACGGATGACGACGACAGATCTAAAAGTAATGGACCACCATTTCAGTTTCGTTTGGACCCTGGTGCTGATGACATTATTCGAGCATCATTCAAAGTGGAACAAGATCAAAGTAAGAAGTTTTTATTTTGTGATTCGTTTATGTAAAATTTTTATCTTCTTATTACAACAATAGTTCAGTTGTTGGAGTGTAACTAACATTCAATAATTCTTTAATGCACTAACCATTGTAATATTCAAATATTAAATTTACAAATTATAATTAGATCAACATAGATCAAATTTTACATTAGTTACTAATTAGTATTCCTAATGATTTAACAAAATTTCAATCTTTTACTCTTGATAGCATTTTTGTTAAGATATCGGCTAACATTTCGTCGCTTCGAATGTGATGAAGTTCAATAATTCCCTTTTTATGCCCGTATGGTGAAACCAAAGGGTATATTAATTTTGCCTTACCGTTTGTAACGCCAAGATCCTGTCATCACACACAAAAATGAGTTACACCAGTGTGTTTAGAATGATAAAAATAACTAATTTTTGCATGTCCGTCTGTGGCGCGGATTGCGAGCGCACGGATTGAGCTAGAGACTTGAAATTTTGTGCAGATCCGTTTTTCGGAAAATGAAAGGCTAAGATCGTTAATGGGCAAAAATTGACCATACGATCGAAAACGTTTTTTGTGAATATCTCAAAAACGGTGCATCTTATTAAAAAAAGTGCCAGAACAAAAGTTATTTAGGATATGATTCTACATAAAACTCCCATACATAAAAATCCGATTGGAATAAATTTTAAAAAATCTTATTGGAAAGTTTGACTTCAAAGTTGAATTTTGATGCAACTGTTCGCCGTTCACTTAAATCACCATACGGGTTTTCAATAATTGCCAGATTGGCAATTATAGCTTTTGTTATGTTTTTAAATAAAAATAATATATTTTAAATAAAAATTATAAATAATAACAATTTTTATTACTAATAAAATATTGTAAAAAATAATAACTTACGAACGAATAAAAGATTTGCTAAAATTATGTAAAAGTTAAGTAAAAAAGTCGGTTGGCAAACATTCTCCGCCAAAGGAGCAAGCAGCCCAGTGGCAAGGCGCGCAGAACTCACAAGCGAGAGATGTCAGAAACCAAACGCAACAAAAGCTATAATTGCCAATCTGGCAATCATTGGAGACCCGTATGGTGATATTCGTATCAAAATTCGAACAGTTGTACCAAAATTCCACTTTGAAATCAAACTTTGCACTAAGATTTTTTTAAATTTATTCCAATCGGATTTTGATGTATGGGAGTTTTATGTAGAATCACATCCTAAATAACTTTTATTCTTGCACTTTTTTGATAAGATGGACCGATTTTAAGATATTCGGAAAAATCGTTTTCGTTCGTATGGGGAGTACCCCCCTTAATAGTCAATTTTTGCCCATTAACGAACTTAGCCTCGCATTTTACGAAAAACGGATCTGCACAAAATTTCAAGTCTCTAGCTCAATCCGTGCGCTCGCAATCCGCGCCACAGACGGACGGACGGACAGACGGACGGACATGCTAAATTCAACTTTTTTTATCATTCTAAACACACTGGTGTAATTCATTTTTTTATGTGATGACGGGATCTTGGCGTTACAAACGGTAAGGCAAATCTAATATACCCTTTGGTTTCACCATACCGGTATAAAAACACACCGGTTCAAATCCCGCGCGGTGCAATACGCGAATATTTTTTTGCTTTTTTAATTTTTTTTATTCATTTTTTTATTAAAAATAACGAATAATAGTTAGATGCATTTCATGTAAGTCTTTTAATTTGGTAAAAATGCAGAAAATTTTACCCAATTAATTTTGTTTTTCCCTCTCAGAAGACTGTTAAGTGTTAAAAAAAATTCAACACTTAAAGTGCTTATCTAAAATGACACTTAAAAGTCTCAATGATTCAACACTGGGATCCAGTGCTAAAGTAACACTGTTTTAGGTGTGGACTCCATGGAACACAAAAAAGTGTGAAAAATTTCTTGCTCTGTATTAAGGCGACGCAGTTTTGTAATTTAATAAAAAGACTTGTATGAAAGATATTGAGCTCATTTTTATACCTGTATGGTGAAACCAAAGGGTATATTAACTTTGCTTTACCGTTTGTAACGCCAAGATCCCGTCACCACACACAAAAATGAATTACACCAGTGTGTTTAGAATGATAAAAAAAAATTGAATTTAGCATGTCCGTCCGTCTGTGGCGCGGATTGCGGGCGCACGGATTGAGCTAGAGACTTGAAATTTTGCACAGATCCGTTTTTTGTAAAATGCGAGGCTAAGTTCGTTAATGGGCAAAAATGGACCATTAGGGAGGTACCCCCCATACGAACGAAAACGTTTTTTGTAAATATCGCAAAAACGGTGCATCTCATCAAAAAAGTGCAAGAATAAAAGTTATTTGGGATATGATGCTACATAAAACTCCCATACATCAAAATCCGATTGGAATAAATTAAAAAAAAATCTTTTTGGAAAGTTTGACATCAAAGTGGAATTTTGGTACAACTGTTCGAATTTTGATACGAATATCACCATACGGGTTTTCAATAATTGCCAGATTGGCAATTATAGCTTTTGTTATGTTTATTTCATATGAAAGCACTATCGATACCATTAATTATGAAATACAGCAACGATCGTAATCCCTGTGCACCATGGACAACTTCGAAGCTCAAATTGCCCTTTTATCCATCGATTCTTCATGCTACCCGTTTCATTCTGGCTTGTACGGAATCTGCATACATACGCATATGAAAAAAATAATCTGTTTCACTTTGCATATAACCCGTTCTGCTTCCACTTGTGCATTTTGCATATCATGGAGTTTTGCTGAGTTCTAAGTGAGGCCATGAATGCGAGAGTTCTGTCTCAAAAGACGACACTAGTTTTGGACATGATTGTTTCTTTGTTCGGTGTGATAACACAATGCCGTGTTTAATATGATTTCAGGAAATGAAAACAATAAAAAACATAACAAAAGCTATAATTGCCAATCTGGCAATCATTGGAGACTCGTATGGTGATATTCGTATCAAAATTCGAACAGTTGTACCAAAATTCCACTTTGAAGTCAAACTTTCCAATAAGATTTTTTAAAATTTATTCCAATCGGATTTTGATGTATGGGAGTTTTATGTAGAATCATATCCTAAATAACTTTTGTTCTTGCACTTTTTTGATAAAATTCACCGTTTTTGAGATATTCGCAAAAAACATTTTCGTTCGTATGGGGGGTACCCCCCCTAATGGTCCATTTTTGCCAATTAACGAACTTAGCCTTTCATTTTACAAAAAACGGAGCTGCTCAAAATTTCAAGTCCGTACCTCAATCCGTGCGGCTGCAATCCGCGCCACAGACAGACGGACGGACATGCAAAATTTAATTATTTTTATACCCGTATGGTGAAACCAAAGGGTATATTAACTTTGCCTTACCGTTTGTAACGCCAAGATCCCGTCATCGCACAAAAAAATGAATTACACCAGTGTGTTTAGAATGATAAAAAAAGTTGAATTTAGCATGTCCGTCCGTCCGTCTGTCTGTCTGTCCGTCTGTCTGTGGCGCGGATTGCGGGCGCACGGATTGAGCTAGAGACTTGAAAGTTTGCACAGATCCGTTTTTCGTAAAATGCGAGGCTAAGTTCGTTAATGGGCAAAAATGGACAATTAGGGGGGGTACCCCCCATACGAACGAAAACGGTTTTTGCGAATATCTCAAAAACGATGCATCTTATCAAAAAAGTGCAAGAACAAAAGTTATTTAGGATATGATTCTACATAAAACTTCCATACATCAAAATCCGATTGGAATAAATTTTAAAAAATCTTATAGGAAAGTTTGACTTCAAAGGGGAATTTTGGTACAACTGTTCGAATTTTGATACGAATATCACCATACGGGTCTCCAATGATTGCCAGATTGGCAATTATAGCTTTTGTTATGTTTGATTTTATGAAATTATTTTTATTTTCCGATTGTAATTCGGAAATTTCATATAAAAGGTTTTCATTATCAAACCTTTTTTTAAAGTAAAGTAAAACAATTAACAGTGTATCAAACCCAAAAATACAGAAAAAGAGCTTTCAACAAAGTTTAAACTTTGATAAACAAGTAAATCGCTTGTCAGTGGTAGTGGATGCCCGAAAACTTTCAAAGCTTCACTGACCCTGGAATACAGCATCATTCAAATGTCATCCACGGAAGCGCTGGTAGGAGTGTATGCGTTAAACCCATTGTTCCATGTCTTTTTCACATAAAGCGGTCGACACCCCAGAATTTTAGATCACTTTTTCACATAAAGCGGTCAATGCCCCAGGAATTCAGAATAAATCAGAAATTTATAGAGTCGTCCAATTTCAAGACCGAATATGATTACCAGATTTAATGACTCTCACTCAAGTAGTTTTTGAGAAATTTTGTACAGACACTAAAAGGTTGACTGCTAGAAATAAGGTTCTTTGTGAGACAACTTTAATTGTCACGGAGCCCCCGGGAAATGTTTTAGGCAAAATTAAAATTTACCTTGAAAAAATTCAGAGTCTCAAATAATTTAATTTTAACATAAATTAATGTAATCCGTTTAGTAAAGGTCTTTCAGAGACCCTAAAAGTATCCCTGTACAAAATTAAGTATTGGTTTCTTAGCAAACAAATGGTTTTACTTTGCCTCTTCAAAAAGTTTTATCGAAATATCAATCTTTTTTCACAGAGGGGGCAAACGGAGATGGTATGGCGATTGTCTCATCTCTACGATCATTTGATAGGGAACAGCAGAAGGAATATCTGATTCCTATTGTAATAAAGGATCATGGTAGCCCGGCTATGACTGGCACTAGTACATTAACAGTAGTAATAGGCGATGTAAATGACAATAAAATGCAACCAGGTTCAAAGGAAATATTCATATACAATTATCAAGGTCAAGCACCAGATACACAAGTTGGTAGAGTCTATGTGTATGATTTAGATGATTGGGATTTGCCAGACAAAAAATTCTATTGGGAAGCTCAGGAGCATCCACGGTTCAAATTAGATGAAGACTCTGGAATGATAACTATGCGTCAAGGAACTCGCGAAGGGCGATACAATCTAAGATTTAAAGTATATGATCGGAAGCATACCCAAACAGATGTTCCTGCTAATGTAACAATAATAGTTCGTGAAATTCCTCACGACGCTGTGATTAATTCTGGATCAATACGAATATCTGGCATAAGTGACGAAGATTTCATAAGAGTATGGAATTATCGAACTCAGAGCCTATCAAGAAGTAAATTAGATAGATTTCGAGATAAATTATCTGATCTTCTAAACACAGATCGAGAGAATATTGATATATTCAGTGTTCAATTGAAGCGAAAGCATCCACCTCTAACTGATATTCGATTTTCAGCACACGGTTCTCCATATTACAAACCTGTACGACTAAATGGAATAGTATTGATGCATCGTGAAGAAATTGAAAAAGATGTCGGAATAAATATAACGATGGTCGGAATTGATGAATGTCTATATGAAAATCAAATGTGTGAAGGCTCATGTACCAATACCTTGGATATAAGTTCACTTCCATATATGGTTAATGCCAATAAAACCGCTCTGGTTGGTGTGCGCGTTGATACGCTAGCTGAATGTACATGTGGAGCACGAAATTTCTCTAAGGGAGAGTCCTGTCGTAATACACCGTGTTATAATGGTGGACGATGTTTAGAAACGCGATATGGTCCATTTTGTTCCTGTCCGGCGGGCTATACGGGGCCGCGTTGTCAGCAAATCACAAGAAGTTTCCGCGGTAATGGTTGGGCATGGTATCCACCTCTCGATATGTGTGATAATTCACATTTAAGTTTGGAGTTCATTACGAGAAAAGCAGATGGTCTCATACTTTATAATGGTCCAATAGTACCCCCGGAACGAGATGAACTTCTTATATCTGACTTCATTTCGTTGGAATTAGAACGTGGCTTCCCACGGTTATTGATAGATTTTGGCTCAGGGACTCTTGAATTACGTGTAAAAACAAAGAAAACACTAGACGATGGTGAGTGGCATAGAATAGATTTATTTTGGGATACAGAAAATGTGCGGATAGTTGTTGATTTTTGTAAATCAGCGGAAGTTTCAGAAATGGAAGATGGCTCGCCACCGGAATTTGATGATTCGTCGTGTCAAGCTAGGGGACAAATACCTCCATTTAGCGAGTACCTAAATGTTAATTCACCTCTTCAAATAGGTGGCCTTTATAGAGAACAATTTGATCAATCATTATATTATTGGCATTATGCACCCACATCTAAAGGATTCGATGGATGCATTCGTAACCTTGTACATAATAGTAAATTATACGATCTAGCACATCCAGGATTATCCCGACACAGTGTTGCAGGATGTCCTCAAACAGAGGAAGTCTGTTCTCAAAGTGAGCAAACAGCTAGATGCTGGGAGCATGGTAATTGTATTGGCAGTTTCAGTGAAGCGCGATGCCAATGCCGTCCAGGGTGGACAGGACCGGCATGTAATATCCCCACCATTCCAACAACTTTTAAACAACAAAGTTATGTGAAATATGCCCTAAGCTTTGAGCCCGATCGCTATAGTACACAAGTTCAGCTTCGTTTTCGAACACGTGAACAACATGGAGAACTTTTTAGAGTCAGTGATCAACATAATCGAGAATACGGCATCTTGGAAATAAAAGAAGCGCGGCTACATTTTCGATATAACTTGAATTCCTTGAGAACAGAAGAACGAGATTTATGGTTGAATGCAATATCGGTTGACGATGGGCAGTGGCATGTTGTACGCATTAACCGATATGGTTCGGCAGCAACATTAGAGTTAGATGGCGGCGAAGGACGGCGATATAATGAAACATTTGAGTTTGAAGGGCATCAATGGCTACTTGTCGATAAGCAAGAAGGAGTCTATGCTGGTGGCAAAGCAGAATATACAGGAGTAAGAACATTTGAAGTTTATGCAGATTATCAAAAGAGCTGCTTAGATGACATTAGGTAAATTACATATTAACGACACGCATTAAAATCTACAAAAATCAATTTAATATTTTTTTTCATCAAAGATTGGAGGGAAAACACTTACCCCTTCCTCCAGCAATGAATGGAACACAATGGGGACAAGCGACTATGGCAAGAAACCTGGAGCGAAACTGTCCTTCGAATAAGCCTTGTTCAAATGTTATTTGTCCTGATCCATTTGAATGTGTAGACTTATGGAATGAATACGAGTGCACGTAAGTAGCTTGATTTTATCTCAATCAAAATCTTTCAAAAAATTCATAAATATACGGTAGAACATTTTAATATTTTACGTGCTAAACTAATAACATCAACAGTTTCATAGGTCTGTATGATTTGTATAATTTTTTTTTCCTTTTTTTAATGAAAAAAAAACAATACAAAAAACAGTCATAACAAAAAATATTTCAGACATAATATTTGTTCTACATAAAACACTTTATGTGAATTAAAATTGTGGTATAAACCTACAGAATACTTTTTGTTTAAAAAAAAGCCCTATTATAGCACTGAGTTTAGGCGAGTTTCATGTTAATTTTATTTTGTTTTTGCTACTAATTTAAAATTTAGAACATTTTTTTAAATATTTTTTGGTGTGCATGAAAAATTAACATAATCATAAAAAAATACGTGTAATTTTTTCAATATTTTTAAACAAACAGGTGTTGAAACTTGATCGAGAATCAAACAGTTCACAGTACTCGCGTATAAAGTAGTTTTAACCCCACATTTTTACTGAAAACATTGATTTATAATTCTGGCTTAAATTCTGCACAAAACTTTTTTGGGAAACGTTATCGTGACGTAACAAAATAACGAAACGTAATAACGATTTTCCGGTTTTTTCTTCAAAATTAAGTTATAACGTTATATAAATTTAATGCCGTTACAGTAAGAAAAACGTAACGAAAACCGAAAAAAAATATTTCGTGTTTTCGTTATACGGTGTATTAAAAAAAATTGCTAAAAATTTTCATTGTGCAAAATTGGTGGGTTAGTTTAGCAAATTGGTAAGTTAGTTATATTATTTTATCATGGCACAAAAGGAAAAATAAAAAAAACAAAATCAGTTGTAGATATATTTTTTTGGTACAATAAAAGCCACATTTGAAATGTTTTTAGACAAAAAATGTAAAAAACTATAAATATTGAGACCTTCCAAATTGTGCAAAGTATTATTCTCTAATTTCTCAAGTAAAAAGCCATAAACTAAACAGGGTTAGAAAAGGTTTTTTTTTATATAGTTTCAGTCAGAGCTGAGGGGTAGACCCTTTAATGCCGAAGCACAGCTCTGCTCAGGATGGTCGGAAGAACAAAAGTTGATTTTTGAAGTAAAAAAATTGAAAAATGTAGTTATCACGCCATAAAATTTTTCGATACATTCTAACAGTGATAAGACAAAAATATTTGTGAAAACTACACTGCATGTATATTAGCTGACTTAATTTTCTTATATCGTATAACGAAATAATAACGTTATAACGAAATGAAACGGAATTTTTGGTCGTTACAAAACGAAATAACGATTTGAATTTCGTTACATAACGAAATGTACAATGTCATGATTTTTTTTTTTCGTTTGCCATCCCTGGTTACGACAGACAGATGCACGGACATCACCATCATTTTTACCTTTCTTATATATAAGAAAGGTACTTCGAAAACCAAAATCATAACGGAGCCCCGCACGTCCCTGGGACATTTTTGCTCTTTGAACGCTGTCATCGTTCCATAGAACCCTTTTTTTTTGGAAAAAACGAACCATTTTCGAGGAAACCGCAAAAATCTTTTCCATTTGTATGGCAGAGGAGGGGAGTAGTAAACTAATTTTTCTTTATAAAAGTCGTATAAAAAAATTCAACATTATACACAATTATCTTCATCATATGAAGTTAGACTATGTAAGAAAGATATCATCTCACTTGAATTAAGCAGCGTTTCCTGAAATGGATTTCGTATTGGCAATGATTACCTAATATAGATAAGAAAGTTCTCCTAAAATATTTTGTTTGAGAGAGGGACAACTAGCGACATGCCGGCGGTTTCAATTTCTGTGTGAATACTGAGTTATTTATGTGTGCGGCTTCATCTCATGTGTTGCCACATCTCAGTTGTAATGCGTAATTAGTTCTAATGCGCCTCGAAAAAAACATAAAAAAATCGCACAATGGCAATACACAAATTTGAATCTCAGCAGTCAGTTAGTTAAAAATCAAAACAAACCAACAATTTCGGTGGAAAATTTAGTTTTCGTGTTAATTTCGTTAATTTTTAGTGTATTTCGCGATTTAAATAATAAAAAAGTGTCATAATTTGCTTGAAAATTTTCGCGAACTGTCAGGCCGCTGTCGGAAGCATGATGGTGTTGGTGCAAGGGTTGTGTAAATATAATACAAATTTTTGACGGCTATAAGGATATGAAAAACTCGTTTGGTTTAGCCCTGACTAAACGACAAGTTTCTTGTTTTTTCTTCAATTCCATATGACATGAAGGTGTAAAAGGGAAAGATGGTGTTGCTTGGTGACTGTTTTTTATCGCGTATCTCTTTTCTCTGCCGTAGTTAAACGGAAACTTCCGTTTACTTCCCATCTATATTCGGTAATCATTGGTATTGGTCAGAAATTTTGTATCTGCATCCGTTCTCGAGTCAGTTTTTGTACAATACTTATTTTCCTTCTTAGCAGAGGAAAGTAAATCAAAATGAAGCTTGTACGAAAACGAAGCTAGGTTTTTCCTCTGTCTCACTCTTTCACGGTAAAACTGCCGCCCGGCCTGAAATTTGGCATAGCTGTGTGTTTGGGGGTTCAGCTTCAACATAAGTTCCCCATAAGGTACCCCTTGAATTGTGAAGTCAAGACCGACTGAACCGAACAGATTGTTGCATAAAAGATTGTTGCATTCGGTTCCAAAAGTTTTTGGGTATCAACATTTGGATGTGAGTCAATGGTGGCAGCGGGTTCTTATTCATCAGCACAATATCATTAGTATGTATAATGGCTTGAAGAGTCAGCAATTTTGACTTGGCCTAAAATAATGTTATGTATGCTTGGTGCTATCTTCGTCAGAAACTCTGCATCATCTGTTGTAACAAAGGCCAATTTTTGAAAGGACTATTAATGTTGTGTTCAGTCGGCTTAGGTATCCAAGATCGCCCAATCAAAGCGTGTGCGTCAGAACATCAGCTCGGAATCAGGAATAGCAAATAACGGCTTGGAGTTGAGCACTGCCTCGATCCGCGTCTATAGCGTGTAATCTCTTGAAATGTAAGAATCTGATCGCTAATGGATCGCTTCAAATGTGGTTTCAAGTTCTTAATGTTGGATTCCCACAGACCACCAAAATGGGGAGCCGATAGAGGAATGAAACGCCATTTGATGTCATCTTGAGCAAGTAATTCTGCTACCATGTGGTTCGGAACAGCCTAGTGCGTGCACCTCGGACAAAGGTTTTATGTTTAACGAATAGAGAAAATGACGCTCACCGTCCGCCATTTTGTTGTTTTGATAACTATGTTATAGATATTTATAGGTTTCTTCCAGAGCTCTTTCCTTTGATACCTATCTTGATAGATCTTTATTTGGATGATTTGGACCAAATGGCTTCTTATCTGGTATTATAGACCAAACTGATACCTATCCGATGTTATATCGTTCATAAAAATCGGTTCTGTCGTTTTGAGGAAAATTAATCAACTCATATTGAGTGGGAATGGAAGTTAATTGAAGAAATCTATAAATATCTATAACATTCATTGAATGAGGAGTTGAAATTATTGGCCATCACCATTAACTACTGAATGAGAATGGAGTTTCGATTTCAAGTACATTTCAATAAGTGAATAATAATTGAATGTGAATGGGAATTGGAAAACGCCCGACTCTGATATCCGTAACGCCCCATTTTCGACTGTAGATCCCGCCCTAGCAAACCGATTTTCACGCGGTTTGCGCCATTAGGTAAAGTATCCCTCAAGGAAAACTTTCGCCCACTCAAATAATACCCTCCCCCTTTCACGTAAGCCCCTCTCCTTATATCTCCTGAACCGTTCAAGCAATCTTGACAAGGCTCGCACCATTAGGTAAATTATCTCCCAAAATATACCCTCCCCTTTGTCAGTAGGCCCCTCTCTTGCTATCCCCTGAACCGTTGGAACAATCTTGACACGGTTTGCGCTATTGGGTAAGTCGTCGCCTAAGAAAAGTTTTCCCACAACAAAATATACCATCCAGGTAATCTTAACACGGTTTGCACCAGTAGGTAAATTATTCTCCATAGAAAATTTCCGTCCCCTTAAATAATTTCTTCTTTGTTTCCAGTAAATCTCTCTCCTGCTATCTCCTGAACCGTTGGAGCAATATTGACGCGGGATGCGCCATTAGGCAGGTTTTCTTCCGATGAAATTTTACAACCACTAAAATAATACCCGTCCCCGTGTCTGTTGACCCCTCTTCTACTTTAGCCCCTTTCCTGAAAGTTATCGTGATTTGCATCATTCCATAAATTGCCAAGGAAAGTTTTTTCCCACTAGAAGTCCCCCCTCTTTGCCTGTAAACTCTTCTCCTGCACTACAGGAGCAATTTTGACACAGTTTGCGCCATTGGTTGGTTTCCCCCTAAAGCTCGATCCAGACTACACGATGTACGGGGTACGAGATACGAGGTTTTTGATTTCCTCGTACATGGAACTGCATCCACACTGCACAGGGTTTTGCTCATTCGTGTACGCGGTTACCACGTACGAGGATAATCAAACAGCTTCTGATTTTACTCACTAGGTGAAACCATGTGCAAATTTCCCATCCAAACACTCGATGTTCGGGGTACATGCCAACCTCGTACCCCGTACATCGTGTAGTCTGGATCGAGCTTAATGAAAGTTTTCGTCCACTAAAAGAATACCCATCTTCTTGCCTCTAAACCCATCTCCTGCTCTCTTTTGCACTTTAGGACAATTTAGACCTCCAATGAAAGTTTCGTCCACTAAAATAATACCCATCTCCTTGCCTCTAAAGCCATCTTCTGCTATCTTCTGCACCTTAGGACAATTTAGACGGGGTTTACGTCATTGAGTAAATTGTCCCTCAGGGAAAGTTTTGGCCCACCTACCTTGCCTGTAAACCTCGCTCATGCTATTTCTTGAACAATTCGAGCACACAAGATTTGCGCCATTGGGTAGGTTTTAAATTGTCTCCAAGACACTGAAATATATCCTTCCCCTTGCCTGTAAACCCTTCGCTTGCTATATTCAATTTTAATGCTGGTTTCGCTATTAATTTATACTAGAATTAAAACAGAATTAAAGCCCGTCAAATGACGGGTGACTGCATTCATGGTAGCAATTCCGTAAGGTCACAGGCTTTTTAAGTAGCTGGCCACTGTATCTCTGGGGATTTTGACATTTAGAAAGATTATATTGCAGTTTAGAAAATCAAGTATTGCCATGCAAATTGTTACCGAGCCAGCCGTTTAAATATTATACCATCAAATATTCTAAAAATGGAGAAGTGATTCGAAGAAAAAAATAGTGGGTATAAGGGGCGGAAATAACAAACCAGAAATCGCCTATTGCTTTCCTAGATGTCTACACATAAGAAAAACCACATCGAAACCGATTGAAGTCACAACTAGTGGTGGAGAAAACCACTCAACTTAAAGAGTGATTCATTTGTGATTGCTTCACTTTAATGAATCATTCCCAAAGAGTGATTCATTTAAATCACGAAGATTGAAATTAAAAGCCCGATTCTGGCGACTGTCAGTCAACATTGTAATTACATACGACTTTTAATTGTCGCATTCAAAAATTTCACCCTTGAAATAACAACTATTAAATAAAATTTTCGCACCATCCACAATTCGTCCGCTTCATAGACAAACAAATTGAAAATTATTCAAGCAGTTGTTTTCTTTTTTCAAAACTGAAAAAACTCTTGCATTTGCAAACTAAATTATGTTAGGCAAAATAGACGAGAATCTTTTAAGCTTAGTGCACACGATATGATCACTGTTCATATTTTTGAGCAAAAAGGTGTCCCAAACGTGTTCATATCGTCTGAACACCATATTTTTGTGTTCATACGTATGAACACAAGGCATATGAACAGATTTGAACATACCGTGAGCAAACGTATGAACACGACCTGTTCATACCGTGTGAACACTATTTTGGGACCGTATGAGCCCGGTTTGTAAAATTCGGACGTAGATATGAACACACTGTAACATTTGAACATGGGCTAAGTTTTCAACATGTTCAAATGTAAAATTTTGAGTCAAATTTGTACGTGAATTGATGTTTTCTGGTTTTTATTTGGGTCTAGTAGGTTTTAGATTTGTGGCGTGGATGGCTCAGTCAGCTAAGTGCTTGCCTTATGATCCAATGAGCAGTGGTTCAAATCCCACTCAGGGTAAAATAATTCAATTCGAATTTAGAACTTTTCTGTTCATGGACTTTAATACATGGACCAGTTTGGTCTTCGCCTCCCGCCGCCTGAATGCTCCTTCAAGCACAAATGTTCAAAAGTGTGCTCAAATGTTCTTAAAAATTGTTCATATCTGTAATTTGAACAAAACGTTCATATCGTCTGAACAGTGTTCATACGCGCAGAAAAAATATGAACACAATGCATTTGAGCACATATGAACACACCTAAAAATTTGAAGCTTTGGGACAAAATGTTCATATCGTGTGAACACCTTTCATATATTGTATGAACATATGAGCATTTGAAGCTTATTAGCAACATATGCGTATGTTCATAAATATGAACAGTGATCATATCGTGTGCACTAAGCTTTATATTGATTGACCAGAGTCAGACTCGATCAATGCCAGTGACATGAATCGAGAATCAACATTAATACGAATCTAGCAAGTCGACGAATCATACATCAAAGATTCGATTCGATTTTCTAGGATGTGATGACTTGTCCACTCGTCGAATCAGGAGGAGATTTTTTAGGGAGCGATTCTTTATTACACACATTTAAATAAATGTGAAAGAAGGAAAGCGCAAGAAGAAAACGACAACAGAAGACACTTCACCCTGCAAGCAGGGAGCGTGTGGCATCGCACAACTCAGCTCAAAGTAATGCTTGTGCCTCATATCATAATGAGCGTAACAAACTTTTCTTTGTTCTGTTATGGGTTTTTTTCTTGATCGCTGGAGGTATTGAGGAGTAAGAGTTTTTTTTTTTGAACTGATGAATCGCGTCACTTGATTCAGTGCAGTGAATCACTCTTTTCGAGTCACTTACTCATGAGTTACCCATCTCTAGTCTCGACATACAGACATTATATTTTATAGACATATTAGATTTCTCAAAAGATCGGTTTTGATTTCGTTATTTTGGATTTTGTTTTACGCGTTTTTTTTTCTTTTTTGACAGTCACTATGCTATCCATGGTTGCTAGAACACTGAAAATGTGTACTAGTTATGAGTTCTAACTTTTAACAAGTACATATATGTATGTATGTTTAGTATACATTTATTATTTGATATATAGTTGCAGTGAGGGCCGTATTATATCACCCGATGGAAAAGATTGCTTGGATCGCAATGAGTGTCTCGACTTACCATGTTTAAATGGCGCTACATGCATAAATTTGGAGCCAAGATTACGTTATCGTTGCATATGTCCAGATGGCTTCTGGGGTGAAAATTGCGAACTAATTCAAGAGGGACAAACCCTTAAATTAAGCATGGGCGCCCTAGCTGCTATACTTGTTTGTCTACTAATTATACTGAGTGAGCATTCCAATATTACTATTTTGTAGTCGGTTGTATTAGTATACTTTTATAGTTCATATAAACATTTTACGATTAACAAACCACTAACACTGCATGAAAAATCAGTAGTTTTAATAATCATTAGAAGAATCACAAAATTAAAATTACTTAGTTGTGTGTCTGTATTAGTGTTTAAAAGGAAACTCAGTGCTTAAATACTAAAGGTACGTAAAGTGTAACGTCATTTATACGAGTTAAGTAATTCAGATTTTTTTTCAAACTCTTACAAATTTCTTTATATTTATAAATTGGAACTGTGAAACTCATCACTTTTATGTAAAACCTATCGCTTTCGTAATAAGAAAAATTAAAAAAAAATAGTTTTAAATGCTTATTTGTAAGTAAGTTAAGGCGCCATGATCATATGTTCGTTGTTATTATAACTATAGATGTTCAAGTGGATACAAAATATCTGGAGTCCAATGCGTAAATGAAAATGAATGCCTTCTATTTCCATGTCAAAATGGTGGACATTGTAGAGACCATACTCCACCGCGACAATATGAATGCATTTGCCCAATAGGATTCACGGGCATTAATTGCGAACTTAAACTATTAGCATCCGGGGTTTTGACACCATCCAGAGATTTTGTTATAGCTTTAATACTTTGTACTAGTACGCTAATACGTAAGTATAACATATATATTTTTTACAATTTAATGTTACTGGTAAGTATGTTATTTCTTTAAACCTAAACTTTTATAAAATGTGTCAAATTCATACAGTAGAACATGAATATGTTGGAATGTGCATTTATTATTTTCTAGTCGATATTTAATATCAAAAAATTATTTTATTTAAAATAAAAAACTGATTACATTTAGTACATTTGAATAGTTTATAGCAGTGACGTGCGTTCCAAGGTGCTCAGCATACTCTGAGCATTTCTCAAAAAGTGATAAAATGAATAACATCAAAATAAATTAAAAAGTTCAAACGAATTTCTCAAATAAACAGAATATTCTTCCTTTCTCCAATTTTTTTATGGTTTCAGCCAGAGCTTAGGGCAAGACCCTTTAATGCCGAAGCACAGCTCAGGATGGTCGGAAGAACGAAAGGAGATGTCGGTTTACGTTCTACTTGAACTTCTGCAGGTTATAGTCCGGGGGGAACACATTGGATGGTAAATCGTTTCAAAGTCTTATTGTTCGCGGAATGAAGGAAACCCTAAACTTTACGGTACGAAAACGGGAAAGCTCAAGGAAGAAGTCGTGCGCGCGTGCAGCTACACGATAGGGTCTAGGGAAAATATACCATGGAGGAATAAGTTGGGAAATTTCGGTGGAACATTTCTCGTGGAAACATCTATAGGCACATCTATGCCCAAAGAGCGACGATGCTCGAGAGACGGTAATAAATCTGTTCAAAACTTGTCACCAATCAGTCGGATCGCACGTTTTTGAATTCGCGCCAGCAGTTGCAGGATAGTTTTTGGGGCTTCCAGCCCAAATGCGTATTGTACTCAAGTCTCCGTCCCGTACATGCAGAGCACGTCGATTGGTGCGAAATATTTTTTGCAGCGTCCCAGAAAGCCTAGATACTATGATGCTTCCTTTGCTATTTTGAAAATATGATCGCTCCATGGAAGCTTCTCATTTATTTCAATGCCCAGTATTCTGATGTTTTTAGAGTCATTAATGGACTCTTTTATAAATTCGACCGTTTCGGGGGATTTTCCGCATTTCATCGACAACAGCATTGATTGGGTTTTAGATGCATTGAAGTCCACACGGTTAATTCTGCCCCAAGCCAGAATTATGTTTAAATTAGAATTCAAAGATCTAATTTGCTCACTGCGTTTCGATGGAACTGCAATGGCATTCAATTCTGCAGGTGAGTTGAAATGGTAAGAGGCGTCAAGGGAGCTGTCATCAGCGAAACAAAAAATCGGATTGAGAGTAGATCATTGATAAATATTAAGAAGAGCGTACGAGCTAGAACTGAGCCTTGAGGGACACTAGAGTTAATTTTTAAGAAATTAGACTTGAATCCATCCAGTACAAACCATATTGAACAATCAGAAAGGTAGCTCTTAATCCATTTGGAGATAGCAGGATTTGCACCAATAGCTCTTATCTTTATCAGTAAAGCTTTATGCCAAACACGGTCGAAAGCTTTGGAGATGTCCAAAGCTTTTGTTTGTGATTCGCCAAAAGATAGACCGCTGAATGATCGAATATATATGTTGTATAGATACCCTCTCCTCTCCCTAAATGTAATTTGTTAAAACAAAAATATTTTGTCTATACATTTTTTGTCTATACGTTAATTCACTATACGTTAATTCGGGACCCCGTTGAATCTACACGTTTGGGTTTGGCCGGAAACATATATGCTAGGTTGAAAAGGAAAAACGAAAACCGGCAATAAGCAAAATGTGTATACAGTGCAGACAACCTTTGTGCGAGGATCACAGTGTTATACAAATTCTAAAAACTGAAATATTTTACATTTTTTTCTATGTTTTAATGCAAGTTCCATAACAATACATATTTTCCCATACAAAATACAAGATATTACCATATGTTAATACTGCCCATATAAAGAGTAAAAATGGCAAATTCTCAAAAAATCGGTAAAAATTAGCTGTTTTTACAAAAACCATTAAAAGTTGGTCACTGAGTCCTAGCAGCATCGAAATCTTGCGAAAAATTACAAAATTAGAGCAAAATAAAAATTGCAATATTAACATATGTTAACACGTTGACGGACAGTAGAAACAAGTGAAATTCGAACAAGTGAAATTCGACAGTAGAAACAAGTGAAATTCGAAAATTGACACTAGGCTTCTACTTGTACGCTGGTAAATGCACATTTGTGCTGCTACAGCCGCAGTGTCTAAAAACGACCGTTTCGTATTGGACGGCTATTGCCGTCATGTCACATAGTGAACTTGAACTTGACGGCTATAGCCGCAACTGTCCGTCAACGTGTTAATACTGCCCACACCACGTGAAGGTTAAATGAAAGGTCTGGAACAGTAAATTTAAAAAGTATATAGTATGATAGGTTTATCATCTCTTCCTTAGATTTATACTTCCCTTAATAAAGTGGAATTCTTGTAGTATAGTATGAGGCGAACATTTTTTTCCTAAAAATGCACTCATCCGTCCTTATTATGTGATGAAAATTATTTGAATTTCGTGACCTCTAAAATTTTACTATTTTTAAAGATTTAAGACAATATCTCAATCCATTCTCAAACCACATCAAAAAATGTAAGGACACTTTCGAGGTTATTTGCTCCAATTTTGATGTATTTTTTTTTGAATCAACTCTTCGAGAACTTTCATTTATGATATCACATGCCCTCCTACATCCTCTAAAAAAAGTTTTATAAAAACTTTGAACTGCCCGGAGTGAAGTAGGGGAAGAAGGAGGGGCTAAAATGTCCATTTTGCATAGGGTACACTCCCCCCATACATATTAAGTATGTAGCATCATTGGTCCTAAACTGAACTTTGCCCTTTTTTCATGTTTTTGAACACAAAAACATATTTCAATTAAATACTATTTGTGCTAGTGACTTGACATGTTTTTTTTTATATATTCAGCATGCCAAAAAACGTGACAAATGACACCCTACTTGGTATATTTGGAAAGAAAATTTCTGGAACGACTTTCTTCACTTCAATTTTGTAATTTACTTCACATTTTATGTATTTATTTTTTTAGCCTCTCCGATTGTCCTGCAATTTTTTTGGTTTTGTTAAGGAGTTTTTGGAGAAAAATGGTAGTAATACGGAACCGTTAAATTGCCGTTATAACAAAAATATTTTTTTCTAACGGTTCCTCACAAATATTTTTTTTCTCTATTTTTTTTGAACATTAAGACTCATTGTAAAATTGCGACTTGTTTCATCAAAATCTGTTCACTCGTTATGTAGCTATATATATATTTTTAAATATAGATTTTTTTCTCCAAAATTACTCATTTTTTTGGACTGAAATTTTGAGAAGTTATTAGTATTAAAATCAATATATTTATTAGGATTAGTTATCGATATCAAATGCAAAAATAAACGAAGGCGCACAACTGGTCGCAAAACCCGGACTTGTTGGAGGTTGAGACAAAGAAATATTTTAAAAAAATATCAGTTGTGGTCAACACAAAACTTTCTTCTACAAAATCTACGACCCTGTGCAATTTACGCTAGAGCCCTGTCGCGTTGTCAACCTAAGACGACCTCCCAATAAATTCTTGGTTCATCCAAAAATATCAAAAACGTACAAAATTTGAGATAACTTTAGAACGGTAAAAGATATCAATTTACGGTAAATGCCAAAAATGTAGAAAATGTTAAAATCTTTAATTATTCTTTTAACTGACTTGTCGAAAAACCGTTAGTTTGCAAATTATTCGCAAAAATATGATTTTTTACATATTAATGAAAATATCTCAATAACGGTAAAAGATAACTGATAACGGTAAAAGACAAAATTGTGCAGAATGCCATTCTCATTAATTCACTTCATACATTCAGTCAGCAAAAACCCGTTAGTTTTCGAGATAATCGCAAAAAACTGTTTTTTTTGGAAATAACGGCTTATCTCGATAACAGGTTGAGATATCGAGT
Organism: Chrysopilus asiliformis; assembly: GCA_964034945.1. NCBI lineage: Eukaryota > Metazoa > Arthropoda > Insecta > Diptera > Rhagionidae > Chrysopilus > Chrysopilus asiliformis. The sequence goes on along the minus strand of OZ035960.1, from coordinate 75,543,968 downwards.
TATAGTTAAAGACAAAAGTGTGGAAAATTTTATTTTCTCCAAGTTTGGTCATACTTAAGGCCACTAAAAAACGCGTAGTTTGGGAGTAAATCGAGAAAAACCAAATTGCGATTTTTGAAAAACCGCCATTTTGGATACTTCCGGTTAACGGATTTCCACCAAAAGTTGATAGGATCGTCCCATTTCAGGACCCAACATGCCTTCATGGCGCTAGCTCTATTAGTTTTTGAGAAATCTTGTACACAGACTGACAGACAGACTGACAGACAGACTGACAGACAGACTGACAGACAGACTGACAGACAGACTGACAGACAGACTGACAGACAGACTGACAGACAGACTGACAGACAGACTGACAGACAGACTGACAGACAGACAGAAAGACATTTTTTTAACATGACTCCAATCGACTCAGGAGTGATCGGGAAATGTTTTTTAGGCAAAATTAAGAGGTCGAAATTTTTCATGAATACAATACTTTTTTATACTCCGTAGAAGAAAGTAAAAATGAGATCACTGAAAACATTGTCTGACAAACTTTGTTCCAAAATTCGGTAAGATGACATCAGTCTCGAGAATTTGGTTGTGCATTTTCTATCGAAAATGCGAATGGTTTTCGACTGTGCTTCAAATGAATGGACATTTGTTTTGTTTTTTAGTTTTTGCCTTTATCAGTCGTGAAAGTTTTTCTGTTAAACCTGAATGGACCTAATTCAGGTTTAACAGAAAAACTTTCACGACTGATAAAGGCAAAAGCTAAAAAACAAAACAAATGTCCATTCATGACATCAGTCATTTTACACCCATAATTTTACCTGCATGAGGTCGAATGGTTTTTTTTCTATTTTTTTTTTATTTTTTAAGTTTTTTCTTCAATTTAATTAATTTATTTATTTTCAAAAAAAATATTATTTAACGTATTCCGGACTGTATTTTGTAGTCATTAACAAATTTTGAAAACCACTGATGTCCTCCTCTTGGGTGCAAAAGCACCTATTTCTAAAATTAAAAATGTATAAAACTATAAAAACATACTATATATCAAATTAAAATGACGTAAGAATACATGTTTGATTTAAATTGTAATTTGCAAACTTTGTCCACAATCAAAAATTTCACGCTAATATTTTTATTGTGGCCCCTGAACAATATCCAAAAAGGGAGATAACCTTTTTAAAAGCTTTTATTTAGCTTAAAAGGTGTCTGTTTGTATGTCAGATTCAAATCTAGCAATCCAATTTTGAACCACTTCCCCTTTATCCGATTAACTTTATATACACACATACGTAGGTCCGATGATAATACAATATTCTTTTCAACTTCGACCCTGTAAGGATAAGGGACGGTCCTGTAAGTATAACTTGATTATGCTTTTCCTGAAATTTTCCGGAAGAAAATCTCATCTGGGGGTTTTTGGGGTCACTGAATCCGATTATGGCATTAATATCTCTGTAAAGATAACGGAAAGTGCTTTAAGGATAATATAACACATGGATCAATAAGTCCCGAGACTAACCCAGAGATGACGCTCGTAGTAAACCAGTAACCACGTCTTTCTAGAGTACTAACCTTTGCTTGAAACGTGTCAAAATTTTAAGTCGATCGGACCAGAAACAGCTGAGTTATCGAGGTTGGAGTAAAGTCGTTTTGTAGTTTGTTTAAAAAATGGAAAAAACCGAGTTTCGTGTTCTGATAAAACATTGTTTTTTAATGGGTAAAAACACCGTGCAAGCGAAACAATGGATTGAAAAATGTTACCCGGACTCTTGTCCATCAAAAGCAACGATTTGTCGGTGCTTTGCCGAGTTTAAACGTGGTCGTACCGACACAAATGACGCGGAACGCTCGGGTAGACCTGTGGAAGCCGTTACACCGGAAAATGTGAGTGAAGTGACAAAAATTATAATGAAAGATCGTAAAGTGAAGCTCCGTGAGATTGCTGAGATAACACAGATATCATATGGAAGTGCATTTACTATCCTTCATGAAAAATTGAGCATGAAAAAGGTTTTTTCCAAGTGGGTGCCGCGATTGCTTTCGATGGAACAAAAACAGCAACGAGTCGATGATTCAGAAAGCTGTTTATCGCTATTTACTCGCAATAAAAAAGATTTCTTGCGTCGTTACGTGTCCATGGACGAAACATGGATACATCACTACACTCCAGAGTCGAAGCGGCAGTCATCTGAGGGGCGCACAGCTGGCGAAAGCCGTCCGAAGCGTCCGAAAACGCAGCAGTCAGCTGGCAAAGTCATGGCGTCAGTTTTTTGGGATACGCATGGCGTGATTTTCATTGACTACCTCGAAAAAGGTAAATCGATCAACAGTGATTATTATATTGACTTGCTGGTGCGTTTGAAGGAGGAAATCGCAAAAAAACGACCGCACATGCAGAGAAAAAAAATCCTTTTTCACCAAGACAATGCACCCTGCCACAAGTCGATGAAAACAATGGCAAAATTGAACGAATTGGGCTTTCATCTGCTTCCCCACCCCCCATACTCGCCAGATTTAGCCCCCAGTGACTACTGGCTCTTTGCTGATCTTAAAAAAATGCTCCAGGGAAAAAGATTTGGCTCAAATGAGGAGGTCATCGCTGAAACTGAAGCTTATTTTGAAGCGAAAGATAATTTTTTTTATAAACATGGTATTGAAAAATTGGAAAAGCGTTGGAACGATTGTATCACCCTAAAAGGTGATTATATTGATGAATAAAAAAAAATTTTGCAAAAAAAATGTTGTTTTCATTGTTAGTCTCGGGACTTATTGATCCATGTGTTAGTTATCCTATTCTTCAAATTTTTTGGAAATAATCTCATCTGGGGGTGTTTGGGATCGACGAATCCGATTTTGGCACTAAGAAATCTGTAAGGTTAATGGAAGGACCTGTTAGAATAATGTGATTATTCTTTTTATTTTGAATTTTTAGTCATACTAATCAAATAGAAAATGACTATAAAAGGATCAAATAAAAATGTGTCCAAAAAAGCTTTTTTGTGCACTAAAAAGGAAAAAAAATATATTTTGGGCACTGTGTATCAGAAATAAAAGCGAGATAAATGCATAAAAAAACAATTAAATTAAATATTTATCACGCTTTTATTTGTGATACACAAAAGATTTACAGCCTTATTAATAAAAAATCCCTAACACGGAGATAACTCATGTGCTAACTAACTCCGAGATAGCAAACTTATACATTAGTTAGGGTCAAAGTTGGTAAATGTAAACAGGGGTAATTGTAAACACTATTGGTTGTCCCCAAACTACTATTCCTTCTTAGCTTATCGAGACAATATATTGGAAATTGATCTTTTGTCTCACTGCGGACACGTGGCACAATAGATCTAAGAGAGGGTTCGTTGTGTATGAGCTGTCAAAAAAAGTGCTTCTTTTTAGTGTGATTTCAGTTTTTCTAAGAGTGAAAAGAATTAGTTTTTGAAGTGATTTTTAAAAGAAGGATGTATGTTTTAGCTTAATATACGAACAATATAGTTGCTTGAGATAGGTTATATATGTTAATTGTTGGCTATAAACAAACTGTAAAAAATTATTGTCTGTTTACATTTACCCCCTCATTTGTAACCTCATGTCCAAATGTAAACACTATAATGGGGTTAATGTAAACAATTTCTGGCAAATGTAATCACCCTTTTTATACCCGTATGGTGAAACCAAAGGGTATATTAACTTTGCCTTACTGTTTGTAACGCCAAGATCCTGTCATCACACACAAAAATGAATTATACCAGTATGACAAAAAAAATTAACTTCTGCATGTCCGTCCGTCCGTGTGTCTGTGGCGCGGATTGCGGGCGCACGGATTGAACTAGAGACTTGAAATTTTACGCAGATACGTATATAAAAAAAGAATAAAAAAAAGGTGTTTACCTTTACCCCATTTTTCAAAAATTTGAAAAAAAATATAGGGGTAAAAGTAAACATCCAATTTTGTAAAAAATTAAGGACCTATAATTTTGAAATCACATGGAATGCGCAATAAATAGACAACAAATTTTAACATAATATATCAAAACTCCGCTGTTAGTGATTTAATTAAAAAAAAACCATTACAAAGTTGAAAAAATATCCAAAAAGTGAAAATCGTTTACAATCACCCCCCTTGACCATAACTATTCTTATTAATAAAAATTTTTCCTCCATATAATAGCTAACTCGTATTTTATTTAAAAATTTAGTTTGAATAAGGCAACCCTTGTGCTGAATTGTACCAAAAAATACGAAAATCTTTGACATTTAAGTCATATTTTGGTTTTTTAAATCCGTTTCCTTGGAGACGATATTAAAATAGGAGTGAAATTAATGTTTTTATTTTAATTGTGATTCACTGCAAAGTAATTAAAAGTGGAAAATTTAAAAATTGAAGGAAAGCGATCAGAAAAGTGGTGTTCAAGTGATAAGATAATATAATATAATAACATAAATTGCATTTTTTTAATGGATCATTGTTTCTTATAGTCATTATTGCAAGAGTTATGTGCCGTCAAGAGTTATCAACTCGTTAACTCGAGGAAATCGGTATGTTAGCTAACAGACAGTTAACTAACGTCAGTTAAATCTTAAAAATTTTTATTAATAAGAATTTCGAGTTATCCACTGCGTAAACCATTGATAAAAGTTAACTAACGTTTATTAATAAGGCTGTTAGTTTTAAAGTTTTCGCTTCGCGGACGCTCGCTCATACAGTTGAACGTCCGTTTTTGAACTTAATCAGAACATTCACAAACCGAGGCGTTCATAAACCGAAACCGTTTGGTCTACATAAACCAATGTAAAATAAATTAATCCATTGCTGAATTTTGAAAGATTTAATACTTTATGTTCACACCAGCTATTTATACTCTATATGATATGTCACATAGGAGTATACTAGATTTAGTATACCGTTTGTAACGCATTGGACCAATCGTCGGAGAGAAAAATTTCTACACATGGGTGTTTGAGATGACAAAAAATTTTGATTCCTGCATGTCCGTTTGTCTGTATATCCGTGAATACCATAACTTTCGAAAGGATTGAGCTAGAGACTTGGAATGTTTTGTAGTTGCGTTTCTCGTATAATGGGGAGTAGGGCTTGTAAACCGGTTTTTTGTCCAACTTACCAAAACCAAAAACCCGGGTTTTTCCCGAAAAACCTAAAATCAATTATATATATATTTTTTGTTTCTTTAATTGATAAATAATTTTATTTTTTTACTGTTATTTATGAAATATTACTGTTTTAATTTTTTCCCTTATAAAAAATCCAAACGAGCCCTTTCAAACCCATTACATTATATATTAAACTAGCTTGCAAGAACCCGGCGTTGCCCGGGTAGTAGTAAATTTTTGAATATGAAAAAATTCTTTTTTTTTTTCAAAAGTATTTGGATGTATAGAAAAATTATGCAGTATTTATATTTCAAATAATTTTTTGTTCATAATTTTTTTGGTTTGACGCACTGTTTTCAAGAAAATTGCAAATATTTTTTCCATCTGCTTGGGAGAAAGGGAATAGAGCGAATTCCCTTATCGCCAGATACTTAAAATTTTTGCATTTATGTTGTAACATATGTTGAACATCCATAAAATAGTTTCAGAGATAGCTGAGGAGGGGATTGGTCGAAAATTTACACAGATAGGTTATCTATAAAAATCGTATAAAAACCCGTTCTGTAGTTTAGGAGATAGCAGGAGAGGGGGCTCGCACCATGTAGAGCGGAGTAGTTTAAGTGGATGAAAATTTATTATTTTGATTGGCCTGCCCAGAACTAAAAACCGTATTCAAATCCCTTCAGTGGTTCAGAATATAACAGGCGAGGGGGTGAAAGGTGAGCCGTTACAGCGACCACACGTAACTACAAACCGTGGTCATGATACATAGTCTATGTTGGTGCAGTAGTTCTTGAGTTTAACACATGGATCAATAAGTCCCGAGACTAACAATGAAAACAACATTTTTTTTGCCAATTTTTTTTTTATTCATCAATATAATCACCTTTTAGGGTGATACAATCGTTCCAACGCTTTTCCAATTTTTCAATACCATGTTTATAAAAAAAATTATCTTTCGCTTCAAAATAAGCTTCAGTTTCAGCGATGACCTCCTCATTTGAGCCAAATCTTTTTCCCTGGAGCATTTTTTTAAGATCAGCAAAGAGCCAGTAGTCACTGGGGGCTAAATCTGGCGAGTATGGGGGGTGGGGAAGCAGATGAAAGCCCAATTCGTTCAATTTTGCCATTGTTTTCATCGACTTGTGGCAGGGTGCATTGTCTTGGTGAAAAAGGATTTTTTTTCTCTGCATGTGCGGTCGTTTTTTTGCGATTTCCTCCTTCAAACGCACCAGCAAGTCAATATAATAATCACTGTTGATCGATTTACCTTTTTCGAGGTAGTCAATGAAAATCACGCCATGCGCATCCCAAAAAACTGACGCCATGACTTTGCCAGCTGACTGCTGCGTTTTCGGACGCTTCGGACGGCTTTCGCCAGCTGTGCGCCACTCAGATGACTGCCGCTTCGACTCTGGAGTGTAGTGATGTATCCATGTTTCGTCCATGGACACGTAACGACGCAAGAAATCTTTTTTATTGCGAGTAAATAGCGATAAATAGCTTTCTGAATCATCGACTCGTTGCTGTTTTTGTTCCATCGAAAGCAATCGCGGCACCCACTTGGAAAAAACCTTTTTCATGCTCAATTTTTCATGAAGGATAGTAAATGCACTTCCATATGATATCTGTGTTATCTCAGCAATCTCACGGAGCTTCACTTTACGATCTTTCATTATAATTTTTGTCACTTCACTCACATTTTCCGGTGTAACGGCTTCCACAGGTCTACCCGAGCGTTCCGCGTCATTTGTGTCGGTACGACCACGTTTAAACTCGGCAAACCACCGACAAATCGTTGCTTTTGATGGACAAGAGTCCGGGTAACATTTTTCAATCCATTGTTTCGCTTGCACGGTGTTTTTACCCATTAAAAAACAATGTTTTATCAGAACACGAAACTCGGTTTTTTCCATTTTTTAAACAAACTACAAAACGACTTTACTCCAACCTCGATAACTCAGCTGTTTCTGGTCCGATCGACTTAAAATTTTGACACGTTTCAAGCAAAGGTTAGTACTCTAGAAAGACGTGGTTACTGGTTTACTACGAGCGTCATCTCTGGGTTAGTCTCGGGACTTATTGATCCATGTGTTATACGTTACTCCATCACAAATCAAAAAAATGTATAACTCTATCTCACAAATCAAAAAAAAACACTCGCACCCCAATAAGTTTGTTCCTGCACTCCAGATTGGGGACCTCCACACAGTATTTACAGTTGCGTTTCTCGTAAAAGGCAATTCTAAGTTCTTGAACTTGCAAAATCGGACCATTATCTTATCCATATAAATGAAACTTTTTTCGCAATTTTCTCAAAAACGGTGAATCGCATTGAAAAATTTAAATTCGTTCTCCACAAAATGAATAATTTAAATTATCAAATCGCACAAAAACAGTGTATGAATAAAGGAAATTTGTGTTGATGCAAGTCCAGATTCGGTGTGCCGCTAACCTCACTTTTGGAAATCACAATGTTCTGGAAAAAAGCACAAAATTCAACACCAATCCATTTAATTTCACTTGGTTACTGAGTAAATACCTTGATTCACTTCGTTGATCACAAAATAAAATACTTTCGACGATTTAAAAGTGGGAAAAACAGCGATAATTTGCGCACTATATGGATAAACAACCGCTTCGCATCGATCACCAATGAGGAAAGAGCGAAGATATTAATTTCTAAGCTGTCAAACGTGAGTCTGAGAGCGTAACGCCATCTGTTGGAGATAACATTATCGAGAGGGACAAAATTATCCGTTTTTCAGTTCCAAATACAATATTTTCTCCTTCCATACCATAATCCCATACAAAATGCAAATTTCAATTTTTCTGATATTCCCGCTTTCACCCAAAATTTTTCTCGACTTTTCCAACAAAACGAAAAAAGAATCGGGATTTTTGGTTTGGAATTACTGAAAGTTTTCAAGATTTTCCGACTTTTCCGGTGGAAATTTCCAATTTTCCGTAGTGTTGTACCTGGGTCAATACGAATCCAACAAAGAAATCCCCATGCAAATCGGATTATATTTACCCGAGTTATGGACAGTCGTACCGACCACGATTCATTTATATACATATATATATAGATGTTGCCCCTATTACTCAGAGTTACAGAAATTTTATTTGGCGAGATAAAATATCTATGCCGCCGCAGTAGAATCGCAATTTTCTGCTGAAGTGCAATCACAAAAAAATCTATGACTCAGACTAGGAATAAGATAGAGGTCTGATGTTAAATCCGTTTTCATACCCCATATAACATTTTTCCTTAAATATCTCAAAAAAACCATATCTTAAGTAGACTCGAAATTGTCATACAAAAGTGAAATTTTGATTTTCCGGTCTCAATTTGTTCCGCTAGAAGTATATACCTGATTTATAGTTCCCCCCTCCCTTCACCCTCTAAGACGCCGTTGTATCATCGCACTTTATTTAAATAATTTTCACAGCTTAAGCCTAGTACGCAGTTCGAGTAAAATGGAATTTTCCATACAAATTTAACACTGCGCTTAAATTTAACCTCAGAAATTTTACCAAGCGGTACACAGTTCGCTGGTAAAATGATGTGAAAAACTCATGTTGCAATGTTGCCTCACTAGATGGTGTAGAAAGTCTCCACTTGATTTTACCAGCATTTTAACTGTTCGGTACATTAAATTCGAGGTAAAAATTTGACAGATGAAAATAATAGAGGTTCTGTTTCCAGTTTTCTTAACGAGTGTGGTTTTTTAATTGTGTGTGCTCGGCTGTCAATGTTTTTTCTCCACAAACAGTTTTTACTTCGGTTTTAATGTGCCAATTTGGAGACCGCGTTAAAATTTCATTTTACTCGAACTGCGTACTAGGCTTTAGAACTAGAATTAGTCTAACACCAGATTCGTGTTTAGTAGGGCTGCCAAAAATATGCATTTGCATATTTCTTTTATTCATCCGAATCAATAAGTTTAAAAGCCAATGAAGGCAATTTTTTATTGCATATAAATGCATATTTGACACGTTAGGGCATATTTGCATATAAATGCATATTTAGTTGCATATTTCACAACTTTCATGAAAACCAAAATTTTTTTTTGTGCAATTCAAATTTTAATTTGACTGTGTCAGCTAGAAATATTAGAGATAAATAAATGTGTATTTTTACTTTCTTCTACGAAGTATATATTCATGAAAAATTTCAACCTCTTAATTTTGCCTAAAAAACATTTCCAGATCACTCCTTAGCCGATTGAAGTCATATTACAAAAATGTCTTTCTGTTTGTTAGTCTGTGTACAAGATTTCTCAAAAACGAATAGAGCTAGAGCCATGAAATTGTATAGGTATATTTGGTCCTGGAATGGGACGATGCTATCAACTTTTGGTGGAAATCCGTTAACCGTAAGTAAACATAATGGCGGCTTTTTAAAAATCGCGAATTGGTTTTTGTTAATGTACTCCGAAACTACGCAATTTTTAGTAGTGTTAAGTATGACAAAACTTGGAGAAAATAAAATTTCCTACAGTTTTGTCTTTTGCTAGAACTCGATATCTCAAACTGTTATCGAGATTCACCGTTATTTAAAAAAAATAGTTTTTTGCCATTATCTTGAAAAAAAATGGTTTTTTGCCTACTGTATATGTGAGATGAATTAATGAGAATGGCATTCTGCACAATTCCGTCTTTTACCGTTATTGAGATATTTTTATTAAAATGTAAAAAATATATTTTTGTAAATTACTTGCAAATTAACAGTTTTTCGAAAAAAAATGAAAAACGAATTAAAGGCATTAAAATTTTCCACATTTTTACCTTTTACCGTAAATCGATATCTTTTACCGATCTCAAGTTATCTCAAATTTTGTACGGGTCGTCTTTGGTTGACAAATCGATAGGGCTATAGCGTAAATTGAGCAGGGTCGTAGATTTTGTGGAATCCCGATTATACCATAGACAATATGAAGTATTGAACATCTTTTCGAAATATCTTAAAATTTAACAGTTGCAATATAGAAACAAGTTTGGCTGTCAAATTTTTTTTTGTCAGTCAAAATGTCAATCTTTTCTACAGACTATTATTTTTTCAATTTTTCTAATATTCAATGATATTTCAATTTTTTTTTATTTTCCACAAAAGTCGTATTAACCACATTTTAACAAGATCTGTTCACTATTTTGGGTGAAATATATTTCGGATTTTGTATGTTTTTAAAGTGCATATTTTGCCATTTTTAGTGCATATTTTATGTTTATAAAACGCCTTTTTAGTGCATATTTTGGCAGCCCTAGTGATCAGCGACCCCGAAAACCCCCTAATGCCATTTTTCCCCGGGAAAAAGGAGATTTGTGTTATCCTTACATGTCCTTCCGTTTCGAATTTTGAAAATCTAACACCGGATTCTTGATCAGCGACCCCAAAAACCCCCGAGTGAAACTTTTCAGCCTTCTATTGAGCAGGATTCATGGTGAAAATCACGGTTTAAAAACACTAAAACCCCCTTAGCGGTAAAATTTCAGAAAACGCCGCCTTAGTGAGCGCCTACGTGATGGTTGGGACATACTGTGAAAGTTTCAAGTTTCTAGCTTCAGGGATTTTGGCTGGGCGTTGATGAGTCTGTCAGTCAGTCAGTCAATCAGGTTAAACGATTTTATATATATAGATTTGACGATTGGCCCCTGGCCATTATAGCTTTTCTAATGTTTATTTTCTGTAGAACTTCATTTTGTATAAAAAGTATCATTTCACTCCTAGATTTGAAAATGTTGCTCGCTATTCCTTTCCTGTTGACTTTTTCCAATAGAGACCATCTTGAGCTGTGCTTCAGCATTAAAGGGTCCTCCCCTAAACTCTGGCTGGAACTATAAAAAAAGGGAGAAGAGTGGTACAATATAGCAAATAGCTTAACTATATCTCCGTTTTCCTAGTTTTTTAAAAAAAAGTCTCAAGAGAAAATATAAAGTGCGGCTTTTTTCTGTCCCAAGATGCAGCAACAAATTATTACATGTATTTTTTCTGTGTTGTTATGCACCTACTGTTTACAGATGTTACTTCCTTATTTGTGTTGTCATCACAGTTATCGCTTTTTTAACATGTTGTTTATTAGTATAAATTATATTTAAAAAAATAATTTTATTCTGCAGTTCTCGTGTTGGTGTTCGTTGTTTATAATCGTCGACGGGAAGCCCACATTAAATATCCAGGACCTGATGACGATGTTCGAGAAAATATTATTAATTATGACGACGAAGGAGGTGGTGAAGACGATATGACTGCATTTGACATCACACCGTTGCAGATACCAATAGGAGGACCAATGCCTGAATTAGCGCCATGTAAAATACCTATTATGTGTAAGTATATTTATTATTTTCTATTTCTTTACATTTCGACAAGGGACATTACAGAGCACTGAGATTATTAGCAAATTTGATAAATAACGAACTGGAAAATTCACTATGTGTAATAGTGTATTGAGTAATTTTTGCATCTGGAGGCGAGTATTCAAAAATAATTGCCAATGTTGGCCGCAGGCGACGTTATTGTGGTTTTTAATTTGAATATTCTGACAAGTAAACAAATAGTAATTTTCGACTGAAAAAGTATAATATTTAATAGTGAAAAGTTTTTAAATAAAGTGCGATGAGACAGTGGCGTTTTAGAAGTTATGACGAACGAATTCCTAGTCACTGGCGCTGGATGAGACGCTGGCGGTGTCGGTAGTATCACAGAATAACAGAAGGGAAAGAATCGAGAATTTCAATGTCACACGGTAGAGAAAACAATCGGCAATAGAAAAAATATCTTCGACTCGCTTTAAATTTTCGAATTTTCCGGAATTCCTTTTCTGGCCTTCATATTCAAACAGAACACGCAAAAGAGATAAAAAATATAACATGCGAAATTTGTTTTGCAGGGTTTGATACGGAATTTTTTTCATTATTCCAGCAATCGAAAAAATCTAACTTCTCCTCACACAAAACACTTTTTAGAACATAAAACGCTATGACGGATGGATAAAATTACAATTCGATAGTTTTGATTTTATCGATTCCAAGAAACTCATTTTCTGCCAAAATTGAAAATCAATCAAAAACTATTTGCATCGCAACCCTGTATGCATTTTTTCTTGTTTTCACACAAATGCACATCACTTGTAAACAAAACGACGTCGGTTTGTTTACATTTTTAAGTCAATAGCTTCGAGAAAGGTTGCAACAAATATTTATTATGGCAAAATTTGAATTTTTAAATTGCCTCGTCAAGCAATGTTCCGCGGACAGCTTAAAAAATCCCGACAGAAAGTTTTTTAGGGTACCGAAAGCATCAGAAAGGTAAACTTTTTCGATTAGACACAAAAAAAGGGGGAAAGTTTAGGAAACACTCAAATTTTCTCGTAATTCCGACGAAATCAATTTTTTTTTAAAGAATTACGTTATCCGCCGCTTCTCCACGTATCACTTAACGACAAACACATAACAACATGCTCGTGTTTACACAATAAATCGGCATAAATCCAAAACGTTTCCGACATTTATTTCGATTTGTTTTTTTGTTCGGTTTGACGTTTGGTATTACCTGATTCAAGGTTTCGTGATTCAAAAATTGCAAAAGGCGCGTAGATTTGAATTTCAATAAATTTCTGAACTTTGAATTTCATCTTTTGGATTTGTAAGAGTTTTAAGTTCTTAACGAATTATTTGTCGGATCTAAAAGTTTAGTCTCAGAATAGGGTATTGGAGTAATGTCGATTACATTAACTTTTTAATAAAAAAAAGTTTTTACTAGAATCTGAGCGACGAGCATTAACGCTTCTTTCAAAAAATCAACGTAATTAATTCATACATACTAATTGTTATTAGGGATATGAATTAAATTAAATTTCCGCGAATTTCCATTTTGTGATTTTAGCGGAATAAAATTATGTGCATCAACACATCCAATATTTTAAATCTGGTAACCCCCTGGAATTTCATCCAGCATTTCTGAACACATATAAAAGCAATTCGTGTGCTTACAAGGGAATTGAGATAGCTAGATAAGGCTCGGAAAGTTCTTCGCACATCAAAAATATTTGTTCCTCGATTCCTTTCTGTTATTCTGTGGTAGTATGCAATAAGATGAGTGCCGCACACAAGAGAATCGACGTTCGTTGTATGCTTGTCGTCATCCGATTGGGCTCTGCCGTTCCACATACTCCTCGCCCACAAGTTGGCACAAAACGATTGATGAAAAGAAAATAATAAAAAATGCGCTACTTATTGTAGATGCATGGTCTTTATATGAAAATAAAAGGAAATCGCCTAATGTTTTCATAAAAAATTTCGTGAAAACAGATTTCCGCATAAAATTTTCTATGGAAAACCGTTTTCCCAGCCAGTTTTTTTTTCTCAGATTCTTTCTGTTGTGTCAGATTCTTCTGACAAGTAGGTAATGATCCTTTGTTCTCTTGTATCCATCATTCATTTTATTGCATACTCCGTGCACCGTCAGTGGTTCATACAGCGCTAGTGAGTGCGAATTGGTTCACCACAAGCCCAATGTAAAATCTCCATCATCAGAACCAAATGTTTTAGCGGAAAATTTTGGACGACAATAATTACTCTATCCTAAAGCTAACAAAAAAGAAAAAAAAAGTGCGGCGCATTCAGCGGCAGCAATTGAGTATTTTTTAACAAGGATTTTAACTTAGAATTCTACATTTTATTTCGTGTCTGTGTATTAAATAATTTCATTTTTATTCACTCCTAACTTTCTTAGCTAGACGAAACTCAAACATTAGCGTTTATCACTACCTCTCATACCATTCGCTATAAAAGCGGCTTTTGCAGTTCAGCTTAATATTAAAAAAGAGAAAAATAGTCAAATTATTATAAAATTTATTAAATTTTTACCTTTAGTAAATACTTTTTACACGGTAGATACGTCTCTAAAATTTTTACGCGAGAAACTAGATGAGAAAAGGTTTCATATATTATGCATCTAACAAGTGGGAAATATCTATGAAGTTCAAATTGGATAAATAATCACTAGGCTGACCATATTTATTTTATGTAAATCCTGGACAATATTACCGGGAGAAATAAAAGATAGCAACAAATTTTTATTCACAAAAATTTTAAAATTCCAAATTATGAATTTTATCATATCGGATCAAAAAATTACTGAATATACGACGCAAGCAAATTTGTTAAACATAACCATTTTCGGGCCCCTTCTGATTTTATAAATAGATGCAGCTGATATTGTAATAATAACAATAAATAAAAATACCCCCAGCCGATGTAGAATATGTTTAACATATTTAGTGAGCGCTTTTTTAATGTTCAATAAATTTTAACCCTAAGATGAATAATTCGGGACAAACGTTTAGTTTTCAAAATGCCGGGACAACATACCTGAATTCGGGATAATCTTAGGCATCACAATTTTGCGCTTAATACAAAAGTTAAGGTTTTTATTAACGTGCCCGTATGCATCTAGGAGTACGCAAATACACCCTACTAATAAAATTCAACGAAAAAATCAAATTTTGGACTTTTGCCGTACATCTTTTTTCGAATACTCGTTACGTCATGTAAAAGAATCTATTCTACAAAAAGGGAAAACAAAATTTGAATAAAACCACAAATGTTTAAAGTTGTGGTTTAAAAGAGTAAAAAGAATTTAAATAAAGCCGCAGACAAAATCCGTTCCGGTTACGGTTTCAATTTTTCATTTTTCTGAAAATCCGGTTAGCGCGAGTTATATACAGGGTGCGTACGGTATTTGAGGACAAATTGGCATTGAAACTAATTTGTTCATATTTTATGCAAAACTTATTGTAATTGCATGAAATTTTTACACAAAGTCAATCGACGCGTAGACTATACAGTTACTCAATAAAATCCCCTTTAGCGGCAATAACAGACTCAATCCGGGGTCGAAAACGACTGCATGGCCGAATCAAATGTTCTTCGTTCATTTGGTTCATTGTGGTTGTTATAGCATCCTTCAGTGATTAAATGGTGTTATGGGAATGTTTATTAGTATCCCACTCAACTTTGCCCGACACGTAATAATCTAGGGGATTAAGGTCCGGGGAGCTAGGTGGCCATAAGTTTGGGGTACTATGAAAAAACCACAACATACAAAAGACGTTTTCCAAAAGACGCTTATTCAAAAGACGTTTTCCTCGAATAAGTCTCCGCTCCCGAGTTTTTGCCGACATAAACATAACGTAGGACGTATAGCGGAGATCTTCGTGGACAACTCGACGGATTAGGCCCTCAGAGACATTAAGATCCCTTGCAATGGCCCTCATGGACTTTGAAGGGTTTTCGTCAACGATCTCTTACACTTCTTGGACAAATTGTGTATTTCTAGTAGTGTCCTAACGTTCCTCATGTTTTTTGCGTCTTGCCACAGTTTCTACATCGCCAGCTGATGCTTCCAATTCACGACGAACCTTATAAACGAATGATCGGGCGCAATTGAGAAAATTTGTGATTTCTAAATCGGTTTGTTTCGTGCCTATAGCGACGATAACAGCATGTCTCTGCATTTCTTGTGTTAGTTTATAGTCCTCCATTAATGATCTGAAAAGAAAAAAATTAAAAAAAAATTGTTCTCCACAAATTAGAACCACGTATAAGAGTGTCCTCAAATACCGTACGCACCCTGTATACAGACCCAGATGACAATAGAATTGACTCATTAGAAGAATCCACTAAAGCAAATATTTTTGGGAAGCTATACAAAACGCAACTACTGCTTAAAATATTTATTCTAATTAATACAAAAGTTTATATAGCGCGTCCACTGCGATTTTTTGAATGCTACTGACGATTGTTCAGCTGAAGCGGTCCAGTTTCATAGTTGAAATTTAATCAAATATAAGGACTTTTCTAGAATTCTATATTTTCAAAAAATCATTAAAAATAAATACGGCATTTATCCCAAAATTTTATTTAGCGTATTTGAATGGTATAATGGTTTGACAAAAAAAAAATCAAAAAGGAAAAAAAATTCATCTCGAGATATTTTAAATTTGAATTTTAAAATTGAATTTTAAAATTGAATTTTAGAACATGATGGAGAGTGAGGGAGGAATCAAAAAAAAATTTAAACACAAGGAATTGTGATAAATGTTGAATATCCTCTTAATCGGTGGAGCCGATCAGAAGTTACAAATTTTTAAAGTTTTTAAGATTTCACGTATTCGCCGACTTGCGCCTACCGCCTACCGGACGTTATTCCGCCAAACGGATAAATACGGGGGACTTTTTTTTAGATCCTTAACAATATCCAAATAAAAAAAGTCGCAAAGTCAGACGTGACTCCCAAGCTCCATACAAATGGAGGATGAGTTGGTGTGGATTTCACCAAACTCAGAACACTTTGGCTACGCCTGAAAATCGACTTAAAATGTTTTGGGTTTTTTTGCCACAAAATTATTTAAACTACCGATATACTACTGTTCAATAATTTTTAAAAGTGGCTAGAATGCAATTCTAGTCGTTCTCTCAGACACCGATCGCGTATTGTTCGATTATCATGCCAATCTTTCCATCAAGTCTTTGTTGCCAGAATGTATTTTTTTTACATTGTCGACTGCGTTTCGTGAATTGCATGTCTTAATTGCTTGTATACTGTGTAAAGTCATTGAAACTTGCTGGTATACAGTGTCGGGTAATTGAATTAATTGAAAGTATATATACATACAAGAATTCCATGTCGGGTCAAAACAGCAAACTCAGCATGATGCTCGGGACGCATCTTCAAAATAAGACAATCCCAGGCAAAACGGAACGTCTGGCAAGCTACCTATAGCCCAAAAATAATCAAAATAAAATAAAAAATATTTAAAATCATAGAAACCGAGAAATTCAAATAAAAAAGTTACATTTGAAAAAATATCAAATTGAGTAGTTAGCCATTTAATAGTACCAATATTTTTTTATGATTTGATTTAGATCCGGTCATGACTTTGGGACCTGGTCAAGAGCCTAATGTTGGAACGTTTATTGAGGAACATAAGAAAAGGGCTGACAGCGATCCCAATGCACCGCCCTTTGATGATCTGCGGAATTACGCTTATGAAGGAGGTGGCAGTACCGCCGGGTCATTAAGTTCACTAGCCTCAGGTATGTCTTCGACTCTGTAATAATAATGATTATATCAAAATTTCTATAAGACAAAGAATACGTAACTAATGAAGAAATCTCAAACTCGATATAACAATATAAGGTCACTAGTGAATGTGTTGAATATTATTTTTGAATCACTTGAGCTGTAAAGGTATCGAATTTATTGGTAGCTTCATGTGCAAATATATAAACCCCTTTTTTTAACTGTCTCCATTCCAACCACCAAATTTTAATTACTTAGGCTGTAGAGTCATTATGGTAATAACGTAAATTGCCGGCTAACTCTATTATAACTAACATAAATGCAAGGAGCGACATCCTTATCTACAGATAAAAAGGGTAAAATGAGTGAAACTTAACTAACACTGAATGTCTAGGAACAGAAGAGCACCAGCAGTGGAATTTTATAACTCTGTTCATCTCAACCTCAACAAGTTTTCGGCAAGTTGGTATTTTGTAAACAAACTTCGCCTCGACTGAAATTTTAAGTTTGCCAACCGGTCTGTGTTCTTATTTATAGCACTAACTTCAATAAATACCTTATGCGTGCAATTGTTGAAATTATCACCCTTATTCCCGTAGCCGGCGGGACGTGTACGCCGCGGGATTTGGCGTTTCCCGCAGAAAATTTGCATTCTACTAAACGCAATTGTCCCGGCGTGTGCCGTGGTGCTGAATACGTTTTACTTTTGGTATCACGCTAAACGCACCCGCGAATATTTTGACGTTTCCATACATTTATTTCCCGCGAGTAAATCGTTGCGGGACCAATCAATTAAATAGAAAGTTTGAATAAAAATGTGAATTTTATTTATACATTCAATGAATTTTAACTAAATATAAGTTTTGAAGTTCAGGAAAAACTAACTAGATGCAGTACAATCATTTAATTGAACAAATAAAACTTCATGCGTATCAAATCAGCTAATTGTCAAAAAATTCAGCGCGGGGCTGAATAAAACTGCGTTTCTACGTCTACTAGAATAAGAAAATTTCATTCGCTCGAGAAAAAATTTGCGTGGCGTATACACGTCCCGCCGGCTACGGGAATAAGGCTGTATATTAGGAGCGCAACTAAGTTCCCGCCGTTTGTCAATAGATGGCTCCAGCAACAAGTGTTGGTTGATTTTCACATATCCAAAACGTCATGAACCAAGCTTAGACATATGGTAAAGAAATCGTTTTGACACAGTAGTGATTTTGTTTTGACGTCATATACTTTTGGTTGTGTGAAAATGTCTGATTTTGTGCCAAATAATCGTCATTTGCGGGAAGTATTGATTTTCTTCTATCATTCGAATAAAACAGCGGCTTAAGCGCATCGAGAGCTCCAAAAAGTTCACGGAGATGCTGCTCTAAGTGAAACAACGTGCCGTGATTGGTTCCGTCGCTTCAAAGACGCTGATTTCGATATTGACGATCGTCCGCGTGAAAGGAGGCCAAAAACCTTTGAGGACGCTGAATTGGAGGCATTGCTCGATGAGGATCCGTGCCAAACGCAAGAAGAGCTTTCTTCAGCATTAGGAGTTATCCGCCAAGCCATTCCAAGCGAAAAATGCCTGAGCAGAGGCACGAAAAAGTGTTTCTACAGCATGACAACGCTCGGCCTCACGTTTTCAAACCCATTAAAACCTACCTGGAAACGCTCAAATGGGAAGTCCTACCCCACCCGCCATATTCCCCAGATATTGCGCCGTCCGATTATTACTTGTTCCGTTCGATGGCACATGGTCTGGCTGATCAGCAGTTCCGCTCATATGAAGACATAAAAAATGGCTTGATTCGTGGATAGCCTCAAAAGATGAACACTTTTACCGTAACGGTATTCGAGCTCTGCCAGAAAGATGGCAAATCTTTCTCTGCCAGAAAGATGGAAAGATGGCAGTTGTAGCTAGCGATGGGCAATATTTTGAATGATTCATTTGTAACCATTTTTTCACAACAAAGTTGCATTTTCATAAAAAAAAATCAGCAGGAACTTAGTTGCGCACCTAATAAAAAAAATAATTTAGCGTTCACTGCGTTATTTAGACAAAACAAAAATATTGAGAAAACACAGTTTTTTGCTGTTTTTGCCTTGCTATATGATTGGAAACTATTTTTAAAATGCAAATGGATCGCAAAAAATATAAAAAAAAGATGCAGACCTATCATATTTAGGTTTTTAGTTTTATCAAGATTTTCATAAAAGGTTTAGTTGGCCACAGATTTTAAATTTTTCTGGCTACAATAAAAAAAGATTGTTCTATCTTTTAAAATAAATACGGTTATGTTTGGCTTAGCCTGATGACCAACTTTGCTTGCAACACTAAACTGGCGAGGCGAGAATGTTACAAAATGCCATCCTGTCAAATGTTCGCCTCGACTGGAAGCGATTATCAGTTGACCTCGAACGAGTAATAAAATTCTACCACAGTTCCTCAATCAAAAACCCTTTTAAACGTACGCAGGAGAACTAATCTCAACAGCGATATTGTCACTCTACTCAGAAAAACGGCGTTACACTTACGGCCAATTTATTCACTCGCAGTTAAATCGCCTTAACTCCCTTAACTTTCTTTAACTCCTAACTCGCGAGGTTATGCGAGTTACTGGAGAGTTAAGGGAATTGAAAAATTACATTTATTCACCAGAGTTAAGGCGAGTTAGCGCCTGGGTAAAATGTTAAAATTATTGGTGCGATTTAACTCAGTTGGCATAGTTATTGTGAATTTTTGTAGTTTTACGTCAGAAATATTGTGAAACGTCACTAATTTAACTCGCGTGTGTTGAGTAATATTTTCGTCTTTAGAAATCGAATCAAGAAAGAAAATGGAAAAAAAGTGAAAAAGGAACGATCCGAATCAAGAAAGAAAATGGAAAAAAAAGTGAAAAAGGACCGATCCGGAAATTTCAACCAGGAAGAAATAAAGTTATTGTTGCGCTTGGGGTTTAACTACAAAAATATTTTGGAGAACGGTCAACCCAATTCCAGTGTCGACAAAAAAGCCGTTTGGCACGCGGAATTTATATTGGCGACGTTCTCTGCCTAAATATTCCTCTTCGTCGTTGTCAACCCAAATTAAACGAGCGTCTGCTTCCAAAATGAAATTCATATCCCGATCAAAACAATTTTCACGTCCAAAAATGCAGAAAACCGATATCGAACTGAGAAAATGACATTTGAATATCGAAATGCAATGAATGTTTTTTGGGCTAAACTCTGAGTTAACAACGTTTAACCCACCTTGTCAGCTGGGTTACGCAAACTCTGAGTTATCTTAACTCAACGAGTTAAATTTTCCTTAACTTACCTTAACTCAGCGTGAATAAATGAAATTCATGGAAAATAAGGTTAGCTAACTCCCTTAACTCACTAACTCGGCTTAACTCCTAGTGAATAAATTGGCCGTTAGCGCGACTGATTCGATTCGTGTTAAAGTTTTGCACGAATAAGAAAATTTTATTTGCAAGTGATATTACATTATTGTCTTATTTCATTGGTTTTTATTCTAAATAACTCATTTACAATTAAACCTCAGTTGTCTGTTAATTTCAAATATTCAACAATTCGCAACGCTATCGGTGTTCCAAAAATAGCGGAATGATTGCGTTTGCTTGTTAAAAATACGCATTGTTAAAAACCAGCTGACTGTTCTTTGGTGTTTTAATTTTGTGAATTTTCATGTACGTTACTCAGTGGCGTAGCGAGGGTTCAGCGAGGCGGAAGTTAAATTTGCCGCCCTAAAATGATTTTTGTATTACTGACGTTTCCACCGAAAAATCCATATTTTGAAAATTACGCATACTTCGATTGGCGTGTCGTTTACAAGTAAATTCCCGTGTTTTTGTTGATAGGCAAAAGTCGACCAATAATTCGTCTCTTGTTGAAAACGACACGATAATCATAAAGAGGATGAATACCAGTTAGCGCCACATTTTTAAAATATCAATTGTGTCACTCTTTTTATACCCGTATGGTAAAACCAAGGGTATACTAACTTTGCCTTACCGTTTGTAACGCCAAGATCCCGTCATCACACACACCAGTGTGTTTATAATGATCAAAAAAGTCGATTTCTGGATAACCGTCCGTCCGTCTGTCTGTCTGTCCGTCCGTCTGTGGCGCGTATTGCGGACCTACGGAAATTTTGCACAAAACCGTTTTTCCTAAAATGCGAGGTTAAGTTCGTTAATGTGCAAAAACGGACTCGCCATATGAACTAAACGTTTTTTACGAATTTCTCAAAAACGGTGCATCTTATCAAAAAAGTCCAAGAACAAAAGTTGTTTAGGATACGTCTTTACATAAAACTCCCATATATCAAAATCCAATTAAAAAAATGTTATGGGAAAATTTGACTTCAAATTGGAATTTTGATACCACCCTTCGCCGTTCAATTAAACTTGAAGAAATGTCATATCACCATACGGGTCTCCAATAATTGCCAGATTGGCAATTAAAGCTTTTTTATGTTTCAAGATGAAGACTGGTTTAAACCACACGTTACTCAAAAACTGATTGACCAGTACAAAAGTTTTATTAAAAATTGTAAGCAATAATTTCAATTTTTTTTTAAAAGAAAAAAACGTATTTCACATGTTTCTACAAAAACACTTTTTGGGCTTTTTGGACTGAAAATTCTCTTATTATGCTGTCGAAATCGATTTCTTTGGTTAATTCTTCCTCAATTGACAAAAGAGCCAAGTTGCTTAATCTTAACGTGCTCATAGTCGATCTCAAATAATTTTTTATAAGCTTTAGCTTCGAAAACCTTTCGCAACTTGCTACGCTTATTCCTATTGTTAGAAAGATTCGAAGCATTGTCGCTATATTTGGGACTGAAATACCTAGACTGAACTCCTGAATAAATGTGAGAAGTTCAAGTGCACCGTCCTTCTTTATTTTTGCTCCATTTTGCGACGCAGCAATGAAGTTCTGGAGCCTTGTCCTTTCTAACTTAAATTCCTCTTTGTCCGAAATGTGTTGAAACATTTTTTTTAAAATTGTTCCGAAATGTCGTGAATTTGCCGCCTGGGGCGGACCCCCCCCCCCCCCCCCTCGCTACGCCACTGACGTTACTCAACAGCTTTTTCCATCTTGTAATTTCTTTTGTTGATGTGCCTAAAGCTTGTCCCACAATTGGCGCGGTGCGGCGCGGTTAGCTCAGAGCGGCAGGGCGACAGCCGCAGTCATTTTTAAACCGAAATTACGCGGCGCGGTTGCAGCTCTATTTGTGTTCTCATAACCTAAAAATCGCAGAAAATTTGAAGATTATTAATTTTTCCGTTTCATTTTCCGTTTCGAATACGTTTTCAAAGTTCTTTTCCATCTTTTTACTTAATAAAAATATTTGCAACAACACTCAGAAAACATAAACAACTGTCACCGCTTCTAACCGCGTCTGAAAGTAGAAACTAGACCTACTCTTCGCGGTGCCGCGCGGCTTCCGCGTTCGGTCACCGCGCAATTATAAACCAACTCATATAAACCTATAGTTTCTACTACCATCTGTCACCGCGCCACGCCGCGCCGCGCCGCTTTGCGCGTAATTGTGGGACAAGCTTAAGCTTTTTAGTTTCAATTTTATGTTACCCTATAAAATTTGATGGCTTCCGCTTTTTTCTACGTGTGACCTTTCGCGATATCTGGATTTTTCTTCATTCTTGCGATCAAAAATTTGTATTGTTTATTCTTCGTATGGATTTTATTTGCATTCCTATTTCAAAAAAAAAACCTTGTTTCACAATACACTACAAAAAACATAATCCGACTAAACCGGTTTGGTGTAGCGGATAAACGCTACCATTTTCTTAATACGAAATGTCCATATTGTCCTGAACTTTCAGTTAACAGATAAAATTGTTTTAAAATAATATATTTCTTAATTTTCTCAACTTAACAGGAACTGATGACGAACAGCAAGAGTACGACTACTTGGGCGCATGGGGACCCCGATTTGATAAATTAGCAAATATGTATGGTCCTGAAATTGGTCAAGAACTTGAGGAGTTGTAAATCTCTTCAAATCGAAAAGATTTTAAAAATCGCATAACCTTATAGTCATTTTTTATATTTACAAAACTTTTAAGTATATGTAAAATTAACTGAAGAATGTCACGAAAAAGTCTCACATTTATACTGAAATCAAAATCATTTTAAGTATGTATGTAAGTAATATTCGGAATCAGAATTTTATTAGCGTCTTTAATAAAATCAGAGCCGAATAACAAAATCAATTAATTATGGATTAAGTCTAAAAAATATAAAACACTGTAAAAGAAAGCAAACCTTAAAACCTAGAAGTGGGGATTAGTTTTATACTCTCTTTAAATTTAACATAAAGAATTATACATATAGAAGAAAAACTATATAAGAAAAATTATTATAAGATGAAAGTAAATAAGCAAAGAATTTTTTATGTTGAGAAAGTTTTAAGCCAGTACCTATTGTAAATGTGTGACAGAAATACAATTTACATCATATTAGAACTTAAATTAAATCACAGAAACACTAAAAAAAATACAATTACTTTTTATGAAATTTCACTCATTAACATCATGTTCAAAATAAAATAACAAAATTTAAGAATATGATCTTAAATGAGGCATACCTAAGCAAGTAAACATAAATACATAAAACAAATCATAAAACAGACTATTGTTATTAAAAGAGTAATATGATTAAATGAATAAACTAAAAAAAAATAACGAAATAAACTTATTAGTACTAAAGTGCGGTAGATATTTACGAAACAACTAAATTAAATACAATTTAGTGGCGAATAATTGTTTAGATTTTAATGTATCCAAAGACTGTTTTTGTTCCATCATACATTTAAAAACAAATTATGAATAATTAATTAAAATATGATATTAATTAAAAATAAGAATTAACAATAAGTAAAAAGTATTTATGTAGGTATATATATATATAAAGACTTATTATTTATACACACAATGTAATGTAACAAATTATAGCAAAACAAATTTTAAGAATACTTTCTGACACTACTTTATATCTATGGCAAAAAGCCAAAACATCTTATGTCGACATAAATATATTTACGTTTTTCATTAAATTTAAATTCAGTGTAACAACTACAAAATTTTGTTGCAATATCCTCAAAAATCGAAAACTAAATATCTTAAGTCCAATTGATAGCAATCTGCAAAGGGAAAATTATCTTATGTGACTTACGCGTTTAGAATTGTCATTGTCAATGATTTATGAAAGGGAATAATAGCTTAAGTGAACTACGATAGAATATTAATGCTCAACGTGGTAAGCGTATGAAAAAAAGATGTTTAAAATCAGTTAATTACGCATAAAAAACTATATTGTTGCAAAGTGCTCATTTTTCTCTTAATAATAGGCTTGTTAACATTTTGCTATATCCAATAATATCACAAAACCGTATAAAGTTTAAAATTGCTCTCCTGAAAAGTCTGATTTTCGACATAAGATGTTTTGGTTTTTTGCACAGATATATATACTCATTACATCATAATTATTATTATTTATTCAAATTCATATTCACAACATTTTCTTTCTACGTAAAATATTAAACGATATGGTTGTGGATTCAATGAATATATTTTAATTTTTGATTTCTTAAACAACTAGTTTGCCTTTTTTAATTGCTAAAAACAGTTAGTCATGTCTAAAGCACTTATTTCACTGACTAATATCAATATGATATCTTTAGTGAAATTATATTTTTAGAAAAATTCCATGATTGAATATGATGGCACATAAAGTATCCAGAAAAACAGCATATTTCAAAATCTTCAATTTGATAAGAAAACTCGACTTTTTAGTGAGAAATCACATCTAGTCACAACTTTTGAACAACAACAAACCAGGTTTTCAGACCAGAGTATAAATATATACGTGGTCATAAATTTTTTATCAGAATTTAATTTTCTCATCACTTTCCGACTCCCTTTTAAAATTTCGGGCATACGTAAAATAGTGTCAAGACATGCAAAGACATATCCTAAATATTGAAAAAGGAATGGCAGAATTTGTCAACTATACAAACGCGTCCCTTAATTTTTGACCCTTCATGTGCCATATATGAGTGAAGACAAATTGGCTAATTTTATATTTAAAAATAAAAGTACGGTTACCTTATTTCATGCTGCCGTTTAGAATAATTATTGGTAATCTACATAATACTAATACCTTCGTCATTCAGAAACATTTTGTTTATATTTAGCTCATACTAAATCCTAGTGATTGAGCAGCAGTGTGGTATCGCGTGGTAACATGACGAGGTTACACTTGCAAAAGAGCAATTGTCAAATGCGCTATATGAAAACTCCAGACTAAAGTTTGATAGGAATGTTAGATTCCATGCAATCTTAGTGGATTTTTTTGTAAGTTCTTCCAAGTGAAATCACATTTCCCGAAAAATTTTGTAAAATTGTATTCTAAAAACTTTTACTTTAGAATACCACACACCGTTATAAAGTCTTTTGCAATAAGACTTTTTCAATTGTATGGAGAAGGCGGGAAGGGTTGACATGATTTTTCAAGATTGGAGAAAGGAGTTTATGCAAAAACTTTTCGCATTACTTGCAAAAGCGGTATATTTGTTATTACTTTTGATTTAATCGAAGCTCAGCGCTTTAAAAGTTTTGTTTTTCTGTCTGTCTGGCATATTTTATAAGACATACCATTAAATTCTGATGGTCACATCCTCAGTGGTGAGTTTGTTTTGACAGGTATGAAAACTCAGAATTGTGTACGAGAAGTCAATATTGTCTAATCTAAAGTCTACATTGTTTATTTACTGGTGAATTTATTTTGATGGATATGAAAAAGTCTACATTGTCTACGAAAAGTCGAACTTGTCTACATCAACTCTATTGTTTATGCTAATGTCTACTCTAAAGTCGCCGGCTGAGAATTTAAGTGTCGTATGTAGGATGTTTGGGGTTTTGAGTTGGAACGAATTCCGAAGGTTTTCGAAACTGCTTTTTCATTTGGTTCAATTCGTTTTTGAATATCTCAAATAGTGTCTGAGATCCAGAGACACAGATTGGGAAAATTAATATAAATTTTTTTTTTCAAAAATTAGTGTTTGTTTTTTTTAGAGACGCATAGCGCCCATGGGAAATAATAAATACACTTCTGGCCCTCGAAGTCCAAAACAAAAAAAAAATTAGCAACAAAACAAACACAAAAAAAACTGCACTGGGGATTTTAAACTGCTCACTATCCAAATTATTTTAAATACCTATATACATATATTCTGAAAATTTTCGAAAATTGCAAGTAATTCGTCAATTTATATCGCAGGGTAATCCATAAAAATTGGCGAATAAGATTGGTCGACATGGCTACCATTGCCTTTCATTTAATGACTGTTGTTATATAATGCTACATTTACACGAATGACAAATTTGTCATTTTTTTCTTGTCATTATGTTAATTCCCGTGTAAATGGCATAATTTTTGTAATTTTTTCTGTCAGAAAATGTCAATCTCTCATAAAAGAATGAACTTGTCCATTCTTTTATGCCAGATTGTCATTCGTACAAACGCAATATTAGTTATGACAAAAGTTGAATACTAAAGTTGTCATAACTAATATTGCGTTTCTACGAATGATAATCTGGTATAAAAGAATGGACAAGTTCATTCTTTTATGAGAGATTGACATTTTCTGACAGAAAAAATTACAAAAATTATGCCATTTACACGGGAATTAACATAATGACAAGAAAAAAATGACAAATTTGTCATTCGTGTAAATGTAGCATTAGTTATGACAACTTTAGTATTCAACTTTTGTCATAACTAATATTGCGTTTGCACGAATGACAATCTGGCATAAAAGAATGGACAAGTTCATTCTTTTATGAGAGATTGACATTTTCTGACAGAAAAAATTACAAAAATTATGCCATTTACACGGGAATTAACATAATGACAAGAAAAAAATGACAAATTTGTCATTCGTGTAAATGTAGCATAATTTAGTTATTCTAAATCAAATGGTTTTTACAAATTTTAGGTTCTCTCAAGAAATCAGTTATTTTATTTTTTATTGACTTTTTTTTGTATAAAATGCTATATGGTAGCCATAATCTGTAAATACAATTGAATTCATAGCACGTCAATAATATAAGAACAGAGAGAATTAAAAGCAACTTTCAAAAAGTTTCCATATTTTGATCTGTGTAAAAAACCAGATAGAGGTATATTTGGTTTTAACATTTTTTGAACATTTCACATTTTCACAAGGATACCGTTATTTTTTTTTAAATGTTGAGGATACCTCCATAAGTTGAATATAAAGCTTTACAAAATGAAACGTTTCAC
Organism: Chrysopilus asiliformis; assembly: GCA_964034945.1. Lineage (NCBI taxonomy): Eukaryota > Metazoa > Arthropoda > Insecta > Diptera > Rhagionidae > Chrysopilus > Chrysopilus asiliformis. Next base: position 75,516,436 of record OZ035960.1, on the reverse strand, counting down.
AATATTTGGTTTGTTAGTTTCACAAGTTGAAACTTTGTTCCTTGTCTTGGTCTATTATTCGTCAAAACTCGTCGTAGTTTCATTTCGAAAGTGAAAAAATATTCCCCTAAGACTTTTTTTAGTATCGTGGTTTATCATCAACCTCCATAACTCGAAGTTGGTCGGTTTTGTCCTCGCTAACTCAAACTTCTATATCCCAAGATGTTCCTTAACTCGAATTTTCGTCTGATCAAATATTTAGTTTTTAAAAAATTGCTGTAGAAAAGTTATAATGATTCAAACTTTAAACTCATATCACTCAAAACCATAAAAAAGCTACATACGACACTTAAATTCTCAGTGGACGAAGTTAAGACAATACAAGTCTATGAGAAGAGAAGCAACACTGTCGAGTAGTTTAACTCTCTTATTTTGAGGATAGTTGGAATCTTCCCAAACTTATTTCTACACTTCAGTTGAGTTTTTCTTTTACTTTTATCATCACAAACATTTTACATTGCTTACTTATAAGAAAGGTGTTAAAATCACTTCAAAAACTGAAATCACAACAGAACCCCGCACGTCCTCCAGACAATAACCCATCGACTCAGTTTGATGAGTCCGCAACATGTCTGTATGTGTGTGTGTATTCGTCTATTTAGGCATATGTATGTATGTATCGAAATTGGTAAGATGGATTTCTACCAGTAAACCTTAACCGATTTTGACGCAGTTTTTTGCATTCGAAAGCTGTTATCGTGCCATAGAATGCTTCGGAACGCGTTTTTGAAAATAACGAACCGTTTTCGAGTAAATTGCAACAATCTGTTCCATTTTCAATTTTTCCCATTTTCGGATGAGGTTTATCTTTTCATAAAAGCGTGTTCCTGTATCAAATTTCAACTTTCTACATCAATTAGTTTTCGAGTTGTTCAATGTTTTTGTATAAAAAAAATATTATACCCACTTTTATTCATCATATGAAGTTTCATTATGTAAGAAAGGTATCATCTCGCTGTTAGGTGAATTTAGCTGTTATTACGAAACATTATTCATGTACGCGAGATTTATTAAAAACACGAGTTAGTTTTAGTTAAAAATTACGAATTAAGTTTACTATTTAAAAAAATCAGTTTTCCGAATCTTATGTTTTCAATATACAGTAGAATCCCGATAATTCGCACCCCGATAATTCGTATATCCCGCTAATTCGTATGAATTTGCTGGTACCTTGAAAAAAATCCCGATAATTCGTACCCCGATAATTCGTATATATTTCCGTTGAAATTTTTTCAAATTTAGAGTCTGTTTTACCAGCTTCCACGTAAGCCTGTGAGAAATTTCAGTAGAATTCAATGCTAGATAGGACGAGTAAAAACCATGACAGAAATTATTCAAATGGTTAAACACAAACTAGTAAAGTCGCTCTGGCTTGATGGAGCTATTTTGCCTTCCCTTATAATTCGTATAAGGTCTATGGCAATCGGGGTATAATTACTCGAATCAAGTCTTGCCATACCAAAAATCCTGTGAGCCTAGCTGTATTTTTTAATGAGCTCTTTACATGATTCACAATTAAATGTTGATGTAAATACTTGAAATATTCCGTAACCGACAATATAGCTTTAAGCAGAATTATTAAAGGATAATTTTAAAAAGTCGTCCAGGACAATTTCAGATATATTAAAATGTTCAATACCTCCCAATGAATTGGAATTGGCTTCAATTACATGATTGAAGCAATCATTATTTGTAAACCTTCTGTAACCATCTGCTGGTTGATTCCAGTCAAGCATTACATCTTGATCGGTCCGGACGAATGGCCACCTCGCTCATGCGATTTAACGCCGTTGGATTTCTTTTTATGGGGTTATGTTAAGTAGTTGGTTTATGCCAACAAGCCAACAAGGTTAGAGGAGCTCAGGAACAATATCGAACGTGAAATTGCCATCGTTCCGGCCGATATGTGTGGAAGAGTGGTGGAAAATTGGCTCCAAAGAATCAATCAGTGTAAACGTGCTCGCGGTGGCCATATGAACGACATCGAATTTCATACTTAAATGTAACATGTCCACTACACCTGGAATAAATTTCAGCCCGATATCTCAATTATTCTGTGTTTTATTTAAATACAAAATTGTTATGTCCTTATTGAAAGACCCTTTATATCAAAATGTAGATATTCGCACTGACATGATATTAGCAGAGAACAAATAATCTAGAGAATAAACTCTTAGAACAAATTTTTAGAGAAAATTTTTCCACTGTGAGATGAAGCAAGAGGATCCGATGTAACACGGAAAAAATTATCCATTCGATTCCTCCATCTCATTGAATAGATACGACGAAAATGATTAGAAAATGTTCTCTCTGCTTCGTGCTCCCTAGTCTAAAAGTAATTAACTTTTAGACCGTAGCTAGTGAATGATAGGGACATTTTTCCCCCCTTCGAAGGGGTTTGTCAAAAATTTGTTCGGCAGAGTTTTTTCTATATATTCCTTATTCTATGATATTAGTAGCAATGCCATTAAATTTAGAAACTGAGGGGTTTTTCCCTTTCCAACGGATCTTGATTCAATCGTGCTGTTAGTGAAAAGTAAGCTTAGTGTTCGAAAAAATGTCATTGGACAAGCTTCGCATTGATTGAATTGAAAAATCAAGTCCTTCAATGCAGTAATTTTTCTTATGTTTTGGCAATTGGAGTTTTTCTAAATATGCCTTCAGTTCAAACAGAGTCTTATAAGGAATATGGCCTGGGCATAACGGTTTCCGATAAAGACTTTTTTCCATCCAGTTTCTGCTATTTAAACCATCAAATCCCTTATTTAATAAGTGGACGAATTTCACAGTTGTCTTCACCTTAGGTAGTGCCGTTCGTGGAAAAAAGGTTATTTGTAATGCATGTATTTATAGCACTTGCAACATCGCCACTGAATACTTGAACCGCCAAACATACCCTAATTTTCTCAAAAGCATTATGCTCAACATGTTTTTTGGTTAATTTTGGACGCATGCGGAAATTGCTTGATATATTATCGATATAAAAATTTTTCTTATTCAAGTTCAGCTAACGATACCATCAAGTGATTTTATATTGCAATTTAATAATATTTTTATATTGAAAAGCTGTGAAACGTCGTAAAGATAATATAAATTATCTTTAAACTCGAAATATGTTTTAGATTTATTTACTTGGAGTTAATTGAATAACTTTCGATTATTCGGTCCCTGTTCACAAACAATGCAACGAATTTTTAACTCACAGCTAAAACATTTGAAAATATTCTCCATCAATGTGTCATATAATAGAACACCATTTATTCTGTTGTCTGTAACAAAGTAGCTAATTACATATTTCCAAAATTGGATTGCAAGATTTGACCCCGATAAACAGACACGAAGGCAAGCTAAATAAAAGCTTTTAAAAGAAAGAAAACAACTATTGTGTTTTTTCTCAAACTCAGAAACTGTTACAATAAACACTTCTTAGTCTTTGGATGACTGAAAGATAATTTGATTTCTAAAAAAATTTTTTTTTTAAAAAACGACTAGGAAAAGAAAACTCTAGGAAAAAAATAAATTTCTGAAACTTTCTTCCGTTGTGGAAAATTTTGTTGGAAATTTCCATCCCATAATATCTTTTGTGAAAAGCTCGGATAATTTCTGTTCATTTAATGAAATGAATTTGTGAAAAAAAACCCTTCATCGTTCGTCAATTCAACGCCCCTTACTACCAACGGCTTCACCCGTGAGTAGCAGAAATCGCTTTGTCTCTCATCTTATGCTTCAAGTTTGACGCGCTCGAAAGCAACAAAATGAAGTTTTGAATATCTTTATATCATTTTGTTTCGAAGAGTCTTATTTCGAAAATGGTTTTCTAGTTTTATATAGTCACTCTATTTTCGAAGAGCGAAATGAAAATTACCAAATTCAATGCACCAAAGTGGGTGATAAAATTGCGTTTCGTGTGTTTCGTTACGTGTCCAAGTGAGGATAAGATGAAGTGCGGGACTGGTAAGGGAGAGGCAGCTAGAATATGACATCCGAAACTGAAAATTTCAGATGTGCCGGGCTGTGATGGGCTAAATTGAAAACTGTTCACTTTTCTTGCCACATTCGTGCAAACCGTCGTGGCAATAAGCTAATATGCCGAAAATACAATAGTTGAATAGCCTTATCTAAGTAACGAAACACATTACATATAGTTAGACCGCCAAAAAACCGCGAAGAGGCGATTACTTTTTTACTATCTAGAGCGGATACAAATTACTGAATATAAAACCTACACCACCTCTAGTATGTTTACAAAAGAACAACGCTCACGAACTTAATCACAGCTTTTTAAAAATTAAATTGCAGCAACAAATGACTGAATATGTTTTGCGCTGTCAGAAAATATTTACTAATTATGTTTACGTTAAATAAATAGTAATTATGTTATTTTAATAGTTTGTTTGAATATTTGTGAAGTGGGCTTAAAAAAAATCTATCTTTGCCAAGAAAGATAGTTGCTTCAGTTTTGGGTACGGATGGATGCCCATAGAGCAGTGCTCCACCGGGAAATGATATTAGGTGTGCCGCGGTAAACAATTCAAATAGCTATTTAATAATTCTTTCAGAATTTTTTTTTTAATTTTTGCATTATAAATATTTTATACACAAATTTTTTTATATTTTCTTTTGTGGTGTGCCCCGGATTTCCAGAAAAAAAAATTTGTGTGTCGTATGCAAATAAAGGTTGCGGAGCACTGCCATAGAGGATATGTGCCCCATTTGATCTTAATTTTAATATAGAAATTGTAATAATAGAATAAATTTTACGCTAAAATATAACATTGTACTGACCGCTATTCGGAGTTTGGACCGCGAAAGGTTCTCTAGAGTCTAAGACAATGTAGTCAAGAAATATCTCAAGTATTCGGTCGTCTATTTTTCACATCGCTCATTTTGTTCGTTTCATCCTTGTTTCTATTCGTTCTACCCAAGGGCATCTATCCGTACATCTTGGAGCATCTATCCGGGTGGGGCATCTATCCGCACCAAAATTCGAATCTTTTTATTTCACCCTTGTTATTTTCCTTTTGGCACCAGGTTACTGAAATTTAACAGGCATATAAATGAGTGACACAACTATCATATAGATTTAAAGTGGTATTTTGAAAAATGAGAATTTCACAGCCTTTTTACGAAAGGTGCGGCGTGTATCCATACCTTATCCTAGTTATACTAAAATTTAAACGCGACGTCACTTTTCAAATAATTGAACAGAAAATCCAAAGAAACTGGACGAATGCTTAAAACACTACATACAGTTGTATCCGAAGTTATAATCTGCCTTTGGTACCATGGGAACCTAATAGAAAATATATTAGGCGATTTTTTATTGTTATCGGATAATAAATGTATTATACAGCTAGAGTTTGAGGTGATATGCATAAGCAGACACAACTATAAAAGGCAAAGCGACGCCTAAAGCTAAATCTGTGTCTGACGCCCATTCTCTTTCCAAAAAGAATTCTAAAGAGAGGGGCGCTTTTCATTACCGACATAAAGAAATATAAAGATGTTTTTAGAAAAACTATAATCGAAAACTCTCTGACGAAATCACCTCTATATTCTTTCAATAATTCATAAACTTGATATAACCAATCGTAAAGACATGATATTAATATCGAAATGTAACCATTGAAAGTATGTATTAAGACATTGCTACATAATATTTTGGACATAACAGTACGAAAAATTTCGAAAGTTTCTTTTATTAAATATTAATTGTAATTACCGTTTACTCTTCTGCCCCATAAGTATTAAGTATTACACATTTTTGTAAAAATTGACTTTTATTTAATCAACCAAACTCCATCTGTTCATAACATTTCAGACAAATCTATAATTCTTTGGCCCTAACCACCATGGCAAAAAAAAATCCCAAATCGTTTATTCAAAACTCTGAAAACATTTTGATTTTACAACTTTTTTTTAACGAATTTATAGCGCATTTTGCTTTAATGTTCTGCGCTTATCACAACCATTACTTTAAGTAAATAATATGCAATATTGTAGTATTATTTGTAGAAAAATATACTTCAAAAATAACAATAATTCTAGGGCAATTGGAAATGTATATAGATTAGATAAAAATTAAATAATTATATAAGAAACTTATATGGTATATTTACATATGTATAATAATTTACTAACCATAAACGATTTTTGACTGCGCATTTGAATTTTATCCAGTGCCATCTACAACTACAATAAATATGTGAATAAAAGATCACACATTACTTTTTTAAAACCAAGGATTTTACAACTTAACATCAAACATAAAATCAAAAATTAAGCTCGTAAACAAAGGTTCTTTTAATTTTGATATTTTAAAGAATTTCCATATTATAAAAATTTTATGGATTTAAAATTCAATACTGACTAGATCATGTACGTTACTTTAAAAAAATATGGAGTAAAAACTCCATATAGTATTTTACGTGCTTACTTTCTTTAACTAGCAGTTCGTAAATTATTTTATATTTAAATATACATGAATATAAATACTAGATTAGGACGCAACTCGTTCACGAAGAGCTTTATTTTTATGATCGAACAATATACGAGTAAATTCATTCATTTAAAATTTCAGAACAACCAAATATTTGTGTTAAACTTTATAAACAACTAGGGGCTGCAAAGAGTTACATTATCACAAGGTACAAAGAGCTTAGAATACAAATAACGCTATCACTTGCTATATAATTTTTTAACAAATGTTCTTCTAAGTTTTACGTTTCGGACAAAGTTAAATATAAAAAATGATGTGGAAACATTCGGAAATTTTCTATAACTCCGCCAAAACGACCAATTGTTTTGCCAGATATTGGAGAGAGGGCCAGATCTACGGAGACCGGATAATTCAGAATTAGCGTGCTGCAAAGCTATAGTTTTATAAAAGAGGTTACCGACTTGAGAACATTGGAGCTGGCCAGCTTACCAAAGTCTTTTAATTCACTTTATTATTTAATTATATTTTTAAGGCATTTTAGTTATTAAAACAAGTGCCCAGAATTGATACGGGCTTTTACCCCCTCCAGTAATTGGGGCTAGTTACCCCCATGTGTACTTCAGTACTAATTTTACGATACCAAAGAACTGATTTTATTTTTATATTTAGTATTTATGATTTTTTAAATTACTTATTTCGAGTATTAAGATATATTTTCATTAAATCAGTAACCAGAAAGAAAACAAAATACCTTTTTAATCGACTACCATTTTTGAACTGAGTACAGTGAGTTTTATCCGTGCTACATAGAATATTTAGATTTTCTATGTATTTTTTTTAGAAGAAAAACATAAATCAGTTGATTTTAATCAATTATTAAATTTCAAGATTTTTTTTAAGTTTGGAGCAAGATTTAAACTTTATTAATGTAGTTAAATTTTGTGTTCCCATTTTTATGTGATTAAACCACTTCAAACCTTCCATGCATTACTTTAAAGCATGTATAAGTAGTAATCTAGTGTTGTCAATTGCGAACTTCCAACGTGATAACAAATCACAAAAATGCTCTAATCAAGTTTTTACAAACTTTTATCATATGTCAGTTACCGCAACTAACTGAAATATTTGAAACAGTTGGCCCAATTGCCTGACTATATTGCTAACATTGGCCAAAAAATGTTCAACTATGTAATTCACAAAGGCTGCGTTTCAATTACTTCAATTACGTTTAATAGCTGCTTTGACAAAAATATGCAAAGTTGATGATAACTTTAAACCATTGCACATTTTCCACCTCAGTAAATGGTAAGCTTGATTGGTATGAATCACATTCGCATAAAACTACAAAATTTCTTTTTGATCATAAAAAATAGAAATCCATATTTCACTTATATATGTACACTAGATTTTTACACCCCTTTAATAAAATATTAGATGAATCAATTTACATAGCCTTGGCCTATTGATTTCCTTTAAATTATATTGTAATTATATAAAAATCACTGCCAATCAAAAATAATTTAAACAACATTTAAATTTGCAGTTTGAGACACCATCATAAGTTTTTCCCATTTTTGAGTAATCATTCAATGAAAAATAATGGCATCGATTTTAGTCGCAAGTTGCACAAATGTTTTTCAATGTAATATGTAATAATCACGTAAAGGTTTTAACAATCTGCATATAATATACAATTTTACGTACATTTTTTTACATTTAATTCTAAATTTAAAAAAAAAAACTATGATAAAAATCTGTATGACAATTCTCAAACCAAAAAGTAATCATTTCTTATATAGACATTTTTTTCAGTACAATAAAAAAACGACTTCATTCTTATGTATTAATTTTAGTGTATTTAAATAAGTTTTTTATATTGCAAAGGAAAACAAAAATTGGAAATTATAAACAAAAATTATAAAGAAAAAGGGAAAAATAAAAACCTGTAATGTTTTATGGAAATCAGTTGTTTTATTTCACAATACCTGATGAAAAGCATATATCCTTTAAGTGTAATACACTCACCTCTTAAAATTGGTACAGTCAATTTTTAAACAAAACTGTAATACTAGATAGCAACAGGTTTTCTTGGATAGAGGCGACATGGAAAACAATTAACCGGAGTTGAAATTATAAATTAAATGCAGAATATAAATACAAGGTAAGAGTTTAAAAAAAAAATCAAATGGTGATTTCAATATCTGGTAGGCTCCTTCGCCTCTGCCATTTGAAAGTCAAATCGGGAAGCTAGATATCGCAGATAACAAGTGCTACGGCTTCAAAAACAGTATAACTATTTTCTTACAATATTTTTTTTCGGAAATGAACGATGACGCTGCTTCGATTAAGAAATAGTATAACAGAAGTATGAAGAAAATGCTATTTGACGCTTTTTTAATTTTTATTTTTCAAAATCTATAGGAGTGTCTTAGTTTTTCAAGTTCAGCAATTGCCATCTTATCGGGAGGTTGTTTCAATAGCTTTCTTGGGTCTATACTAGATATACAGGTCGATTCCCTTAGGCGCGCGCCTCGCCTTGAGTCACGCCAATCGACTCTTGGTATTCCCTTAGACTTTCTTGTCGACAGCAGGCGTAAAAATTCGAAATATACAACTAACGCTATCTCTTGCTCGACATTCGAACAAATTTTGTGTATTCCTTAAGACTTTTTTTTATCGAAATGAGTCAATAAAAAACGACAAATCGAGGCGCACCGATTTTGGAATCGACAGCTAAAATTTAAAAAATCACGCAAATGAATAAAGAAAGAAAGTATGTATATTTAATTTTAATAATGTAGTTTCTAGTTTCTAACACATGTCGTCTTCAATTGAGGGGTCTAAAAACGAATTAAATCAATTAATTAATCAATCTAGTTAAAAATTGAAGCCATTCCGGTTGAATTCAAAAATTGAAGACATTTTTTGCTGCTAAAATGGTCTGCTTTTTAAATTTTAACAATAAAATTACGAATGGTAAGCAGTTTGAGCTCGTTATTAGCCATATGTAAAAAACAGGGAAAGGGCAACCGGGTTTACTCAATTTGGAAGCTCTAAAAAGGACGTACGGGATGCGTGGGAAAATTTATCCATTTCCATAGAGCTTGGGTCCTCCACTCAGAAGTGGAGAAGGATGAGCCAAGGTTTGTTTGTTTTATGTTTATTCGTTATACAATCGTTGCATTTCCAAATACTTTTTTATTACAGGTTTGGACGCATTATAAAAATAAATTGAAGAAAAAAATTGTCCACAATCAAAAAGAGTTAGCTGCTATTGGTGGAGGCCAAAACCAGTTATATAAGTTTTCCTCCTTAGAAGAAATTGTAATCAGTTTGTTATCGCTGCAACAAACAAATCCAAATCCTCCTTGTTACTGTTAGGTGCACATTGCGGTCTTCCAAATCTTCGCCAGGTTCATAGAATTCGAACGAACTCATTTTGTGTGGAAAATAAAATTTAATTCCAATTGAAAATGAATATGACGGTTTTTTCGATTAAAATATGTTATATCCTGCCATAATATTTCCTATGGCCTGTACATAACGCCGATTTTAGTGCTTTACTAAAATGTTTTAGACATTAATCGCCAAATTTACTTTAGCGGCGACCATTGTAAGTTCGAGAGTCGATTCGAGAGCCTAAGGGAATACCAAACTTCACGCGATTCGCCTCGACACAAGGCGAGTCGATTAAAAACGCCTCGCCTAAGGGAATCGACCTGATAGCAAGACCGTCTAAGCTTTTGACACGGCAACTGGCCACATGGGCCTCACCTTTCGAAAATATTTTCGCACTAAGCTCTACAACTGCACGCTTCAATGTAACTCTCTGTAGTTTGTGGGCTGTAACTACCCAAGAAAGTATTAGTGGAAGCATGAATATTTCAATCTTTCCAAATCCTTCACTTCCATCATAAGTTACGGACATTGATTTGATGGGGACACAAGCAGCACCGTATTTAAATACTCCCCGACAAAGGCATAATCAAACTGTATGAGAATAGCAGCCGCCAGTTCTCCTGGTTTAAATTGGTGTTGTCGCAGTGAGGGCCATTGAAATCCTCGGACCACCCACATGCTACCTTTAACCAAGCCTTGCCGAACATCCAAATTGCGGCGTAAAACAATCCTGCTCTGATGCAAGCAAAATGCTCTGCAGCAAGCTACCGGATTTGTTAGAATCCGATGGGATGTATTTGGGGTCCAGGCAATGGTCAAATGTGACTGCCTCTCGGGACCTGTCTTGTGCTTGGATTAGGTATAAGCGAGTAGTTGTTCCTAGACTTTCACATAGCTTTGCTTTATGTTAATCTACCAGTTTTGTTGTTGGAAAGATTCGAATGGCGGAGTGGCCATCAGACTGTCCTATAAGAGGCGTTCTTTGACGCAGAAGCAACATATTATTACAATTAGTGGTCCTACTCTCAAATTGCTGAGAAGATAAATAAAATCCTGGTCGTCTTGTCTCATGTTTATAGTAAGCATACATATTTAATCAATAATTAAGTGTTTAATGTGAGTCCATCGACGTTCTTTTTCCTGACGCTCGCCAATAAGTGGTTTGCATGCATGGTACTTACAAACTAATATATAATATATTGCGCATGTATCATTCCCTCTCTTTATTTCATTGTGACGTCACGTGAATTACACATTACACTTTTGTATTATCTACATTAGAAAAGCTATTGAAATTACTTTCTTGACCAATAAAATCAGGTGTAAATGGTGTTCTGGTTGATTTTATAGCTGTAGATTGAAAAAAATTAAATAAAAACCATTTAATGAATTTAATTGCAAGTTTTATTTATTTTTCTTTTTAAACTTGAACGTTTTGACGTGGATACGTCTTGGATTTTGTTTATGGGGGTACAAATTAGAAAATCGGCTTGCTGCTGTCGTGGCCGGTTTCCGTTCCCACAATTTCAATGGGAAAATACCTGGATGCGCTGCTGATTAAGCAAATCAGGTCGCGCATGCAGATATTTGAAACGTTGACCTTGAGTTTGAGCACTCCAGAATGCAATGAAAATTCCAAGCCCACAATTTCAATGGGAAAATACCTGGATGCGCTGCTGATTAAGCAAATCAGGTCGCGCATGCAGATATTTGAAACGTTGACCTTGAGTTTGAGCACTCCAGAATGCAATGAAAATTTCAGGCGGGTAAAAATGAAAAACCAGAGTCGCAATTAAGATTTTAACGAGTTCGGATCGTTTTAATCGTTTGAAATAAATGAAAGCACAGTGTGAAGTAAAATTGTAAAAGAGTTTAGTTAAAAAGTAAAACAAGTTAAGATCGTTTTTAAGATCGTTTTTTAAGATCGTTTTAATCGTTAGAACAAATAAAAACACTGTGTGAAATAAAATTGTAAAAGAGTTTTAGTTATTAAATAAACAAAAAAAAACAAAGAAAAAAAGGTGTAGTTAATAACAATATGCAAAAATTGGGCACGACATTTGGCGCAGCCGGTGACTTTGTCAACGAGACAAAGTATCGAACTTTTTATGTGAAGTGATTGAAGTAAATATTTGCAAATATTTTTATGTTATGTGACTGAAGATATAAAACAAGAAATAGTGAAAAGCAAATAGTAAAAAGAAAGTGAAAAAAATAAAAAAAAAATTTTTAAAAAAAGCTTTTATTAAAAAAGAATGCACTAAAAAGAAAAAAATAATTTTCTGGACGCTGTGTATCACAAATATAAAAGCTTTTTAAAAGCGAGATAAATTTTTATTTTATTGTTATATGCTTTATCTCGCTTTTTAAAAGCTTTTATATTTGTGATACACAGCGTCCAGAAAATTATTTTTTTCTTTTTAGTGCATTCTTTTTTAATAAAAGCTTTTTTTAAAAAAATTTTTTTTATTTTTTTTATTTTGTTCTTTTTAGTCTTCGAATATATATCCTTACATTTGAGATGTCCTTACAGACTTTTTAATGACAGATTCGGATTCAGCGACCCCAAAAACCCCCAGAATAGATTTTTTTCCGGAAAATTTGGAGAAAGGGATAATCACGTTATCCTTACAGGACATTCCGTTAACCTTACAGACTTTTTAATGGCAGATTCGGATTTAGCGACCCCAAAAACACCCAGAATAGATTTTTTTCCGGAAAATTTGGAGAAAAGGATAATCACGTTATCCTTACAGGACCTTCCGTTATCCTTACAGATTTTTTAATGACAGATTCGGATTCAGTGACCTCAAAAACCCCCAGAATAGATTTTTTTCCAGAAAATTTGGAGAAAAGGATAATCACGTTATTCTTACAGGACCTTCCGTTATCCTTACTGACTTTTTAATGACAGATTCGGATTCAGCGACCTCAAAAACCCCCAGAATAGATTTTTCTCCGGAAAATTTGGAGAAAAGGATAATCACGTTATCCTTACAGGACCTTCCGTTATCCTTACTGACTTTTTAATGACAGATTCGGATTCAGCGACTCCAAAAACCCCCAGAATAGATTTTTTTCCAGAAAATTTGGAGAAAAGGATAATCACGTTATCCTTACAGGACCTTCCGTTATCCTTACTGACTTTTTAATGACAGATTCGGATTCAGCGACCCCAAAAACCCCCAGAATGGATTTTTTTCCGGAAAATTTGGAGAAAAGGATAATCACGTTATCCTTACAGGACCTTCCGTTATCCTTACAAGGACGAAGTAGTGAAAATATTGTATTGTCATCGGACTTATATAAGTGTGCAAAATTTCAAGTCAATCGGACAAGTGGAAGTGGGTCAAAATTGGGTTGCAAGATTTGATCTGACAAACAGACAGAAAGACAGACACGAAGGCAAGCTAAATAAAAGCTTTTAAAAAAAGGATAAATTCGACTGGCACACGAGGAAGAAGAAGAAAATAGGAAACTAGAAAGAGGTAACTCCTGCTAACTGGACCGGGACGGGGACGTAAGTAATTTTAATTTCTTTATTGGTTTTTTTTTTAAATCGCCATTTATTTCCACTCTTTAATTAAATAAGAAACAGGAAATGACATACAAATGCCAAATAAAGGAGAAAACGTTTTAAGTAAAGAAGATTTAGAACGCTTTAAAGGCTTAGATAAAGAGTTAGAAAACACTTTAGAAAAGTTAAACAAGGAAAAAAAAAATAAGATTGAAATTAAATAATGCGCTAGAACACGTTCTTGACATTTTAGTAACTGAAAGTGAAGGTTATTTGGGGAAAAAAATTTCGTACAGTGCTGTTAATATAGAAGAATTAGGAGAACGTGTGGAAATAACGTTAGGTGAATTTTTACAGGAAGTAGATACAACTAGAAAAAATTTAGAAATTAAAATACATGATTGTGAAGAAGAACAAGAACATTTAAGCCGTAAATTAAGTAGATGCAAAAAATTGTTGGAGGAAGCCAACAATACAAATTCAGAGCTCCTCAACAAACTTAGTGAAACAGAAAGTTATATATCCTCGTTAACACAAAAAGGTAAAAACCCGCATTTAAATTTATTAGAAAGCATCTCCAATCAAAAATTGGTTGCAAAAGAATTAGAAGAGGCAAATAAAACAGTTTCTAGTCTGAAATCAAAATTAAAAGATTTAGAAACACAAATTAAAAGCCAAAAGAGCATACAGGCATCACAAACTCTAATTCCCTTGGATACTGATTCATTAACATTAGAAAACACATATCCCAAACCAGAAATTATAAATATTTCTAATTTAGAAAGTGTAAAAGCAACACAAAAATTGATTCACGCTGATACTAATTCCATAGAATTGGAAAACCCTTTTCCTGAACCAAGTCTCGAAAACATTTCTGAGTTAGACTCCGGTGGAATAAATAATACAGAGTCAAAAATGGATCTCGACCCTGTAAACAAAATTGTTGAGTTCATTGCAAGAACTCTTCCAACATATTCCGGTGAATCAAAACAAAACCGAATTAATGAATTACAGCGATATTTACATATCGCTAAAAACTATTATGAGTCTTTAGATGCAGACTCTCAAAAGATATTTATAAAATTTTTGCCATCCTTAAGTTTACAAGGAGAGGCACATCAATTACTTCAGTCTGTTGAAATAACAACATTTGAAGACTTGGAAAATATTTTAAGAAAACATTATATTCCAACAAAGTCACCATTAGAATTGTGTGATGAACTTCGGCAATTAAGCCAAAAAGTTGAGGAAAGTGTCGAGGATTTTGGAAGAAGAGTTCTAGGGAAATTGGGGGCATGCAAAAAAGCAGCCGCGGATAAATACCCAGAATATAAAACCGGATTCCATAAGGAATATGATCAAATAGGAATTAAAACGTTTAAGCAAGGGTTAAATAAAACCACGCTTAGACAATTTGTCTTAACTCAAGACTTGAGTCTGGAGAAACTTATTGAAAAAGTCAGTGAAATAGACCTTTTCAATCAAGAAAGAAATTACAACTTTCCAACGAGAAACCAACAAAATAATAGAAATTGGAACTCTAACAATTTCAACCCAACAAATAGTTATCAAAACAACATACAAAATCAAAGAAATAATTTTCAAAATAATGATCAAATTAATCACTCCACTAATAGGAATGGTTACCAGGGTAAACAACCAGTAAATGGTTATCAAGGTAATCAACAAAATTATAGAATGGGTTACCAGGGTAACCAACCAAATCAAAGAAGCGAATATGGGAATAATCAAAATCCCCGAAATAATGTTCAAAATTATAATCAACGTATGGAAAATAATAATTCGCGTAATTACGCCCAAACAAATTATAACAACGGGCCGATTAAATGTTATCGTTGTGGGAAACCAAACCACACTAGCAGGGAGTGTAGAGCAAATCTAGGACCTCCTAACACAAGTAATTTAACAAATAATTTTGCGCAAGACCCAAACAACGGTAATGCGCAACGCGACATTAGAACAGTAAGGAAAACATATTGTGATTTCTGTTTGCGAACAGATGCGAACACTCCAAAAACCCCCAGAATAGATTTTTTTCCAGAAAATTTGGAGAAAAGGATAATCACGTTATCCTTACAGGACCTTCCGTTATCCTTACTGACTTTTTAATGACAGATTCGGATTCAGCGACCCCAAAAACCCCCAGAATGGATTTTTTTCCGGAAAATTTGGAGAAAAGGATAATCACGTTATCCTTACAGGACCTTCCGTTATCCTTACTGACTTTTTAATGACAGATTCGGATTCAGCGACCCCAAAAACCCCCAGAATGGATTTTTTTCCGGAAAATTTGGAGAAAAGGATAATCACGTTATCCTTACAGGACCTTCCGTTATCCTTACAAGGACGAAGTAGTGAAAATATTGTATTGTCATCGGACTTATATAAGTGTGCAAAATTTCAAGTCAATCGGACAAGTGGAAGTGGGTCAAAATTGGGTTGCAAGATTTGATCTGACAAACAGACAGACAGACAGACAGACACGAAGGCAAGCTAAATAAAAGCTTTTAAAAAAAGGATAAATTCGACTGGTACACGAGGAAGAAGAAGAAAATAGGAAACTAGAAAGAGGTAACTCCTGCTAACTGGACCGGGACGGGGACGTAAGTAATTTTAATTTCTTTATTGGTTTTTTTTTTTAAATCGCCATTTATTTCCACTCTTTAATTAAATAAGAAACAGGAAATGACATACAAATGCCAAATAAAGGAGAAAACGTTTTAAGTAAAGAAGATTTAGAACGCTTTAAAGGCTTAGATAAAGAGTTAGAAAACACTTTAGAAAAGTTAAACAAGGAAAAAAAAATAAGATTGAAATTAAATAATGCGCTAGAACACGTTCTTGACATTTTAGTAACTGAAAGTGAAGGTTATTTGGGGAAAAAAATTTCGTACAGTGCTGTTAATACAGAAGAATTAGGAGAACGTGTGGAAATAACGTTAGGTGAATTTTTACAGGAAGTAGATACAACTAGAAAAAATTTAGAAATTAAAATACATGATTGTGAAGAAGAACAAGAACATTTAAGCCGTAAATTAAGTAGATGCAAAAAATTGTTGGAGGAAGCCAACAATACAAATTCAGAGCTCCTCAACAAACTTAGTGAAACAGAAAGTTATATATCCTCGTTAACACAAAAAGGTAAAAACCCGCATTTAAATTTATTAGAAAGCATCTCCAATCAAAAATTGGTTGCAAAAGAATTAGAAGAGGCAAATAAAACAGTTTCTAGTCTGAAATCAAAATTAAAAGATTTAGAAACACAAATTAAAAGCCAAAAGAGCATACAGGCATCACAAACTCTAATTCCCTTGGATACTGATTCATTAACATTAGAAAACACATATCCCAAACCAGAAATTATAAATATTTCTAATTTAGAAAGTGTAAAAGCAACACAAAAATTGATTCACGCTGATACTAATTCCATAGAATTGGAAAACCCTTTTCCTGAACCAAGTCTCGAAAACATTTCTGAGTTAGACTCCGGTGGAATAAATAATACAGAGTCAAAAATGGATCTCGACCCTGTAAACAAAATTGTTGAGTTCATTGCAAGAACTCTTCCAACATATTCCGGTGAATCAAAACAAAACCGAATTAATGAATTACAGCGATATTTACATATCGCTAAAAACTATTATGAGTCTTTAGATGCAGACTCTCAAAAGATATTTATAAAATTTTTGCCATCCTTAAGTTTACAAGGAGAGGCA
This sequence comes from Chrysopilus asiliformis, assembly GCA_964034945.1. NCBI lineage: Eukaryota > Metazoa > Arthropoda > Insecta > Diptera > Rhagionidae > Chrysopilus > Chrysopilus asiliformis. The sequence continues at coordinate 75,499,305 of OZ035960.1, read as the reverse complement.
CATCAATTACTTCAGTCTGTTGAAATAACAACATTTGAAGACTTGGAAAATATTTTAAGAAAACATTATATTCCAACAAAGTCACCATTAGAATTGTGTGATGAACTTCGGCAATTAAGCCAAAAAGTTGAGGAAAGTGTCGAGGATTTTGGAAGAAGAGTTCTAGGGAAATTGGGGGCATGCAAAAAAGCAGCCGCGGATAAATACCCAGAATATAAAACCGGATTCCATAAGGAATATGATCAAATAGGAATTAAAACGTTTAAGCAAGGGTTAAATAAAACCACGCTTAGACAATTTGTCTTAACTCAAGACTTGAGTCTGGAGAAACTTATTGAAAAAGTCAGTGAAATAGACCTTTTCAATCAAGAAAGAAATTACAACTTTCCAACGAGAAACCAACAAAATAATAGAAATTGGAACTCTAACAATTTCAACCCAACAAATAGTTATCAAAACAACATACAAAATCAAAGAAATAATTTTCAAAATAATGATCAAATTAATCACTCCACTAATAGGAATGGTTACCAGGGTAAACAACCAGTAAATGGTTATCAAGGTAATCAACAAAATTATAGAATGGGTTACCAGGGTAACCAACCAAATCAAAGAAGCGAATATGGGAATAATCAAAATCCCCGAAATAATGTTCAAAATTATAATCAACGTATGGAAAATAATAATTCGCGTAATTACGCCCAAACAAATTATAACAACGGGCCGATTAAATGTTATCGTTGTGGGAAACCAAACCACACTAGCAGGGAGTGTAGAGCAAATCTAGGACCTCCTAACACAAGTAATTTAACAAATAATTTTGCGCAAGACCCAAACAACGGTAATGCGCAACGCGACATTAGAACAGTAAGGAAAACATATTGTGATTTCTGTTTGCGAACAGATGCGAACACTCCAAAAACCCCCAGAATAGATTTTTTTCCAGAAAATTTGGAGAAAAGGATAATCACGTTATCCTTACAGGACCTTCCGTTATCCTTACTGACTTTTTAATGACAGATTCGGATTCAGCGACCCCAAAAACCCCCAGAATGGATTTTTTTCCGGAAAATTTGGAGAAAAGGATAATCACGTTATCCTTACAGGACCTTCCGTTATCCTTACAAGGACGAAGTAGTGAAAATATTGTATTGTCATCGGACTTATATAAGTGTGCAAAATTTCAAGTCAATCGGACAAGTGGAAGTGGGTCAAAATTGGGTTGCAAGATTTGATCTGACAAACAGACAGACAGACAGACACGAAGGCAAGCTAAATAAAAGCTTTTAAAAAAAGGATAAATTCGACTGGCACACGAGGAAGAAGAAGAAAATAGGAAACTAGAAAGAGGTAACTCCTGCTAACTGGACCGGGACGGGGACGTAAGTAATTTTAATTTCTTTATTGGTTTTTTTTTTAAATCGCCATTTATTTCCACTCTTTAATTAAATAAGAAACAGGAAATGACATACAAATGCCAAATAAAGGAGAAAACGTTTTAAGTAAAGAAGATTTAGAACGCTTTAAAGGCTTAGATAAAGAGTTAGAAAACACTTTAGAAAAGTTAAACAAGGAAAAAAAAAATAAGATTGAAATTAAATAATGCGCTAGAACACGTTCTTGACATTTTAGTAACTGAAAGTGAAGGTTATTTGGGGAAAAAAATTTCGTACAGTGCTGTTAATATAGAAGAATTAGGAGAACGTGTGGAAATAACGTTAGGTGAATTTTTACAGGAAGTAGATACAACTAGAAAAAATTTAGAAATTAAAATACATGATTGTGAAGAAGAACAAGAACATTTAAGCCGTAAATTAAGTAGATGCAAAAAATTGTTGGAGGAAGCCAACAATACAAATTCAGAGCTCCTCAACAAACTTAGTGAAACAGAAAGTTATATATCCTCGTTAACACAAAAAGGTAAAAACCCGCATTTAAATTTATTAGAAAGCATCTCCAATCAAAAATTGGTTGCAAAAGAATTAGAAGAGGCAAATAAAACAGTTTCTAGTCTGAAATCAAAATTAAAAGATTTAGAAACACAAATTAAAAGCCAAAAGAGCATACAGGCATCACAAACTCTAATTCCCTTGGATACTGATTCATTAACATTAGAAAACACATATCCCAAACCAGAAATTATAAATATTTCTAATTTAGAAAGTGTAAAAGCAACACAAAAATTGATTCACGCTGATACTAATTCCATAGAATTGGAAAACCCTTTTCCTGAACCAAGTCTCGAAAACATTTCTGAGTTAGACTCCGGTGGAATAAATAATACAGAGTCAAAAATGGATCTCGACCCTGTAAACAAAATTGTTGAGTTCATTGCAAGAACTCTTCCAACATATTCCGGTGAATCAAAACAAAACCGAATTAATGAATTACAGCGATATTTACATATCGCTAAAAACTATTATGAGTCTTTAGATGCAGACTCTCAAAAGATATTTATAAAATTTTTGCCATCCTTAAGTTTACAAGGAGAGGCACATCAATTACTTCAGTCTGTTGAAATAACAACATTTGAAGACTTGGAAAATATTTTAAGAAAACATTATATTCCAACAAAGTCACCATTAGAATTGTGTGATGAACTTCGGCAATTAAGCCAAAAAGTTGAGGAAAGTGTCGAGGATTTTGGAAGAAGAGTTCTAGGGAAATTGGGGGCATGCAAAAAAGCAGCCGCGGATAAATACCCAGAATATAAAACCGGATTCCATAAGGAATATGATCAAATAGGAATTAAAACGTTTAAGCAAGGGTTAAATAAAACCACGCTTAGACAATTTGTCTTAACTCAAGACTTGAGTCTGGAGAAACTTATTGAAAAAGTCAGTGAAATAGACCTTTTCAATCAAGAAAGAAATTACAACTTTCCAACGAGAAACCAACAAAATAATAGAAATTGGAACTCTAACAATTTCAACCCAACAAATAGTTATCAAAACAACATACAAAATCAAAGAAATAATTTTCAAAATAATGATCAAATTAATCACTCCACTAATAGGAATGGTTACCAGGGTAAACAACCAGTAAATGGTTATCAAGGTAATCAACAAAATTATAGAATGGGTTACCAGGGTAACCAACCAAATCAAAGAAGCGAATATGGGAATAATCAAAATCCCCGAAATAATGTTCAAAATTATAATCAACGTATGGAAAATAATAATTCGCGTAATTACGCCCAAACAAATTATAACAACGGGCCGATTAAATGTTATCGTTGTGGGAAACCAAACCACACTAGCAGGGAGTGTAGAGCAAATCTAGGACCTCCTAACACAAGTAATTTAACAAATAATTTTGCGCAAGACCCAAACAACGGTAATGCGCAACGCGACATTAGAACAGTAAGGAAAACATATTGTGATTTCTGTTTGCGAACAGATGCGAACACTCCAAAAACCCCCAGAATAGATTTTTTTCCAGAAAATTTGGAGAAAAGGATAATCACGTTATCCTTACAGGACCTTCCGTTATCCTTACTGACTTTTTAATGACAGATTCGGATTCAGCGACCCCAAAAACCCCCAGAATGGATTTTTTTCCGGAAAATTTGGAGAAAAGGATAATCACGTTATCCTTACAGGACCTTCCGTTATCCTTACAAGGACGAAGTAGTGAAAATATTGTATTGTCATCGGACTTATATAAGTGTGCAAAATTTCAAGTCAATCGGACAAGTGGAAGTGGGTCAAAATTGGGTTGCAAGATTTGATCTGACAAACAGACAGACAGACAGACACGAAGGCAAGCTAAATAAAAGCTTTTAAAAAAAGGATAAATTCGACTGGCACACGAGGAAGAAGAAGAAAATAGGAAACTAGAAAGAGGTAACTCCTGCTAACTGGACCGGGACGGGGACGTAAGTAATTTTAATTTCTTTATTGGTTTTTTTTTTAAATCGCCATTTATTTCCACTCTTTAATTAAATAAGAAACAGGAAATGACATACAAATGCCAAATAAAGGAGAAAACGTTTTAAGTAAAGAAGATTTAGAACGCTTTAAAGGCTTAGATAAAGAGTTAGAAAACACTTTAGAAAAGTTAAACAAGGAAAAAAAAAATAAGATTGAAATTAAATAATGCGCTAGAACACGTTCTTGACATTTTAGTAACTGAAAGTGAAGGTTATTTGGGGAAAAAAATTTCGTACAGTGCTGTTAATATAGAAGAATTAGGAGAACGTGTGGAAATAACGTTAGGTGAATTTTTACAGGAAGTAGATACAACTAGAAAAAATTTAGAAATTAAAATACATGATTGTGAAGAAGAACAAGAACATTTAAGCCGTAAATTAAGTAGATGCAAAAAATTGTTGGAGGAAGCCAACAATACAAATTCAGAGCTCCTCAACAAACTTAGTGAAACAGAAAGTTATATATCCTCGTTAACACAAAAAGGTAAAAACCCGCATTTAAATTTATTAGAAAGCATCTCCAATCAAAAATTGGTTGCAAAAGAATTAGAAGAGGCAAATAAAACAGTTTCTAGTCTGAAATCAAAATTAAAAGATTTAGAAACACAAATTAAAAGCCAAAAGAGCATACAGGCATCACAAACTCTAATTCCCTTGGATACTGATTCATTAACATTAGAAAACACATATCCCAAACCAGAAATTATAAATATTTCTAATTTAGAAAGTGTAAAAGCAACACAAAAATTGATTCACGCTGATACTAATTCCATAGAATTGGAAAACCCTTTTCCTGAACCAAGTCTCGAAAACATTTCTGAGTTAGACTCCGGTGGAATAAATAATACAGAGTCAAAAATGGATCTCGACCCTGTAAACAAAATTGTTGAGTTCATTGCAAGAACTCTTCCAACATATTCCGGTGAATCAAAACAAAACCGAATTAATGAATTACAGCGATATTTACATATCGCTAAAAACTATTATGAGTCTTTAGATGCAGACTCTCAAAAGATATTTATAAAATTTTTGCCATCCTTAAGTTTACAAGGAGAGGCACATCAATTACTTCAGTCTGTTGAAATAACAACATTTGAAGACTTGGAAAATATTTTAAGAAAACATTATATTCCAACAAAGTCACCATTAGAATTGTGTGATGAACTTCGGCAATTAAGCCAAAAAGTTGAGGAAAGTGTCGAGGATTTTGGAAGAAGAGTTCTAGGGAAATTGGGGGCATGCAAAAAAGCAGCCGCGGATAAATACCCAGAATATAAAACCGGATTCCATAAGGAATATGATCAAATAGGAATTAAAACGTTTAAGCAAGGGTTAAATAAAACCACGCTTAGACAATTTGTCTTAACTCAAGACTTGAGTCTGGAGAAACTTATTGAAAAAGTCAGTGAAATAGACCTTTTCAATCAAGAAAGAAATTACAACTTTCCAACGAGAAACCAACAAAATAATAGAAATTGGAACTCTAACAATTTCAACCCAACAAATAGTTATCAAAACAACATACAAAATCAAAGAAATAATTTTCAAAATAATGATCAAATTAATCACTCCACTAATAGGAATGGTTACCAGGGTAAACAACCAGTAAATGGTTATCAAGGTAATCAACAAAATTATAGAATGGGTTACCAGGGTAACCAACCAAATCAAAGAAGCGAATATGGGAATAATCAAAATCCCCGAAATAATGTTCAAAATTATAATCAACGTATGGAAAATAATAATTCGCGTAATTACGCCCAAACAAATTATAACAACGGGCCGATTAAATGTTATCGTTGTGGGAAACCAAACCACACTAGCAGGGAGTGTAGAGCAAATCTAGGACCTCCTAACACAAGTAATTTAACAAATAATTTTGCGCAAGACCCAAACAACGGTAATGCGCAACGCGACATTAGAACAGTAAGGAAAACATATTGTGATTTCTGTTTGCGAACAGATCACGAGATCAAGGATTGTATTCCTCATAGGTTATGGGTAAATAAAAACAACCAGCCTTTTACTGATTCGGAAAACTCCCCAATGCCGACTGCGAGCACCTCAGCTCGGCTTTTGTAAACGATATTAATTTTCAAAAAAGGTGTACTCAGCCTCCACAGGTAGAGAGTTAGGGGTCTCCAATGGTGAGAATACCATTGGATATCGCAAAAAACGAGCTACCAAATATGTTGATAGATACGTTCCCACAATTTCAATGGGAAAATACCTGGATGCGCTGCTGATTAAGCAAATCAGGTCGCGCATGCAGATATTTGAAACGTTGACCTTGAGTTTGAGCACTCCAGAATGCAATGAAAATTCCAAGCCCACAATTTCAATGGGAAAATACCTGGATGCGCTGCTGATTAAACAAATCAGGTCGCGCATGCAGATATTTGAAACGTTGACCTTGAGTTTGAGCACTCCAGAATGCAATGAAAATTTCAGGCGGGTAAAAATGAAAAACCAGAGTCGCAATTAAGATTTTAACGAGTTCGGATCATTTTAATCGTTTGAAATAAATGAAAGCACGGTGTGAAGTAAAATTGTAAAAGAGTTTAGTTAAAAAGTAAAACAAGTTAAGATCGTTTTTAAGATCGTTTTTTAAGATCGTTTTAATCGTTAGAACAAATAAAAACACTGTGTGAAATAAAATTGTAAAAGAGTTTTAGTTATTAAATAAACAAAAAAAACAAAGAAAAAAAAATAAAAAAAAAATTTTTAAAAAAAGCTTTTATTAAAAAAAATGCACTAAAAAGAAAAAAATAATTTTCTGGACGCTGTGTATCACAAATATAAAAGCTTTTAAAAAGCGAGATAAATGTTTATTTTATTGTTTTATGCTTTATCTCGCTTTTTAAAAGCTTTTATATTTGTGATACACAGCGTCCAGAAAATTATTTTTTTCTTTTTAGTGCATTTTTTTTAATAAAAGCTTTTTTTAAAAAATTTTTTTTTATTTTTTTTTATTTTGTTCTTTTTAGTCTTCGAATATATAGCTTTACATTTGAGATGTCCTTACAGGCTTTTTAACTTGAGAATCGTATTCAGCGAACCCCAAAACCCGCAGAATATATTTTTTCCCGGAACAATTGAGAAAAAGGATAATCACGTTATCCTTACAGGACCTTCCATTATACTTACAGACTTTTTAATGACAGATTCGGATTCAGCGACCCCAAAAACCCCCAGGATAGATTTTTTTTCCGGAAAATTTGGAGAAAAGGGTAATCACGTTATCCTTACAGGACCTTCCGTTATCCTTACAGACTTTTTAATGACAGATTCGGATTCAGCGACCCCAAAAACCCCCAGGATAGATTTTTTTCCGGAAAATTTGGAGAAAAGGATAATCACGTTATCCTTACAGGACCTTCCGTTATCCTTACAGAGTTTTTGATGACAGATTCGGATTCAGCGACCCCAAAAACCCCAGAATAGATTTTTTTCCGGAAAATTTGGAGAAAAGGATAATCACGTTATCCTTACAGGACCTTCCGTTATCCTTACAGACTTTTTAATGACAGATTCGGATTCAGCGACCCCAAAAACCCCCAGAATAGATTTTTTTCCGGAAAATTTGGAGAAAAGGATAATCACGTTATCCTTACAGGACCTTCCGTTATACTTACAGACTTTTTAATGACAGATTCGGATTCAGCGACCCCAAAAACCCCCAGGATAGATTTTTTTTTCCGGAAAATTTGGAGAAAAGGGTAATCACGTTATCCTTACAGGACCTTCCGTTATCCTTACTGACTTTTTAATGACAGATTCGGATTCAGCGACGCCAAAAACCCCCAGGATAGATTTTTTTCCGGAAAATTTGGAGAAAAGGATAATCACGTTATCCTTACAGGACCTTCCGTTATCCTTATAAGGACGAAGTAGTGAAAATATTGTATTGTCATCGGACTTATATAAGTGTGCAAAATTTCAAGTCAATCGGACAAGTGGAAGTGGGTCAAAATTGGGTTGCAAGATTTGATCTGACAAACAGACAAACAAACAAGATAGCGAGCTAAATAAAAGCTTTTAAAAAGGTATAGTTAATAACAATATGCAAAAATTGGGCACGACACTGCCATGATAACAAATTTGCAATCGATGATACTCTATAGTTTGTGGTGAGATCCGAACAGAAACTGTGTTATAAAATGCGGCCTACACTAAAGCATTGTTTAGGGTATTTTGTTATGTTAAACTGTGTTCAATTATTTAAAAAAAATCAAAATTTGAATTTTCACTGCCGCTGTTATGCTGTGTTTGCTGCTTGTAGTACAGATTTCACATTTATACTCTTTTTATGTTTTCTTTGTGGTATTGAATATTTGGAAGAGGCACAGGAAGGAGAACACGACGAAGTATGTTGAGGTTGAGTGAAAGCTTTTACTCTTGATTGTTTCTCTTCTCTATATGGGTTGTTGTGGTTCTGGAAATTCATTTTACTTGATTGTTTCTCTTGATTGTTTCTCTTGATTGCCCAGTGTTTCCTTTAATTTCTCTATACGAGTTGTGTAAGCCGGCGGATTGTGTTTAAGATTTTAGTTACTATAAATTGAAATTGCTTTGTTGTTTTTATCGTGTAATTTTATTTTATTTTGATTTTTATTTCTTTTTCATCTATGGGCGTTTTCATGAATGCAAGTTCTGCAAAAGATTTTCATAATACTAATAAACCTAGTTATATGTTATTCATTTAGTTAGTTTACTTTCGCAAATTACTGAACAACTAATGCCCGAAGTCTTCAGTCCCAGATATACTGCGGATAACACCAATTGGGAGATATACTAAGTATATCTAAAAAAATGGAAGTCTTCGTAGCAAAAAACATCGAGATAAAGATATCTCTCGGGTAAAGTTATCTCTTTGTCTGAGGTCGAGATATCTGTATATTTTTACCCCAGCGCCACCACTCCTTTTTTAAAGCAGTTGTTGACAGTTATAGAATAAAATTAAAATATTGAAATCGGAAAGTTAAAATGTATGAAAAAACCTATGGATTCGTTAATGGAAGTGAATATTTTTTCTGACTCTGACAGTGATGAACCAGCAATCATTTCAAGACCCTACGTACTGCAAATAAGGGTGAATCATTTTGATACTTGGAGTAAAAGTGAATTTGTTATGAGATTTCGCTTAACAAAAGCAACATTTCAAGCACTTTTGCCTAGAATTGAAGCTGAAATCTGTATTAATCATAATAGGCAAAAACGAAATTTGTTATTTATTGTTATTAAATATTTTCAGAAGCAGAGCAATGCCACCCAGAGATCAACCATTGTTGGCTTTACGGTTTTATGCGACAGGTTGTTTTTTAAGGGCGTGAGCTGATTTCTCAAAAGTTTCGGCTAGTCTCACTGGTCGTGTGGTAGCTAAGGTTTCAAAAGTTATTGCGGCACTGGATCATGATATGATAAAAATCCCAAACACCATACAAGAAATCCGAAAATCGTTTCCATTTGACAGAAGTGCTATCAGCGCCACGACCGGATAATAAAACATTCAAAACAATAGCCTTCGTGATTAGAAACAAGCCGTGATGCTGCTTTTGATTATAAATTTAAGGTCACTATTTCGACCACGATTTCATTGATTTCTTCGGTTCTTTGCTTCGCGAAACAAGATATAAAGGTGGTGAATTACTCGAAAGCTATAACGGATAATTTGCATCGTACCTTTCACTTCGAAAATCCTTTAATAAGAACACACAATCATAGAAAATACCTCTTTATGTGACGTCACGATAGTTTGTATCAAGGTGGTGTTTTATTGTATCCAGTGTGCAGGAGTTGTGGAACCTTATTTCGAGAGTTGCTATACCGAGTTGTAATTTTCATGAAGATGCCCAAGTTAAAGATATCTTCGATATATCTTTATCTGCGGTATAGCTATCTGACAGAAAAACTAAATATGAAGACCTCGGGCATAAGTATTACGGGGAGATGGAAGAAAATGTTTTTATTTTGTTTTTTTCCTCGACCGTTAATTGTTACAATAATAAAGGTTTTTTTCGGGTTATACGGTCACCGATTTTAGTAAAAACTCAAATCATTGGTTGTTGAGTCATATTTATTAATAATTTCCTCGACGTTTCGCCGGCTGTCACACGGCTTCTTCAGGAGGTTTGTTTTGCGATACACTTAAATTAGGTAAATAGTTGACAACATTTTTTATACATTTTAACTTACATAGAATATGCTCTTGAAAAATTTTCACAAACAAGAATTTAATAAATAAATAAGACACACGATTAAAATAAATACACCCAACTCTTTTTTTACACGGTCTTTTTTACACGATTTTAAAATAACACGGTCCACAAAAAGAAAAAAAAAATTTTCCACGAATTTTTTGTTCTAACACGAAGTCGAAAGAAAATTTTTTTACATGTAGTTACAAAAATAAAATATAATTGGGGAAATTTTTATAGTCGATTTTATATTTGTCTATTTAAAACTGCATTAAGCACATTATTGAGTTATTGGGCGCATTCAGTGAACGTTAATAATGAACCATACTCTTCATTGGATTCAAACTCGTCAGATGTGTTAGACATCTCTAGTAATGGAAGCGATTTTTGTCAAGTCAGTAATAAACGTTCACGCTTAATATCAAGTAGCGATGAATAATCTAAATAATATTTTTATTTCTATTCTAATTTGGTTTTTTTATAATTGAGGCGTTAAAAGCTAGAGTGGACCAAGCCACATAATCGAGTTTTTGAAGCTTTTCCACTTTTGTACTATTATTGACTGTAAATTTTTGGAAAAAAAATTTCTGTGGACTTTATTACTCAATGTTGAAATGTTCTTTTGTGCATCCAAACATTTTTATCTAAAAACTCACTCGCAATAGTGATTCAAACACAAAAAAAATTCACGATTTCGACATGTGGGTTGGTCCACTCTAGCTTTTAACGCCTCAATTATGGACTAATGATTCTCTTTTTTACTTATTTTATCGTATGTATGTATATTTTTATACCCGTATGGTGAAACCAAAGGGTATATTAACTTTGCCTTACCGTTTGTAACGCCAAGATCTCGTCATCGCACAAAAAAATGAATTACACCAGTGTGTTTAGAATGATGAAAAAAGTTGAATTTAGCATGTCCGTCCGTCTGTCCGTCTGTCTGTCCGTCTGTCTGTCTGTCCGTCTGTCTGTCTGTGGCGCGGATTGCGGGCGCACGGATTGAGCTAGAGACTTGAAATTTTGCGTGGATCCGTTTTTCGTAAAATACGAGGCTAAGTTCGTTAATGGGCAAAAATGGACCATTAGGGGGGGTACCCCCCATACGAACGAAAACTTTTTTTGCTAATATCTCAAAAACGGTGCATCTTATCAAAAAAGTCCAAGAACAAAAGTTATTTAGGATATGATTCTACATAAAACTCCCATATATCAAAATCTGATTGGAATAAATTTTCAAAAATCTTATTGGAAAGTTTGACTTCAAAGTGGAATTTTGGTACAACTGTTCGAGTTTTGATACGAATATCACCATACGGGTCTCCAATGATTGCCAGATTGGCAATTATAGCTTTTGTTATGTTTTTTAATAATAATAATTATATGAATTATATTTTGTTTTTGTTACTTATTTTATAATTTTTCAATAAAAATTAATATTAGTTATATTTTGTTTTTCTTTGTAATTTATTATATTTTTTTTGCACGGTTTTTAGGACAACATATAGCTTTTTTTCATCTTACACGGTTTTTTAAAGCTGTGGAACACATCCTCAATTTTAATATGTCCTGCATATCTTTTTTTACGCGATTTTCGTTGGAACGTATCTACTGTGTAAAAAAAAGAGTTGGGTGTAATTAAATAAATTAACAATTATAATCAGAGCGTCCGTCCTTGTCAAACGTTTAAAATCAAATATTATGACAGCATTTTTGTACGTTATTATACATTTTTGTACGTTCTGTTTTTATGGTTTTTTCGATGAGACATGCGGGGTATCCATTTTTATTTAATAAATCCGTTAAAAGTTTTTCGTTTTTTTCTGTGAAATTTACGATCACTTAGTTTTAAAACTTTATTCACGAAATTTCTCATAACATTTATCTTTTGATGTTTTGGGTGATGCGAAGCGTAATGGAGCATTTTTCCAGATGACGTGGGTTTTTGATACCAATCAAAATCCAGTCTTCGAAACGATAAAAGACTGCGAAATATAAACAGAGACTGCAAAATTGTAATTCTATGCGCAGGGATTTTTTTCTTGAAATTTCTTATTGCCCCTTATTATTGTTGTCATGAATTTTTGTTGCTAAATATTTTTTATTTCAGCCTTTTCAATTCCTTATGGATTGCTAACTGGAAAATAATTTTAGGTTTCACAGAAAATTTGGCTTTTCTGGTGTCATCGAAAGTATGGGTTGCACACACGTAGCCAACGTACTACCCAAAAAGGACGATGAGAGATATCCAGAGCACATTTCTGTGAACAGTAAAGGATACCATTCAATTAATGTTCTACTAGTAAGTGAACAAAGTTTTAACATATGTAATGGATTAAAAACTTTTATAAACTTTGCGCAGATCTGTGACGCAAAATTTTGAGTATAAACGCCAGATTCCTGGATCAGTGCGCGACAGCTTCAACTGGAATAACTGCAATGTGCGTTCCATAATGGAGCAACTTGATCAGCTGTTTCAGTTTTTCTCGCCTCTGAAATGAAAAATCAGCATAACAAAAAATGGAAATCGGCAATGCTGCTCAACTAAATCACACTTCGCTCGTACAGCTAACTTCACTTGTTCAGTTTCATTCATAAATTTTCGGTTAGAAGCATATATGGCTGTACTGCTTACTCTAGTGTTTTCTGCCTATGCAGTTTGTCTTCTGTATTTTGTGGTATGAGAAACACGTCGCGAAAACACAGTTTCGGCCAGCTGATCGCACCGAAAATGCAACTTTCGACCCGCTACGGAGGCATCGAAAGGCAATGCATGTGTTATGAAAAATATAACGAGAGGTTGAGTAGGCTAGTGGATGAACTGGCGATGTCAAAGGCGAAGAAAAAAATTATTTGTACAGCACTTTCAATTATTTAATTTTTGTTACTAAATTTTGTTAGGTGACTCTCGATACGCCCAGACCTTGGATGCTAACACCTTTAGCCAATGCAGAGGCCGACACTGCCGAAGGCCCCTACAATACTTCTCATATGGCAGCAAGAAGCGTTGTGCTACATTATGCGGGTGCTACAGCATTCAAAATTATCAACACCTGCTGTGCCTTACATAACATGTGCCAGGAAAATAAATAAAATACATAGGGAATGAGATGAGGAACTAAAGAGTCACAAAAAACTGTGATTTTTTAATGTTTTCTTTATTTTTAAATTGCTGACAGTACGGAACATATGATTTTATTTATTTCCAGAATTTATTTGTAATGGTACGGAACAACAAGCACATGGATTGGTCATCTTACTCGACATAATTATGTTTAGTTTAAGTTATCAAAATATGTGTATGATTATGTGTAGCATAAAATTTGCCTTAAACTTTAAACTTGAAGCTATTGCTCTTTTATTTAAGATCGGCTGCAGCAATCATGAAGAAAATGGAATCTGTGCTATTTTAGTTAAAGCTGCTAATATTACTAATCCTCCAATAAATATTATTTCTATATTATTTCTTATAACCTATAAATAAAATATATAATTCCATCTCCCATAATTTAATAACATTTCAAATTAGAATAAATTATTAACAAGAATTTATGAACTCAATAAAAATTCTTTAAAAATACAAACTGAATTAGGAACCATTAAGCAAAACAACGAAACTATTTGAGAACTAGCAACAAAAATTGAGAACTGGATAAATGAAAGTCAAATTGGGAATTAATTGTTAACCAGATTGGGCTTAGTTCATTAAAAATGGTTCGAATGAACCTTTTCGATTTGTTTTATTAGCTGCGAGGCCAACAAACCTCACAGAAGCTATTCAAATAGTTTCTGAATAAATTCAGATCAACATTATAATGCTAATTTTAGAAATAAAACCAAAACTTTAGGGAAAAACTTACAGAAATTATTCTGATAAGAATAATCAAAATAATAATTTTCAAAAACAAGATAACCTTTCGGGAAACGCGGTTATCTCCAGTCAATTCAATCCAGGGCAGAACAGACAAAGAAAAAACAAATTTAAATATTAAGAATGCTTCTATTAATCTTGTAGAGTTGAATATATCGGGTAATAAAAAACCTTTAACATTTTTCTTGCTATTGGAGCAGACATATCAGTATTTAAAGAAGAATTATTAGGTAGCGGAATAACAAGGCATAATAAAATTTCCAAATAAACGGAATCACTGATAAAACTATTATTTAGCAGAAAGATTGTTCGAATAGCCATGCCAGCTGTATACAGGCTTTCCGGCGAGATGCATCTTCATGATCCCCCACATAAATTCGATGAGGTTGGCACCTGCCCAAATAGCATCGAAAAGTACGGGAACATGAGATTTGTTCTTTGCGGCTTTAAAATGCAGCAATTTACGCAATCGGGGCTAAAAATTTACACCTATAATTCACATCCGCGTAAAAGAAGCGAAAGAAGTGACGAGCGCGTCGCAGCGATTAATAATGCGTCTGCAAAGCCACAATTGCTTTAGTGGGGAAATTGGTGACCCACGGTTCATCTTTGGGGCAACATTCGCTTCATGAAAATTCCTGCAGCGATAGAGCAGCATTTGATGGTTTTCGGGTCGAAATAGTCTGCCACTAAAGTTTCATTAAAGCTCCCCGTCTGAGAAACACCAAAAAAAAATTGATGCCTTCAGGCGCCATATTTCTCACTGACATTTGATGGAAACGATTTCGTTTCGAGAATTAAATTTCTTATTTCAGGCGAATGACTGAAGGATATTGCATAAAAAGTGGATAGCATACATTTTTTAAACAGCATAATTTTATTGGCATCAAAATTTCATTGCAAAAGAAAAAAAAATTTTACCGATAAAATAAAATTAAAAAAATTTTTGATTAAAAACAAAATAATTCGATGGCCCATTAAAATCTGTTTAAATTTCAGATCCAATATTGTCGAAAAATTTTAATGGCAATTAAAATCACGACATGCAACCGGAAGAAAAGTCCATTATAAAATAACACTCCACAAAAGTTTCCATTAATTTGTCGCCATTAGATTTTTCTCGTTCGTCTTCTGCTTACGTTTTTATTTGTTCATCTCTGTTTACTAGCAAGCATTCGAGGGAGAAAGAAAACCCGCTCGATGATTTGTGTAATTGTGTGATATAATGCCGTCAGATGACGCTCGCGCATGAGGCAACTAATTACGTCCCTGTCGTTATAATTGCGGCGCCGCAAACCGCTGAAAAGTGTTCCCCACTATGGGTCTCGTTGCGCGTCTCGTTGGCACAACTAGATACGTATTTGCGACATAAATTGCTTATCGCCGCGACTTGCATGGTGACGAAATATGGGGATAAACACCATAATTGCTGCTTAAAATGCTATTTGGGTGGGTATTGGAAGGGCCTGTCCATCGCCGTGACGCCATTTTCCTCCCAGTGAAAAATTAATAAGGCCTTATGCATAAGCTGGTCATAAGCAGGTAAATGGAGATATACAACATTAACATGCGGGAAAAAGATAGGAGATTTTAGCAAATACACGGGAGGTGGAGATTCAAACCATGACAAAAATTTGATCCAAGATCCAAACCTCCAAGCCGGGAACTTTTAGTTTGACATTCCATTTTTGGCGCAAATTCACACCAGCTCGAAGGGAGAACCGAGATTTTGAAGGTGAAGTTGTTCTTTTATTAATAAATAATTAAGTAAATAGTGTTAAAAAACCAAGAAAATGTGTTTTCACAATATGGGCCAAATATGACGAAATAAATTTTAGTTCGTGTTCGTTAAAAGGCTTCAGGAAAACAGATTTTCTTTATGTGACTAATTCACGCTCGTGTTGTGTTAATTTTAATTATTTTTACTGCCTGATGGACTTTTTAATTGACTAAACCCATTTCGGATCTAGGTTTTCCTTGCAGGGCGCCTATTCATGGGGCCTCGTAATCGTCACGACCAAAATTTGTGTGTTGTTGTTAGTGTATTCTACCGGCGACTTTCGTCCGGATGTATCTGGAGGTATCTTGTCCGGGAAAAATGGTCTTTATCCCAACAAAAGTCGTAATCACCCTGAGATACGCCGTTAGCCCGCTAAACGTAACGCATTCGATTCGATTCGCTACGCGATCGGTGTTCTGAAAAACGGCGTTTGCTGTTTAAAAATACGGCAAACATCGCATGCAAACGCAGTGTCAAAAATCAGCTCGTAACTATACTTTCGTAACTATACTTTCATTTTGTCGATTAATAGGTTGAATTGTGAAGTATTTGTTGAACTTTGAGTTCCACTCCTATTTGAATAAAACGCTTTAACTTGCATTTTGTCAATCACGGCCAACACCAAACGCAAGAAAACTCAAGTGAGCAATTTAACCTGAAATAATAGCTCCCGGCGAATCTCAGAACATCAAAAATCGAATAGAATCGAATGCGTTCCTGCGCGTTGAACTGAAACGAAACTTCGCGTTTTCCAGAACACCAAAAATGAAATATTAAAAGTCCACTTTTTTGGATATTTGTCCGGAATATTTCATACAATAATTAAAGACATTTTTTTTCATTTTTGCCTTTTACCGTTAACCGATATCTTTTACCGTTCTCAAGACATATCAAATTTGGTACGTTTATTGATTTTTTTTATTGGTAGGTCGTCTTAGGCTTACAAACGACAGAACGTAAATTTTGTATAAGAAAATTTTATGTTGACTGATATTTTGTGTATTAATTCAATTATTATAAAAGGTTTCTTTATCTTTTAGGTGGACAATTTTATGAACGGGAAAAACAATGGGGTTCCTTCTTCGAGAACAGTTTGGACAATTTCGAGCGCTCGCTCCGAAAACAAATTTCAGTTTCACAACCGTGTGAACCAATCCAAAATCGGAAAAAAAACAGAAAAGGTAATTGAAGTTATCATTTTAATCATTTTTCCATATCATATTCTCTTTCGGGGTCTATTTAACATTGATGACAATGAGCATCGAAACATCGATATTAAGTGTATATATGAATTTATTTATTTTATTATGATTCCATCAATGGATTTATATTTAATTTTTGTTAAATAAATAAACATTATAAAAAAATAAATATCTCTCTTTGAAATTTCCCTTCAAATATTTTACAGCTAGCGCCATCTATTTTGTTACCGAAAACAGCGTCATCTATTAGCAGCTTACGACCTGCTTACGAAATGCTAAAGGTAAGATTAGATTATGCCAAATATTTGGCATATGAAACTTTGGCAAATAATGGTGTTTGGCGCATGCATTTGCCAGGGGTATTACACTTAAGTTGTTTTTGCCAAATATTTGGCGAATTTTCATCTGGCCAAATATAAGCCAAACACGAAACAGCCAAACATACGACAAACTTGTTTGTCAGGGTGTTACACTATTTGCCGAATTTGTGGCAAAGTTTTCTTTGCCGGAATTGCCCATCGCAATTAAGTTATTTGACATGTGAGTATTTTCATTAAAATTATTTAAAACAGCATTTTAACATCAAAAATAATATTAGAGAATGGATTATGCTTCGATTGCCGCTGTTTTTGGAGCTACACCCAAGCTTATACCGTAATTTTGTTCGTATGGATTTTGCTTCCACAGCAGCGATCAATTTTACGGTGGCTTCCTCGCTCCATTCGCCCACAACTTTTGCCCCCACTCTTTTTTCTTGTCCATTTTATTCCTACAAACTTCCGCTACATTTCCTACTTCACTCAGCACTTCCACACTTTCCATTTTGTTTAAATCGCGATAAAAAACAACACCGATTTTACAATCTCTGGACGACACAGAGTACTGTCAAAAGCAAAATGTTTGTCATGTTTGCCACTTTCGAAATTTCAAGAGTGCCAAACATGCCAAATACGGAAAATTTGCCACATTTTTTTGGCGTACCCAATCACACTATTTGGCAAAATGTCAAATATGTGTTTGGCAAAAATTTTGCCAAATATGCTTTTGCCAAATATTTGGAAAAATTTATTTGGCGATCACACTATTTGTCATGTTTGGCAGTCGAAAAACGCCAAATATTTGGCATAGTCTAATCTTACCTTTAGGCATACTGCTTATTTTATGTGAAATGGGCAATGATCTGTTATGGGAGCATAAGCGCTTCGTAAGTTATACCCATAAGTTGTACATAAGGACTTAATAAGCACATTCACTGGAAACCTCGGACCAATCTCGATCTATATTTTCGACAGCCCAGCCCTTGCGTTTTTCTTTATGTTTTTTGGGGTCCAGAGGTTTTGAAGTCGTACTCACATATATTCTCCTCTTAGTAAGTTGAGCGCGGGACAGAGTGCGGTCCGTAGAACCGCTGAAGAATCACCTTATTCTGCTTGCTCGTTGTTGCTCACTTCGAGCCCCGATCTGGACGTTTTGTACACTTCATATCAGGGACGGGAAACGAAATAAAATATCAGTTGTGGTCAACACAAAACTTTCTTCTACAAAATCTACGACCCTGTGCAATTTACACTAGAGTCCTGTCGCGTTGTCAACCTAAGACGACCTCCCAATAAATTCTTGGTTCATCCAAAAATATCAAAAACGTACAAAATTTGAGATAACTTGAGAACGGTAAAAGATATCAATTTACGGTAAATGGCAAAAATGTAGAAAATGTTAACATCTTTAATTATTCTTTTAACTGATTTGTCGAAAAACCGTTAGTTTGCAAATTATTCGCAAAAATATGATTTCTTACATATTAATGAAAATATCTCAATAACGGTAAAAGATAACGGATAACGGTAAGAAACAAAATTGTGCAGAATGCCATTCTCATTAATTCACTTCATACATTCAGTCAGCAAAAACCCGTTAGTTTTCGAGATAATCGCAAAAAACTGTTTTTTTTTGGAAATAACGGTTTATCTCGATAACAGGTGGAGATATCGAGTTATAGCTAAAGACAAAAGTGTGGGAAATTTTATTTTCTCCAAGTTTTGTCATACTTAAGGCCACTAAAAAACGCGTAGTTTGGGAGTAAATCGAGAAAAACGAAATTGCGATTTTTGAAAAACCGCCATTTTGGATACTTCCGGTTAACGGATTTCCACCAAAAGTTGATAGGATCGTCCCATTTAAGGACCCAACATGCCTATAAAATTTCATGGCGCTAGCTCTATTAGTTTTTGAGAAATCTTGTACACAGACTGACAGACAGACTGACAGACAGACTGACAGACAGACTGACAGACTGACAGACAGAAAGACATTTTTTTAATATGACTCCAATCGACTCAGGAGTGATCGGGAAATGTTTTTTAGGCAAAATTAAGAGGTCGAAATTTTTCATGAATACAATACTTTATTATACTCCGTAGAAGAAAGTAAAAATCGTAACGTTATGCATTTCGTTACGTAACGAAATTGAACTTTTATTTCGTTACGTTATTTCGTTTTGTAACGATAAAAAATTTCATTTCGTTACGTTATAACGTTATATTTCGTTACACATTGTATGGAAACTGAAAACAAAAAAACGCACTTTAATAATAGTTTGTCACAAAGTAATTCAGTTCAGTTTCCATAAAAATAAATTCTATAAAAAATAATAAAACTTGGCAAAAAGAAAATACAAATAAAAACAAAAAAAATAGTGATTACTAAGTTAAAATATCAGTTGTGGTCAACACAAAACTTTCTTCTACAAAATCTACGACCCTGTGCAATTTACGCTAGAGCCCTGTCGCGTTGTCAACCTAAGACGACCTCCCAATAAATTCTTGGTTTATTCAAAAATATCAAAACGGTACAAAATTTGAGATAACTTGAGAACTGTAAAAGATATCAATTTACGGTAAATGGCAAAAATGTAGAAAATGTTAACATCTTTAATTTTTCTTTTAACTGATTTGTCGAAAAACCGTTAGTTTGCAAATTATTCGCAAACATATGATTTTTTACATATTAATGAAAATATCTCAATAACGGTAAAAGATAACGGATAACGGTAAGAAACAAAATTGTGCAGAATGCCATTCTCATTAAGTCACTTCATACATTCAGTCAGCAAAAACCCGTTAGTTTTCGAGATAATCGCAAAAAACTGTTTTTTTGGAAATAACGGTTTATCTCGATAACAGGTTGAGATATCGAGTTATAGCTAAAGACAAAAGTGTGGGAAATTTTATTTTCTCCAAGTTTTGTCATACTTAAGGCCACTAAAAAACGCGTAGTTTGGGAGTAAATCGAGAAAAACGAAATTGCGATTTTTGAAAAACCGCCATTTTGGATACTTCCGGTTAACGGATTTCCACCAAAAGTTGATAGGATCGTCCCATTTCAGGACCCAACATGCCTTTAAAATTTCATGGCGCTAGCTCTATTAGTTTTTGAGAAATCTTGTACACAGACTGACAGACTGACAGACTGACAGACTGACAGACTGACAGACTGACAGACTGACAGACTGACAGACTGACAGACTGACAGACTGACAGACTGACAGACTGACAGACTGACAGACTGACAGACTGACAGACTGACAGACTGACAGACTGACAGACAGAAAGACATTTTTTTAATATGACTCCAATCGACTCAGGAGTAATCGGGAAATGTTTTTTAGGCAAAATTAAGAGGTCGAAAATTTTCATGAATACAACACTTTATTATACTCCGTAGAAGAAAGTAAAAATCGACATTTTGGTCAATATCAAAGATATAGAATTTTAGGCTATTTTGACGTCGCTGATTCTGAGTCGCACTTAACTTTCGCGAAATTCACTCTACTTCTGGAGTTACTAAAAAGAAAATATTTTCGATACCAACAAAGTTGTATGAAAGATTTCCTTTTTCGTGTCTCCAGAAATAGAGGAAATCGGTTCAAAACAAAATCCGATTTATATAAGGGCCACATCTATCAGTTTTCCATCAGTCGCAACTGTTACGGTACTCATCAGGTTTCCATCAGTTGCTTACATCCAGTTAAGCGTTCACATCTATCAGTTGCGACTGACCGTTTTTTGTGAAAATTTTCCATTCATTTTGATTGTAGAGTTCAAAAAATAATATTTGGTTCTATTCTAATGCGATACGACTGACGCGACTGACGCGAACGTTCACACCAATCAGTTTCCCAAAAACTGATGGAAAACTGATAGATGTGGCCCCTACATTAGAATCAAAATACGATTAAAAATACTACTCCAATATTTTTGATTATATTTTATGCAGGTGGCAGGTCTGCGGGGTTATACTTGATTAACTTTTGTGGGAAATTTCACAAAAATATAATACTGAACAAAACAAGGAAAAATTAATAAATAACGAAAAAACGTAATATTTTTTTTTGTTTTTCGTTACGTTTTTCGTTATTGTAACGGAATTGAATTTCTATAACGTTATAACGTAATTATGAAGAAATAGCCCGAAAATCATTTCGTTATTTCGTTACGTTACGATATGGTGTCATCAAAGCTACGCCACGCTCTGCTATATCATTAACAACAAGTAAATTTTTAATCATTGCCTTCGCAGCGATGTAGTTCTCGTCTTCCTCCCATGTTGGTGGATCTGCAGTCAAAAAATTGTTCTTATACCTGTGATTTCTTGATTTAATATTTTATCAAAGAAAAAGTATGTGTTATTACTAACAAAATCGCACAATTCTGATGACTCGATATAATACTGTTCTAACGCACCAGGAGTAACAAAAACAGTATATCCTGCATGCGATGGAACAGCATTATAAACAAATATCAATGCAAAGCTATTCGAAAGCAAAATTCATTGAATATTTAACAAAAAATTATGCACAATTTCAAGAAACAAAAAAAAAGTGTTTTTGCTTCATGATCGATTGGGAACAAAAAAAAAATTCCATTAAATTTTGTATTTTAACCCTTAATTGATGAGGTGGGTCCAGTGGACCCACATTGACTTTTCTCTCTTTGCTATTTCTCATGTTCTCAGCACAGTGACTCTGAAATATTCAGTACCTTCATACAGTATGGTGTTGTGTGCCGAGTTAAAAGCACGGATTTGGTATGTGATTAGAACAAGTCCATTGGAAACCACCTCATCATTTACGCATATGATTTTCACCTCATAAATTAAGGTTTAAAAATGTTTTATAAAAAATAAGAATATCGGAAAAACTTAAAAAAAATTCTACTTTTGAAAAATCTGACCAGTACAAAATCCGTTTCAGACAAAAAATTTAGGATGTTCATAAATCTGTCTGTTTGTCGGTCTGTATTTATGCCGTATAACTTTAGATCGGCTTAATTTTTTTTTTTAAATAAATCTACATTTCATTCTCTAGAACATAGGCTTTCCAGAAGAAATATTCGACCCTTTAGAAAGTGCGAAAAATACATTTAAAGAAAATAATTCATGAAAATGTTCTTAAAAAATTGCTGTTTTGGGACCAAAAAAGCATTAAATTTCAACCGTAGGTCAAAACTTCGTGAGAATTAGATGTTCGTCTAGTTATCCTCTACAAAAGTTGTCTTTAGACCATCAACGAAAAATTAAATATTATAGGAGTTACGGACAGTTAAAATCTTATTTTTTTGACCTAAACTTCACGAAAATGGACGGGGAGCAACAACAATTACAACTTTGCACATTTCATATATCTTGTGGGCAATCTAATATATATATATATATATATTAGGGTGGGTCAATTTGTTCGGGACGAAAAAAAGTGACAAAGGGTATAGCAAGGAAAGAATCTACGGGCATTTCTAAGACTTTTTGCCCAAAGAACCATGGGTCTAAAATCAATATCGAGCTGCCGGAAATTTCGTTGAAGTTTGGAAGTCGGAAAATGCTAAAAAATTGTACATTCACATACAAATGAGATAAAAAAGTTATTAATTTTTTTATAAAAACTTGCCATAGGGGGTTTTTTGGTATGAGAAATCTATTTTTGATATTTATTTTTTCCTAAGGGGTCCGCCAGATGGCGCTACAATGGAGTTTTTTGGTTTTTCTTATATTTTAAAGCGAAAGGTTATTTTTTTTAAACGTATTTTGATGCGATTAATATAAAATAGAAAAAAGGAAAATTTAATTATTTTTAATAATTTTATTATATTTAACAAACATAAATATTGATTTTTTTTTCATTTTTTTCTCATTTAATTTTAAGTATTAATTTCACAATTTATCAAGTTATAAATTTTGTAAATCTTTCTTACTTTCCATTTTGGGTACTTTACATCGGCTTTCCAATGTCGTTGCCATAACCATTTCGCGATTTTTATCGGTAACACGTCGTGAAGTACCACTTAAGGGGTTATAGTACCCAGGAGCGCTGAACAATGAACTTTTTTTTGATATTTTTTTTCTCGATAACTAACGAATGGATTAAAATGAAATTTTGAGGCTTAATTACACATGTATTTAGATATACAAAAAAATTTTTTTTTTCAACTTTTGATACAAAATGGCGCTGTGGCACTATATTACTTGAAAGTATGTTTTTCAAACTTGCGGTATCAGAAACTAAATCAATTTTCATCGGATTTACTTAAAATTTTAATTGTAACTTCTCAGATAGATTGTCTATGGAAGTTCACAGGGTTTTTAACCCGCAATTTATGAGGTGAAAATCTTATGCGTAAATGATGAGGTGGGGTTCAATGGACCCACTTGATCCAAACGCACTACGTTCTAATCCCATACCATTTTTTTTGTGGTATGGGATTCTTTTCTTGCTATACCCTTTCCCCTAAAAAAAATTGACCCACCCTAATATATATATATATATATATATATATATATATATATATATATCAGAGTTGGGCGGATTCAATTCAAAATTGAATGCATTCAAAATTCCATTCCCATTCACTTACTGAATGGTATTTGAAATTTTTACTCCATTACCATTCAGTAGTGAATGGTAATTGCCAAAAAATTCAACTCTCCATTCACTGAATGGGAATGTCAATCCATTTCCATTCCCATTCGATTTGAGTTGAGATTTTATGATTTTAAGTGAATGGTAATTCAATTTAGTCAAATGATTTTTTTATATGGAAAAATGCTCGAAATCGATCGAAATGAGGGAAAAGTTAATTTGCCTCAAAACGACAGGACCGATTTTTATGATCCATATCACATTGGATAGAGATCAGTGTGGCCTATAGTACTAGATATGAGGCATTCTGGAAAAACCAAAATGGCGGCTGTTAGACGCCATTTTGTCCAAATTACCCCTATAAAGGCCCATCAAGATGGGTATCAAATGAAAGAGCTCTGGAAGAAACTTACAAATATCTATATCATGGGTACCAAAAAAGCAAAATGGCGGCTGTTAAACGCTATTTTGTCCAAATTACCCCAATAAAGGCCCATCAAGATGGGTATCAAATGAAAGAGCTCTGGAAGAAACTTACAAATATCTATTTCATGGGTACCAAAAAAGCAAAATGGCGGCTGTTAAACGCTATTTTGTCCAAATTACCCCAATAAAGGCCCATCAAGATGGGTATCAAATGAAAGAGCTCTGGAAGAAACTTACAAATATCTATTTCATGGGTACCAAAAAAGCAAAATGGCGGCTGTTAAACGCTATTTTGTCCAAATTACCCCAATAAAGGCCCATCAAGATGGGTATCAAATGAAAGAGCTCTGGAAGAAACTTACAAATATCTATATCATGGGTACCAAAAAAGCAAAATGGCGGCTGTTAAACGCTATTTTGTCCAAATTACCCCAATAAAGGCCCATCAAGATGGGTATCAAATGAAAGAGCTCTGGAAGAAACTTACAAATATCTATATCATGGGTACCAAAAAAGCAAAATGGCGGCTGTTAGACGACATTTTGTCCAAATCGCCTCAATAAAGACCCATCAAGATGGGTGTCAAATGAAAGAGCTCTGGAAGAAACTTATAAATATCTATAACATGGTTATCAAAAAAAAAGAAAATGGCGACCAAACACCGTAATACAGACTTATCAAGATGGGTATCAAATGACAGAGTTTGGGAGGAAACTTATAAATCCCTGTATTTTTTTTTTTTAAGAAACAATTGACTTAATTTTTTGTTTTATTCAAATTTACTTTCATAATCACTAATTTTTCATGAACGCAAATTTGAATAAAACAAAAAATTAAGTCAATTGTTTCTTAAAAAAAAAATACAGGGATTTATAAGTTTCCTCCCAAACTCTGTCATTTGATACCCATCTTGATAAGTCTGTATTACGGTGTTTGGTCGCCATTTTCTTTTTTTTTTGATAACCATGTTATAGATATTTATAAGTTTCTTCCAGAGCTCTTTCATTTGACACCCATCTTGATGGGTCTTTATTGAGGCGATTTGGACAAAATGTCGTCTAACAGCCGCCATTTTGCTTTTTTGGTACCCATGATATAGATATTTATAAGTTTCTTCCAGAGCTCTTTCATTTGACACCCATCTTGATGGGTCTTTATTGAGGCGATTTGGACAAAATGTCGTCTAACAGCCGCCATTTTGCTTTTTTGGTACCCATGATATAGATATTTGTAAGTTTCTTCCAGAGCTCTTTCATTTGATACCCATCTTGATGGGTCTTTATTGAGGCGATTTGGACAAAATGTCGTCTAACAGCCGCCATTTTGCTTTTTTGGTACCCATGATATAGATATTTGTAAGTTTCTTCCAGAGCTCTTTCATTTGATACCCATCTTGATGGGCCTTTATTGGGGTAATTTGGACAAAATAGCGTTTAACAGCCGCCATTTTGCTTTTTTGGTACCCATGATATAGATATTTGTAAGTTTCTTCCAGAGCTCTTTCATTTGATACCCATCTTGATGGGCCTTTATAGGGGTAATTTGGACAAAATGGCGTCTAACAGCCGCCATTTTGGTTTTTCCAGAATGCCTCATATCTAGTACTATAGGCCACACTGATCTCTATCCAATGTGATATGGATCATAAAAATCGGTCCTGTCGTTTTGAGGCAAATTAACTTTTCCCTCATTTCGATCGATTTCGAGCATTTTTCCATATAAAAAAATCATTTGACTAAATTGAATTACCATTCACTTAAAATCATAAAATCTCAACTCAAATCGAATGGGAATGGAAATGGATTGACATTCCCATTCAGTGAATGGAGAGTTGAATTTTTTGGCAATTACCATTCACTACTGAATGGTAATGGAGTAAAAATTTCAAATACCATTCAGTAAGTGAATGGGAATTGAAATTGAATGGGAATTGAAAACGCCCGACTATGATATATATATATATATATATACCGGAAATGAAGAAGGGGGGACTACAATTATTAATACAATTATTAATAAACACATTTATATGTTGTACAAAAAGTCACAAAATTCTAACAAATTGTGTGATTATATACATAATTGTTTTTCTGATTGAAATTAAAAAGCAGTCAAAATGACTTGCTTGGGCGATCTAGTGTTAAGTTGCGTTCACTAAGAGGTTTCGAGCCACACTAAAATGAATCAATGCCTGTATCCTATCCCCCTGGTGGTCCACTCAAATATCTTGTCTACTTTGCAAAAAAATTCTTTTCTTCTGATACAGGCTGTAAATGTCTTAACTAGAGCTATGAAGAACAAAAACTACAATTCATAATAAAGACAAAAATAAAAACTGTGGACACAAGACCTAAATAATTTTTCACACACTTGAGCCCTAACTCAATCGCTTTCGGATCTCCGAAAACCTAATTATTATAAACGTCATAGAGGGATAAGGGAACAAAGAGTGCCCCCAGAGATAGAAGCTTGAAATTTTTTTCGTAAGTTGCCACCATTACAACAAATAATTTCCCAAAATTTCAATCCAAAAAAAAAAACAAGTAGTTTTGGGAAAAAAATATTTTTTTTTAAATTCTAGCTCCGTAACGGATTTTAATGAAACCGGTTCGAATTTTTTCGCTGAGTCATAGTTTGCAAAAAAAAATATAGAAAAAAAATTAAGTGTGAGGAACCGTTAGGAAAAAATACTTTTTGTTTTTAAGAAATTACAACGGTAACTTAACGGTTCCGCACCACTTCTATTTTTCTCCCAAAAACTCCTTAATCCCTTGCCTATAAAACAAAGAAAAATCAGGGCAATCGGAGAGGTACTTCATATTCAAAAAAAAAAAAAAATGTGAAAGATGAATCAATTTGTGAACTAAAAAGTTTAGGCGAAGAGGTAAAGGAGGGCGAAAAAAGCAGATACTTAAAACTCGGCATTATATCTGTGTTTTTATGACAAAGTGACTTAAGTAGACTTAAGCAAATTTCGAGTTATGTCAAGAATCGTGTTATGCTCTTAAAGAACTTTTTTTTTGTGTTTTCGGTATGTTTCTACGACTAATAGATACAGAGATATAAAACCGCCTAAATAACTTAACCCTTTGTGTCGCCATGTTACAGTTCTGCAGCATACCTAAAAATCTCTCTTGTAAAAGGCCGAGAGATATTTAATGACGCTTTAACGCATTGTTGCAATAGCGCAACGTTTCTTCTACTGAAAAAAATTTATTTGGTTGGCAGCATATGCCGTTATATGTGGATTGTTCTCAGATGAAACTTTATTTTGGTTGCGTTAGAATTCGGTCGAGAAATGCGCTTTTGATCTTAAAAATTATTAAAAACAGTGATTGAAAAAAATATGAAGAAGTGAGTATAATTTTTCTATATATTTGAAAAAAAAACAATGGAAAAACATATGTAATTTGGTCAGAACAATGGAGTTTTGGTTCCTTGCATTGTGCAACAAAAAAATCACAGAAAAAAAATTGTGTTTTTTTGCTGAACACGTGTTTTTTAATGCAAAACGAAGCCAAAAATCTAAATTTGCTTCAAAACTAACATGTTGCGCTAAAAAAGGGTTAAGTAGAGTTTTGATACACAATGGTTTTCGAAAAATATCTTAGGTATATATTAATTATTTTGTACATAGTTAGCTTCTAAAACTAATTCTGGTAAAAAAAAACTTATGTCAAAAATTTCCCGCAAAAAAAACTGTCTAACTGTAATTTTTCGTTTTGACAAAACCTCTTAAGTCGAAATTATGGTTTTTACCAAAGAATTCTTACAAGCTTACTCCTAAGTTTACATATGATGATTTCGGGAGGTTATTGAAACATAAAATCTTTTTCGCAAAACAATTTAAGTCAACATTATACAACGTTTTGGTATTTCATTTTTTTTGTAAAAGCCTTTATGTTACATAAGTTTTTCGTGGATTTGAATTAATCGTATTTCTTAATAAGCCAAAAGAACTTTTTTTATATTTTTAATAGTATCGCTTTTTTAAAACAAGATATGCAAATACTATGGATGAAATACGGAGCTCCCATTTGGCTATCGAATGGTATACTTCACATGTGTTAAATACTTAGAGTAAGTTCGGGTATTGTGGTACACCTTCTTTTATTTTCATAATAAATCACTAGTTTTTAAAGCAATTATGTTAAAATTTCGTTTACGATACCTCCAGAGGCTTGCCTATAAAATTCCACAGCAATGTTACCAATCATAAACATAAAAACAAAAATATGACCAAAAAAGTACACTAACTGAAAAATAGTGCTTCAAAAAATTGACGAATAATGTGGTATACTGTTTCTTCCATACAAATATTTAAAGTGGGTAAAGTGGAATACTGTTTATTCCATTCAAATATTAAATATTTGTATGGAAAAAATAGTATGCCACATTAGCCGTTTTCACCATGACAAACCAAAAAAATGATTTCTTGGTCAAATTTGCCGCAATCCAAAAATGTTTATTTCAAGAATTTCTTTCAAATGTGTTGTCTAAATAATCGTTCACTGATTCACAGTTAAAAAAAAACAAGTTAAAGTTGGCTTTCGAGATTCACTTTAATGTGGAGACAATAAAATTTTGATTTTGCTCAAAAACGTTTTTCAGAAAATTCCGGTATAACCTGATAAAACAAGGACTTGTCAACACCAACAATGGTTACCGAATTTCACAAATAACAGTTTTGTATGTTTGATTTTACGATGCGACATCTCATATCCGAGAAATGATGGTGTACCACATTACCCGCCTATACCACAATACCCGAACTTACTCTATAGTTTTTTTCAGAACTTTATTTTATTCTTAAAATCGCTCTCCTGAAAAATTACGATTTTCGACTTAAGTGACTTTGCCATAAAAACACAGATATAATGCCGGGTTTTAAGTATCTGCTTTTTTCGCCCTCCTTTACCTCTTCGCCTAAACTTTCTAGTTCACAAATTGATTCATCTTCCACATTTTTTTTTTTTTGAATATGAAGTACCTCTGCGATTGCCCTGATTTTTCTTTGTTTTATAGGCAAGGGATTAAGGAGTTTTTGGGAGAAAAATAGAAGTGGTGCGGAACCGTTAAGTTACCGTTGTAATTTTTTAAAAACAAAAAGTATTTTTTCCTAACTATGACTCAGCGAAAAAATTCGAACCGGTTTCATTAAAATCCGTTACGGAGCTAGAATTTTTTTTTAAAATTATATTTTATTTTTTTTCTTCAAAACTACTTGTTTTTTTGGATTGAAATTTTTAGAAATTATTTGTTGTAATGATGGCAACTTACGAAAAAAATTTCAAGCTTCTATCTCTGGGGGCAATCTTTGTTCCCTTATCCCTCTATGGCCTTTGATAAAAATCGGTCAAACCGATTTAAAAAAGATTTCTGCGGGCGCCCATGGAGAAAGAATATAAAGAAATATTTTCAAACATTTCATATTTTTTTTATATCTTGCTTTATTCTAATAAAAAATACTTGATATTTAATAGCTGATTAATTTTCTATATTAAATTTTGAAGTAAAGCATTTAGCTTTTCAATGCTAGTCTGAAGAGTTATTATTCTTGATGTTGACATCTCTTATTCTAGGCAGTAGTGGAATATTTTCCACATCATTTAATAAATTATTTGATAAATTGATTTTCTGCAATGAAAAAAATTATTTAAACTCAGAAACTAAAAAAAAATACAAACCTCGCAAAAAATAAATGAGCTTATTTTAGGTAGAAAATGATCTGTTAAGTTATTGTGACTGACGTCGATCACGCCTGCTATACAAAAGTAGTGTTCGTAACATATTGTGCTTAAGAAATTTGAAGAAATATTTATAGTTGGATTATTAGTTAGCGTCCAATTCCTAATTTTTTGTTCAATTTTCCACTTCGACGCCAGATCTTGATAATAGCCCTTCCTCAAGTTATCTACAATTTGCAACTTTTCCAAGTATTGTAACGATATATCGTTGTAATAGTCGCTATCAATAGATCTCATCAATAGTGAAGCTGTTAATAAAGTCCCTGAAAAAAAGAAACTAGTTAATATTTGGTATTTAAAACTTGACGTTCTTATGTAAAAGCGCGGCAAAAGCCCGGTAACGAAATGACCCAGTCGCATGAAGTAATTCTTCAAAATAGACTAAAACACTTCCAAATTCTTTAAACTTCACAATCATAACTATCATAACTATTTTGAAAAAAAAAATATTTTTGTTAAATATTTAATTTTTTTAATTAAACGTGATGTTAAAAAAGTGTCAATACGAATCGCTTTATTCAAATGGGTATATCTGGGTTAAGATTTCTTTGTGTCGATAGAAACTTTTAAGTTTTTGAATAACTACTTACATTTGCTGTCCGGCTCATATTCCAACAATTGATTACACAAATTCAGCTGTGTTTTGAGTTCCTCTACTGTTTCTTCTGAAAACTTATACTGAAAATTAGGACACTTTAATCCAATAAAATCGTTTTGATAACGCAATAGATCTAAAACACATTTTTGATCATCATAAATGCAAGTTATTTGAAAATTTTCAAATTGCATAAAATCTTCCAAGTGCAAGTCTAAGCAATCTGCTTTGAACCAAACATGATCCACATTGCCGCCTTTATTTGCTGGTTCCCAGTTGATACTGGATAAATTTAGTCCAATGTTTGAGCAAAATTTGATTTGCCTAATATCAATAGGAATTGTAAATGATATAGCAATCAATTTAGATGAAATTCTAAGAGCAGCTAAATCAAATGAGGGTTGACAGTTTCCTAGAAATGAAATTTGATTTTCATTAAAACTAATAAACATAATGATATCATATTTCTGTGCAAAAATGTTGATATCGTCAAAAATAATACTAATAGATAAAACTTTCCAAACATATAACAAAACATGCGGCAATTTTTTTTTTGTTATTTTAGCATAAATATAATATAGCGTAGAACCTTCGTTTTTCTGTATCATGTGGTCCCATTACAGATTGTTTTTATCAAACAACTCAACCTAGAAAAGATTGAATTTCTTCATAGCGTTTTCTAGATCCCCAAGAAGTTTTTAGCAGACCAAAAGCTAACTCGTGAGAATAATGCCCCTCGCACACTGTATCAGAATTCACACGAATTCCGTTCATGAAATTCTGACAAAAATTTATCGTCGGAAATCGCAACTAAAGCGCGCAAACCACACCAGAATTCATGCGAAAATTCAGTTTGGCAAATGAGTAGAAATGGACGAAATCACAAAATAAAATCTGCTTTTGTTGGACAATTGAAGACCTCTGTACAAAAACCGATCATCTCCACTTCTTGATGAAAATGAGTTATTGATACCAAATGCAAGAATAAATGAATCCGAACATTTGACTGCAAACTCCAGACTTGTTGGAGGCCTGTGTCAAAAGATATTAAAGAAAAGGAGACGTCTGAAAGCATTGTTTCACATATTTTGATGCAGAATTCTTTTGCATTTAATTTTTATTCTGGGAGTTTTGTTTTGTTAAATTGAATAAATTTTTATTTTATAGGCTATTAAATATAATTAAGACTGTATTTTGTACTCATTAATGAATTTTGAAAATCGCTGTGCGAGAAACAGCCATCCCCAAAATTTAAAATGTCTATAACTGCACTATAATCCGATGAAAAAAACTTTAGTTTTTATAAAAAGATAAATTTTAATTTTACAATATCTGACATATCTCGATAACATCTTTTACGATTTCCGCTAGAAGGCAAACATTTAGAAAATTTTAATATCTTAGAATTTGCTAAAATCTATATATTTAAAAGGCAAAGCGATTTTGTATGGATTTCTTTCGACAGAGCTCCTGAAGTTCCTATTGAACCGATTTTGATGATTTTTTTTTAAATGAAAGCTCTATAGCTGTAGATATGTCCGTTTTACTTTTTTCCCCATTTTTTATAATACTTTTTTAGTAATTTGCCTTTCAAAATTATAAATATGCCGCTAACTAAGTCTTCAATGTTAAAACGACAATTCGTACTGTTCGGTTAGTGCAGTGAGTTAGAAGTTGGACTACCATGCGCCAGGCCCGGGTTCAATTCTTATCGATGGCAAATTCTATTTTTTTTTCTTTTCAAATTTTTTTTTGTTGATTTATTTACTTTTTTAATATTTTATTACTTAATTTATCTTTAAGTTTACATTTTTACTCCTGAATAAGTGTTAGACTACAATGCGCCAGATGTGCGGGTTCGATTCCGAGTGTTGACAAAATGTTTTTTTTTAATTTTTTTTTGACCTTAAATTACTTATTTTATTTATATTATACTTCTTTAGGCGCGTTGGGCGATTTTTGGATGGGTAAAATCTTATGAGTTCGCGTCACCGACATGCTAATTTAACAGCTTAAGAATGCTGATTTGCTTTCATTTGATTTTTTTATAAAGAAAAAATCGATTTTTTTTGGAAGACAGTACAGAGCAAAATAAAATTAACGAGGAAATTTCTGAACAGCACGTGACTTTGTTACACAACAAACAAAAACGATTTTTTTTTTTTGGAAAATATCATACAGCAATCTATCTATATATTTAAAAGGCAAAGCGATTTTGTATGGATTTCTTTCGACAGAGCTCCTGGAGTTCCTATTGAACCGATTTTGATGATTTTTTTTTAAATGAAAGCTCTATAGCTATAGATATGTCCGTTTTACTTTTTTCCCCATTTTTAATAATACTTTATTAGTAATTTGCCTTTCAAAATTATAAATATGCCGCTAACTAAGTCTTCAATGTTAAAACGACATTTCGTACTGTTCGATTAGTGCAGTGAGTTAGAAGTTGGACTACCATGCGCCAGGCCCGGGTTCAATTCTTATCGATGACAAATTCTTTTTTTTTGTCTTTTCAAATTTTTTTTTTGATTTTTTTACTTTTATTAATATATTATTACTTAATTTATCTTTAAGTTTACATTTTTACTCCTGAATAAGTGTTAGACTACAATGCGCCAGATGTGCGGGTTCGGTTCCGAGTGGTGACAAAATGTTTTTTTTTTAATTTTTTTTTTGACCTTAAATTACTTATTTTATTTATATTATACTTCTTTAGGCGCGTTGGGCGATTTTTGGATGGGTAAAATCTCATGAGTTCGCGTCACCGACATGCTTATTTAACAGCTTAAGAATGCTGTGATTCGCTTTCATTTGATTTTTTTATACAGAAAAAATTGATTTTTTTTTGTAGACAGTACAGAGCAAAATAAAATTAGCGAGGAAATTTCTGAACAGCACGTGACTTTGTTATACAACAAAAAATCGATTTTTTTTGGAAAATTTCATACGGCAAAATAAAATGAGACAGAAAATTTCTGAACAGCGCGTGACTTTGTTATACAACAAAAAATGAAATATCTAGCCATTTTTTGTATAAGAATATCATGTGCTGCTCAGGAATTCAAACCTTAGTATACATAATTGACTTTTATTTAAAATTTACTGTTTATTAGCATATATTTTCGAAATTTCAGGTTGAAAAATATATAGGTATAAATACACGACAAAATTACCTTACATATATTATTGTTTTCACTTCTGTTGGCAGTCCCCAATGACTGCCTGTTTTTTATTACTTAATTTATCTTTAAAGTTTATATTCTTACTACTGAATAAGTATAAACTACATCGCGCCAGGTACGGGTTCAATTCTGAGCGGTGGCAAAATATTTTTATTTTTTTTTTGTTGAAATTGAGTCTTTATTGGAAAAAGTGAAAACCATCTTCTCTATATATAAAATCGTTTAACCTGACGCCCAGCCCAAACCCCTGAAGATAGAGACTTGAAACTTTCAGAATATGTCCCAACCATCGAGATTTTTCGAAATTTTAGCACTAAGGGGGTGAACGGGGGGTAAAGGGGGTTTGGGTATTTTTAAACCGTGATTTTCGCCATGAATCCTGCTCAATAGGGGGCTGAAAAGTATCACTCGGGGGTTTTTGGGGTCGCTGATCCCGAATCCGATGTTAGATTTTCAAAATTCAAAACGGAAGGTCCTGTAAGGATAATTAATGCAAGAAATAACTTTTAGAAAATTATCTTTAGATGTGTCCATTTTACTTTTCCACCAATTTTTAATAATATTTTACTAGATACAGACCCATCGTTGTCGGGCTAAAGTTTTTTTTGCACAAAAAACTTCCAGAAATAACTTTTAGAAAATAAACGTGTTCGCTTCAAGACTTTCGGTTTTGAATTTTAAAACTCTAATACCCAATTAGTTTTTCCAGCCTCCTCATGGGCAAGCTAACTTCAGTCATAAAATATTATCATCACGGACAATGGTGAAAATCTGATCAAAATCGTTTTCGGTTTATAATTAGTGTCTCTATTTTTGTTTTAAACAGTTTTCACATACAAAAAAAAAACACAAAAATCACAAAGAAAAAAATTTGTTTTAACTAAATGAAAAAAAAAATTAAATTAAAAAAACAAAATCTTGGCACCAGCAACCCGGCTTCGAGCATGGGTATTTTACCCCTTCATTAAACGCCCAGCTGCGATCCGTGTTGTTAAGATCGAAGACTCATCTATATATTTAAAAGGCAAAGCGATTTTGTATGTATTTCTTTCGACACAGCTCCAGCTTAGAATCGATTTTGATTATTCTTTTTTTAAAGGAAAGCTCTCTATCTGTAGATGTGTCCACTTTACTTTTTTCCCATCTATATAATAAAAACTGTAAGGGGGACAATTTTTGTAATTTTGGATTTTCTCAAAAATATTGGCATACATTGATGTATTTGGTCGTATAATACTGATGCCAAAAATGACATTTTTATACCCGTATGGTGAAACCAAAGGGTATATTAACTTTGCCTTACCGTTTGTAACGCCAAGACCCCGTCATCACACATAAAAATGTATTACACCAGTGTGTTTAGAATGATAAACAAAATTGATTTTTGCATGTCCGTCTGTGGCGCGGATTGCGGGCGCACGGATTGAGCTAGAGACTTGAAATGTTGTGCAGATCCGTTTTTCGCAAAATGCGAGGCTAAGTTCGTTAATGAACAAAAATGAACCATTAGGGGTACCCCCCATACGAACGATAACGTTTTTTGCGAATATCTCAAAATCGGTGCATCTCACCAAAAAAGTGAGAGAACAAAAGTTATTTAGGATATGGTTCTGCATAAAACTCCCATACATCAAAATCCTATTGGAACAAATTTTAAAAAATCTTATTGGAAAGTTTGACTTCAAACTGGAATTTTGATACAACTGTTCGAATTTTGATTGGAATATCACTATACGAGTTTCTAATAATTGCCAGACTGGCAATTATAGGTTTTGTTATGCTTAAAATTTATGTTTGTCCGTCCGTCTGTATGTCGGTCGGTATTTCTGTCTGTTTGACTGAATGTTTGTTCCGGCATCACGCAAAAACGGCGCGGCCGATTTTGATCAAACTTTGCACACAGGTACAGTTATTGACAGAATAAAGGATATGATTCTTTTTGATGTCAATCCCTGTTTCTTCTGATATCTCTTACTCAAGGGTGTCGGATCCAGTTTAATAGCAACCCCTTTCCCTCTCTTGAAACCTCTTTATGCGCTTAAGGGTTTCGGATCCGGTTTTCACCATGAGAGAGGTCAGCCCGAAGGGAAAATTTTTGCTCACTAATATCTACCCCTCCTTTTTATGTATAGCTAACGATGGTATCTTTTTTCGGACAAAAACAGTATATTTCACCTAAAAATTTAAAAAAGTAGTAAATCGATTTGAAAAAACAGTATTTTTCGCAGTATAAATTTTATTCAATGAAAATTTGTGTCTTTGCTTTTAATTTCGACATTTTTATTCTTTTAAATTAACAATGGAAAGCAAAATCAAAGTAACGCGTTCTGAAGAAGGATGAATAATGACAAGACAGTAATCGATGGGGAAAGGAAGAAGCGAATCTATATGACATGTTGCCATCAATACTTCGCTGTTCGTCGTTTGAATGTATTTACACTTGCCATGTGTTGCCACTGTTTTGTGTTGCCACTGACGTTTTGCATTGCTATTAATAAATTTGAATTCCGAAACGTTAAAGAATTAAAGTTTTCTGAGTATTTAAATACAGTATTTTGGGGAAAAAAGCAGTAATGCAGTATTGGAGTCTGAAAAACAATATACATAATACTGCGAAAAACAGTATAGATACCATCGTTATGTATAGCCCTCACCTGCTATCTTCTGCAATTCTAAAGGGATTTGGTGCTTCAATGTATGACATGAATTAAAAAGAATGACATTTCCCACAATATTGTCTTTCCCCGTGTGGATAACCACCTTTTACCGTTATTGAATATATTGTAAGTAAACAGTACGATTTTGTAATACACCGTTGGGTCAAAAAGAAAAATGTCTCTAAAAAAATTTCCCTATTTTGGGTTAACTATATGCATTTGACTCGAGGCCGAAGGCCGAGTAAAGAGGAAGGCGAGAGCTGAAATATATTTAAATAATTTTACATAACATCTGCATACATCAAATTCCAACAATTCAAGCGCGAGGGGCGAGGCCGAAGGCCGAGTAGTTGTGGAGGCCGTAGGCCGACGGGGGCAGGGAGGCCGAAGGCCGACCTGCGGAAGGGGGATGAACCGCGAAGCGGTTCGGGGCGCAGCCCCTAGTATATTTTTTATATTTTAATGAAAAAATATCCACAACGGTAAAAGATAGCGGATAACAGTAAACGACAAAATTGTGCAAACATTATTCTCTTCAATTGATCTTATATTGGACCACCAAAAACTTGTTAATTTTCGAAATAATCGCAAAAAACTGTTTTTGATCCATAACGTTATATCTCGATACTGATTTGAGATATTGAGTTGTGGTAAAAGACAGAAGTGTAGAAAATTTTACTGTCTTCATACATAGGAGTTCTGACAAAACGTGTAATTTTAGAGCAAATTACCTTTTCAACGCAAGAACAATGAATGTGAAACCCCAAGTGGTTCGAAAGTTAGCCTGAGGTATAAAAAATGTCGAAAACTGTATGGAAGAATCATTGCGTCTAAGATGGTAGCTGACCATCCTCCTGCAATTCCCCGCCAAAAAAATGGTAGTGTGCACGAAACTAGAGAAAATTATCTTTTCAACGCAAGTATAACGAATTTGAAACCCCGACTGATTAAAAAGTTAGCCCGGGGCATAAAAAACATTGAATCCTGCATGATTCTTTGTGGAATGAAATGTCTTTAAGCAATTGCTAACAAAAGTTTTGGATACAGTAAACTTTTGGGCATCTAAAACGTTCCTTTTAATTTAGGGAAAAAAAGTTTCTCGATCAAAAACGTCGGTTTGAAATGGCTTTGTTTGGGAGCTGTGTTTTAAAAAAAATATATACGTTGAAAACAGTTTATTCGGTTGGAGAATATTAGCAAAAGGTAGGTTAAATTTATAACGTCTTACTTGACTCCTCAATTCACGGGATACTTTCGACTTTTGTAGACTTTGGTCGGATCTGAACCGCCGGTAAGCATCTATGCAGAATTTCAGTCCAATCGGCTCGGTAATTTTCCCGTAAAAGAGTAACATAGAGAAAATACTAATGACGAATCCGAATCGCAAATTTAGAGCACACTCTACTTTTAAGCAAAGTAACTTTGCTTTTTTTACAATTTTCGATTTTGTTGCCCCGGAGTAGAATTTGTCTGGAATACCCGAAAAAAATCGGGTTGTCAAAATGTTTATTTTCTTTTAATTTGGCCTTTTTTATGATATACTAGCAGACCCTACGTTGGCAGCTAAAAGTTTTTTGTATGAATTTTAGAATGCCAAAAAACCATAAATAACTTAAAAAGTTTTGGAAAAAAATGGTATCCTTACAGGACCTTCCGTTTAGAATTTTGAAAATTTAACATAGCTAAAACCTTGCTCCTGACAACACACATCATTTTGCAAAGAAGCGCGTAAAAATCGGTCCAGTAGTTTTTGAGTTTAGTAATATCGTACAGACATACATACAGACATACAGACAGACATTACATACAGACAGATAAACAGACAGACATACACAGACAGACATACACAGACAGATATATAGACAGACAAACATTAATTTTTATATATATATAGATTGTCCTGCCTGTGTATACTTATTTACCGATGTAAAAATAAACATGGATGATTTGTATGTAATCTAGAATCTATAATTCGTTGTAGGAAAATGTGGGAGAATGAAAGATGGCTCATACAGATGAGAATCTATTATTTTTATTGGTATAAATTGATGATGAACTATATACATTTTTTTAAATAATTAACTTGAATTAACAATATTTTTGACTATTCCAGACGCTATATAATTGTACCAACTTAAAATAATTTTAACTAATGCTAACATTTAGCGTAACGCGAGGGGATAAACAATATTTTTGGTTTTCTGATTTGGTGCATAGATGTACAGAGCTTTTGGAGTTCCTACTCTGGAGCAAGCAACATATAGTTGACCATGCGAAAAACATGGTTTTTCTAAATTTAGTCCGGCAACGCGCAGTGACTGCCCTTGAGCTTTGTTGATTGTCATCGCGAAAGCAAGACGCACAGGAAACTGTAGTCGTTTAAATGAGAAGGGCAAATCAGTGGGAATCATTGGAATGCGCGGAATCAGCACATCTTCTCCTTTACATTTGCCGTTAATAATTGTTGCTTCAATTACATTCGGCATCAGTTTTTTAACGGAAAGTCTAGTTCCGTTGCACAACTTTGGCGTGTTGAGATTCCGAAGGAGCATAATTGGTGAGCCAACTTTCAATGTCAATATGTGCGGTGGCATTCCAGCAGGCTCCAATGAATTGAGAAATTCTACTGGATAATTAACAGCTTGATCCTCTTCTGTAACTGCGTCAATGGATTTGTATTTCGTAACCGTACCAGGAATTTTTAATTGAATGTTATTATTAATTCGATTGACGTCATCATTCTTTGGAGCTAAGATAGCTCGCTCGCATAGCCAATCGTGATTCCTGAAATTGTTGGCGATGTTCGGGAAAACCTTATTTTCAAGATCTTCAATTGATGACTGAAGTTGACAGAAGTTCAGTGGGAACGATATCTCCTTTGTTTCAGGAATACCTGGAAGTTTGCCGTCGCCCATATCCAAAAGTTGCTTGGCAAATGTTTGTGCAGAAACATCTCCAAATAAATGTACACGCATATTGGTCGACAGTGTAATTTTCTTCACATGTCGCCAGAGAGCCGAATTCTTCAGACATGCGTTCAGCTCGTCTGCTGGAGTTGATCTTGGAATGACGGGCAAAGTTTGACGGAAATCACCGGCGAGCAATATTAGAGCTCCCCCCATTTGACGTTGATCGCTTCGGAAATCTCGCAGAGTACGATCAAGTGCTTCAAGCCCTTTTTTATGGGCCATGGTACATTCATCCCAAATAATGATTTGGCATGTTTTCAATACAGTTGCCATCCCAGATGTTTTTCCAATGTTGCAAACAGGATCTGCAGCTAGATTTAAATTCAATGGTAGCTTGAGAGCCGAATGCGCCGTGCGTCCTCCATCAAGTAGCGTTGCTGCAATCCCAGATGATGCCACAGCCAGAGCAATCTCATGCTTCATTCGAATTTCGGCGAGTATCAAATTGAGAAGAAATGTTTTTCCTGTGCCTCCTGGTGCATCAAGAAAAAGAAGTCCACCATTTCCGCCTCGTACATGATCCATAACTGTGTCGTACGCGAGTCGTTGATCGTTTGTTAAGCGCATTTTCTGAGCCTCAACATAAACCTGTAGCGCATCGACGTCATATTGTTTTTCTCGCAATACGTCTCTATCGACAACATCGTTTCTGTCACGTACCGGTGAAAATAGTCCAAGCTGATTGAGGATTTTGTTGTTAATCGACATACACATATCCTCAAGTGATATCAGTGCTTCATTGAAAATGTCTTCCGAATACTGTACATCCAGACCGGGGTTGTTTCTGCGTGCTCGGAGAAGTATGTCTTCGCTCATACTCTCTTTGTGTTTTTCCCATAGATCTTTGGGACCAGAAGGCGCACAGGTTGTCAAAATTATGGAGAACAGAGTTCGTATTTGATGAGCATTACGTGTTTCAGATGCTTCTGTCAATGTATTGTCCCAATGTTGATCATTTTCAAGCAAACCAAGTTTGAAAAATGCTTCTCTGTATGTCTGACACACTTGACCATCAATGGTTTTGATTGCTTGAAACGATGTTGGTCCTTTGACCACGTGAAGCAGCATTCGCAAATAGTAGCATTCAGCATTATTTGGATGAACAGTATATACTCGTCCCAATGTGGCAGTAGAAAATATGCCAGCTATCGAAGAATGCCTGGCGCCTCGTTTTCTTCTGCAAAATATCTTCGTCGATTGATTCCAAGTGTAATAGTTGGGAACTTCGTGATATAGCAACGTTTTTGCGAACTCGTCAGTTGCACACAATTGGAAAAAAGCGGTCAATGTTGTGTTTGGTGGATCTGCAGCTCTCTGGGGTGCATTCTCTTCCGTGAAGTAGACTCGTTGACCGTTTTCCAAGTGAACACTGAGATGGATGACAGCAGGAAAACGTTCATGAATGTCGAAACCTAGGATTCTCCATACAGCTTACTGCTAATATAACGTCCCATTTGAAATTGTTCGACTTCATTCACGGGTGCGTTGGGATTCGCAAGTCCGAAAACTGCCATATCGCTGCCTTTATTAACATATTTACATATGTATTTAATAGATTTAACCGAATTGCAGGCCTCCACGTTAATATGCGCATTGAATGATTTGGAAAGAATAGGAGAGTATGGCACAATCCATTGATTATCAATTTCAAAATCAACGTTATTGATTTTTATAGTTGCTGTGTGTCCCCCATCATCTGGTTTTCGTCGTCTGTACAGCGGATAACCATCGCCACCAGTTTGCGTTTCTTGGAGCATCTGACGTGGATAATTTTTGGTGCATTTTCCATCTTTCATGCATGGTGAATGAGGGTTGTGTGGTCCACATGGTCCGTGAATCATATGTTTTTTCACGATTTTAAATAATTCTGGATCTTCTTCCGGATCGGGCAGCTCAGCAGTAATGATATCGTCAATTTGAGTAGGAAGAATTTTTTCAACCAACCAAATTAAGATATGGGCATGTGGTAAACCTCTTTTCTGCCATTCAATCGAATACATCCAGCAGCGAGTTTCTCCGTATATATGGCTGTTAGTGATGAGATCGATAAAATGTATCAATTTTTGTTTGAAAACTCTCGCTGTGAGGTCATGCCGATGGGATGGTTGCTGGCCAGGCAGAAGTAAATCTTTGATTTCGGTCCAAGATGGATTGCATGTGAACGTGATGAAAAGATCTGGACGTCCATACTTGCGAACATATGTCAGAGCATCCTGAGCATATTCGTGCATGTGTCTTGGACTTCCAGTATACGAAGCCGGAAGTATAACCTTTTGTCCAATGTCAGTAACTGTTCCATCATTCGCAATAGCATCTCGTAAATGAATATACTGTTCGACTCGAAGTTTCGATTGATTGTAACGAATGTAATTCAGTCGTTCGCTTTCGACTTTAGCGTACATATCAACGATGAATTGTTGGAAAAGTTGACGACACTTCAGGATGTGGTTAGATTGTTGTGCTCGAATCATGATGCGATATGCATAAAAATCCATACAACTGATTTTTTTCGTTGTCGTAGCACCTGTGACGGGATGGGTTTGATACAATTCGAGATGATATCCGTCTACTCCACGCGGAAACAGTATTGGATATTGAAGTGCATCGTACGATCGGTGTGTTTCAGCAACACGTTGCTTGGTTTGATCTCGTCTGCTTATAACAATATCTCGCCGGTTAATCTCTGTTCCGACAATTACAGCTGCTACTTCAGGGACCGTTGGAGCATTGAAGCGTCTTTCATGCTCATTCAACGGCGTTTTATCTGCCCTAATAATGACTTTAAAGTCATCTGCCCTTAAATTTTCTAATGCGGATTTGAAATCTCGGACCAAACAGTTGTGCTCGTGGAATAATGCTCGCAATTCAGCAATAATTTTCCGATCTGTTGTTACACTAAATGCACATCGTCGATCAATCTCTTCCTCGACATTGTCCATGAAATATATTTGCAAAAACTGTGCATCTTCTTCGGGCGCAGGAAGAAGTGAACCAATCTGATGATACACTTGTCCTTGGACTTTGAATGTAGGCATGAAATTACCATATTTCACAATATTCGTCGCTCCAAACGAGTTGTAGTTCCGAATATGTTGTAGAAAATGTTTGGACTCCCGATTAGCTCCAGCCAAATAAGTTGAAAGTGGTTCTGGTGGCTCAGCCAGTGGTGGCAAATTGACTTTGCCATTGGAGCAACACATGCCAGGCGTTTCTCTTTGAAATTTCTTAGCGCCACAATGAGAGCACAAATTAGTCATTTTACCAATGACAACATGGCGATTACTACTGTAATCGTAGTCTTTATCGTAATTGAACGCCGCTTTCTTGAGATCGATTCTCGTTCTTGATTGACTGCGCCGTGAGCGTTCAGTTTCCCGGCGCGCGTCCCGCTCTTCAGATGTTTCAGCAGCTCTTGAAGTAGAGGCTCTGATCCGCTCAGTTTCTTGGCGTGCGTCTTGCTTTTCAGATGTTTCAGCAGCTCTTGAAGTAGAGGCTCTGATCCGGTCAGTTTCCCGACGTGCGTCTCGCTCTTCTGATGTTTGAGCAGCTCTTGATGTAGAGGCTCTGCTCCGCTCAGTTTCTTGGCGTGTGTCTCGCTATGGGATGTTGCGGAAATGTACGCTCTTCAGATGTTTCAGCAGATCTATTGGCTGACGATTGCCGCGTATGTCTGGTTGATCTTCCAATGTTTGATTTTTTGAATGGCATTTCAAATAATTTCCGGTACTTAATTTCCAGTGCTTAATGTTCGTTGACGATGCCTTAATTGTCATGAAAAACTAAAATCTTTATTATTTACTTTTTCCTTTGATTTTCTGATTTCCTTGATGTTCCAATTTCTGCTTTTACTCTTATTCACTTCCTCACAATAACCATTTTTTTTTTATTTGTCTGCTTTTCTCCGTGCTCAATGTTACTTTTCTCAC
This sequence comes from Chrysopilus asiliformis, assembly GCA_964034945.1. Lineage (NCBI taxonomy): Eukaryota > Metazoa > Arthropoda > Insecta > Diptera > Rhagionidae > Chrysopilus > Chrysopilus asiliformis. Next base: position 75,455,912 of record OZ035960.1, on the reverse strand, counting down.
TTCTACAATTTTTACAGGTAATTTCTTTCACCTTCAAAAATCACTTTCACAATTTTCTACTTTTTGTTGTAACCTAGTCGACTGACTTTTAACAACTGATTTATTACTCCTTGGTTCTCTAGTATTTATATCCTCCTAGCGCCTTTGTTATTTCACAATCGGTATATTAGTAACCTATGTTGTTTGTGGCTCCGCCCATTTCTGCCGAAAAGTTGAAAAAGTAATCTGGAAAAACCAAGCAAGCTGCAATCGACTTTCGATTTAATCGTCATTAATAATCGATTAATCGATCAACACATGTTTGATAATACCCCAGATGGAAATGAAGCTTATAAAAAGTCCTAAGCGTATGGATGGTATTCGATAAAAACAACGCATGGACAACAAAAATTCCAAAAATTGTACCTAGTTTTTATTAAAAGAAAGTATTTTTTCTATAAAATGGATGTTGGTATGTATGTAGGTATATCAGATTAATAGACTCAAAAACTCGACCGATTTTTATGCGGTTTTTGATGATCCGCGCACTGCCAGGTGCAGATTTTTAGCTATGTTAGATTTTAAAAATTCGAAACGGAAGGTCTTGTAAGATTAACGCAAATATCCCTTTTCCAAGTTTTTCCGGAAAAATTGACAATATGAGGTTTTCGGGGTCGCTGATTACGAATCTGGCGTTGGAATTTCAAAATTCGAAACGGAAGGTCCTGTAAGGATAACACAAATGTCCTTTTTATAATTTTTTGTCGGGAAAACGGGGCACTATGCGGCCAATAGGTCTTGTGAGCGGACATAATTTAAAAAATGTGAGTTTTAAATTTGTCAAAACGATAGATTGTAGGTGCTGTAGAACCGTATGAAGTTATTCGATATTTTATCAAATATTGGTACTTCAAATGTCCAAAAACAAAACTCGAAATAGATTTATTGATTTTCAAAATTTTTATGAACTTTAAAAAGTTACCATTTCCTTATATTTCTACCTAAACTTTTTTTTAAAACTCGAAATAGATTTATTGATTTTCAATATTTTTTATGAACTTTAAAAAGTTACCATTTCCTTATATTTCCACCTAAACTTACAAACTATTAGAATTAGCTTTAAAATGGGGAAAAAAGAAACCAGATATGTTGATTTTGGGCTTAGTTGTGATATATTTTGTAAAGTACATAATTTTTCATAAAAAAATTGTATAAATGTTGAAAATCAACAATGGCCGCTAAGCGACGTTAAGCTGAAACCTTTTTTACCTGATAGAAGACACATTTTGACACCTAAAAAACCATATGGGATGTTGCGGAAATGTACGTGGAAAATACAGTAAACAATATTAAAATCATGGTTGGAGCTATTTCTTTTACCAGACAAAACTGATTTTGACTGAATTATAAATTATAGTTTTATTTATTTTAAATATATTTGAGGACTAAAAATTGTTTTTTATTTTGGTAAAAACTTATTAAGAGAAACCAATAAAAAAAATTTAATTGGTATTTTTAGATAAGGGAAATTATAAACCCAGATTAATAACATTATTTTATTGCTCCGACTTAAAAATTTACCTGCAACATATGGCGATTATAAAATAGTTAATCAAGGATATTTTTGGGTAAATCCTATTGGTAATTAACACAATAAATTAAGTCCCAGGAATTATGGGTGCAATTAAGCCCCAATTAGTGATCAGTAATAAGTAATTAATTAGGGATCAGTACTGACTGGGGGTGACTCACGTAATCACTTATCTTCAGGTAGAACCTTTATAATTTTTTGGTCTAGGACTACTCAGTCCATTTCTAATCTTTTTACCGGCACCTAGTGCCGTCTATTATTTGCTAATTCAGTTGTTTTTCTGCTTGGGTATCCCTTACTGGGTTCTAGCAACCCTCTGGAGTACTTTTTGGCCATATGAATATTTTGAAAAATTTTAAGTTTGGGTTTTTGTTATTTTTTTCCTTATAATTCACTTTATTTTGTTCCAATGTTGTGCATGATCTTTACGCTCTATTTCGATAGCGAAAAAGCTGCTCCTGAGAATCGGTCCAGTAGTTTTTGAGTCTATTAATCTCATACATACATCTATACCAACATCCATTTTCTTACACATGGATTTAGAATGCCAAAAAACCAACTTAAAAAAACTTGAAAATCAACGTAATCCTTACAGGACCTTTCGTTAGTGTTATTGAAACTGAAACGCCGGATTCGTAATCAGCGACCCTGAAAACCCCTTAATACCCATTTTTTCGGGAAAAACGGGAAAAAGGACATTTGCGTTATCCTTACAGGACCTCCCGTTTCAAATTTTTCTAAATCTAATACCGGATTCGTGATCAGCGATCCCAAACATAATGCCAATCTTTCCGGGGAAAAAGGATATTTGCGTTATCCTTACAGGACCTTCCGTTTCGAATTTTAAAATTCCAACAGCAGAGCCGTGATCAGCGACCCCAAAAACCCCATAATGCAAATTTTTCCGGGGAGAAATGGGAAAAAGGATATTTTCATTATCCTTACAGGACCTTCCGTTTCGAATTTTGAAAATCTAATACCGGATTCGTGATCAGCGACCCCAAAAACCCTATAATGTAAATTTTTCCGGGGAGAAATGGGAAAAAGGATATTTTCATTATCCTTACAGGACCTTCCGTTTAGAATTTTGAAAATCTAATACCGGATTCGTGATCAGCGACCCCAAAAACCCCATAATGCAAATTTTTCCGGGGAGAAATGGGAAAAAGGATATTTTCATTATCCTTACAGGACCTTCCGTTTAGAATTTTGAAAATCTAATACCGGATTCGTGATCAGCGACCCCAAAAACCCCCTTATTCCGATTTTTCCGAGGAAAAACGGGGAAAAGGATATTTTCATTATCCTTACAGGACCTTCCGTTTCGAATTTTGAAAATCTATATAGCTAAAAACCTGCTCCTGGCAACGCAGATGATTTTGCAAAAAACCGCGTAAAAATCGGTCCAGTAGTTTTTGAGTTTTGTAATCTCAAACAAACAGACAGACAGACAAACAGACAGACAAACAGACAAACATCAATTTTTATATATATAGATAGTGACTTCCAAATGTAAATAATATGTACAGTGGAAATTCAATGTGTACAGTGGAAATGAAAAGCAATACATTTGCTTCCACTGATCTAAAGATTGCTCGTTCTGCTTGAAACCATTGGAATAGGCAAATTTTTCGTAGTGGTCTAAAATTTGCCCATCGAACACGAGTTTTCTGAGTAAGCGTCGCACATCTATCCCGCTTCATCAGAAGCTCCAAATGGTTCGAGTTATAGGGAAATGGATCGTTAAGATTCGCCTGGTATCACAATGGGTCATTTCTGGCCTAAGTGTGCCTTTTTGGCAGCCACTCCAACCTAACCTAAGCATTTTTCAAACAAAAATGCAAGCCATTCGAATACGAAATAAACTTCGGATTCACTTTACCCCCTCTTCTTACTCCCTTTACCACTCGGGCTACTTTTCAATGAGTCTATGTTAGAGCTGGGCCCCCGATGATTTTCTATACCGAATTTCAGCTTATCGACTCGGCAGTTTTCCCGCGAAAGATTAACATATGGGAAAAATAAAGCTTCACACTCATTTTAAAGACGTAAATCCGGCGAGTATTATGCCGAATTTCAGGCCGATCGGCTCGGTAGCGAAAGTTACATAGAGGAAAAGCCAAAATTTGGATGCACTTTACCTACTCTCCATGCTCTCCCCACCACTTGAGCTACTTTTCAATAATACCTATGTTGGAACCAGGGCTACAGTGAACATCTATGCCAAATTTCAGTTAAATCGGTTCAGCCGTTTTAACTTGAAAGAGGACCAGACTGACACCAACTCATTTTTAAAGCCTTTTATTAATTAGCTTGGCTTCGTGTTTGTCTGTCAGTCTATCTGTCCCACTCATCCGATTGTCCGATGACAATACAATATTTTCTCCAATTCGTCCTTGCGAAGATAAGGGAAGGTCCTGTAAGGATGACGTGTTTATCCTTTTCCTTAAATTTTTCGGGAAAAATTTCATCTGGGAGTTTTTGGGACCGGCGAATCCGATTCTGACATTAAGAAGTCTGTAAGGATAACGGGAGGCCCTGTTAGAATAATGTGACTAATCATATATGAAATGACTAAAAAAGATAAAATTTAAAAAAAATATGAAAAAAAATTTAAAAGCTTTCATTTAAAATAAAATCACAAAAAAGAAAAAAAAATTTTTTGGGCGCTGTATATCAGAAAAAAAATTGAAATGAAAAGAAGATTAAAACCTACAATCAATATCGCCGAAAAAATTATTTTTTTCCTTAAAAAAAATTGTTTCCTCATTGTTTCCATTTAAAATTTAATTTCATTATTATTCAATTGCGGGAATGAGAAATCTGGCACTTGAATAGAAATGGTTTCGGTAGAAGCAAAAAACCTCTCTGAAAAAATATGGCCGAACCAAACCAAACCATTTTTGAACAAGCTGCTTGAACGGAACCAAAAACCAATTTTTTTTATTGGTTTGGTTCGGTTTATATTTAAATATTTAGGATTGAATTTTAAATATTTAGGATTGAATTTTTTTAAATATTTAGGATTGAAAGATTAACATAGAAAGTTCCTAGAACCCAAAGAAAAAGCAAGGTGTCTGTCTCGTAGAGACGGCCAGAAGACGTAGATCCGCCTACAACGATCGCCAATAGATCTTTAAGTAAGAAATTTTAGTGAAAAGGAAACTAAAGAAACAATTTGATTGACCGTAATGTTACGGGATTTGACTTTCCGTTTGGTGAATTTTGGCATCTTGTACCTAAAAATCAAATTTCACTTGCAACACAACGAACAATGTTTAATAGGGCATTTTCATAAATGTACTCGGAACTTACGCAAATTGCACAAAACATTTTCTTCGTAAACTAAACGAATAACATAAACTGGGTTATTTATTAAGAAAAATCTTTTGTGTTATTTGCAGAACTTGAATTTATGAAAACGCCCATAGATAAAAAACAAGAATGCACCGATATTTCTTGCCGATGACGTAGCAAAATGGTGGCTGTTAAAATGCAACCAGCAGACCTGTGTTTAATTCGGCCATGCGATCGATGCACATTTTTCCTTCTCCCCCCAAGTTAAGATCGAAATTGTTTCTCTTTAAGTTTTCCGCTCTTGTTCAAAGCGGTTTGTATGCTTTGCATAAAAATGAATGAAAGGTTCGAGCGATGGCTGATTTTGGGTATGATGCACACACACATATAAGTATGCATTTCATTATAGTAAGAGAGCGATATCTCGGTCCCAGCATTAAAGTTGTGTTCTCAAAGCAAATTAAAACCATAATATTTTCTCGTTCTTTGGAGCGTTTTACTGAAATTCTGAATTTCGTTTTCTCGAGAGTGATTTTTATTTTCAATTTTTTTCAATTCCTCCAAAGCGAATTGAACCGAAATAATATGAATAGCCAGAATCAGAACAACCCATTTAGAGAAGAGAAACAATCAAGTTCTATATGAGATTCAATACACACAAAGAAAGCATAAAAAGAGTATACATGTGAAATCTGTACTGCAAGCAGCAGACACAGCATAACAGCAGCAGTGAAAATTTAGATTTTGCTTTTTAAAAACATAATTGCACATAGTTTAACATAACCAAATACCCTATACAATGCTTTAATGTAGCCCTCATCTTATAACACAGGTTTTGTTCAGATATCACCACAAACTATCGAGTTTCATCGATTGCAAATTTGTTATCATGGCAGCAAGCCGATTTTCTATTTTGTACCCCCATTACCAAAATCCAAGACGTATCCACGTCAAAACAAAGTTTGTTAAATTTAGATCAAACAAATGATGCCACTGGTACCAAAAAAATAATAATATGGCTGCTAAAATTCTGATAATGTTAAACGAGTGCCACTTCCACTAAAGACTTCAACATTTTAGAATTCTGGGGAAATTATCACATTAAAGAACTAATGCTACATTTACACGAATGACAAATTTGTCATTTTTTTCTTGTCATTATGTTAATTCCCGTGTAAATGGCATAATTTTTGTAATTTTTTCTGTCAGAAAATGTCAATCTCTCATAAAAGAATGAACTTGTCCATTCTTTTATGCCAGATTGTCATTCGTACAAACGAAATATTAGTTATGACAACTTTAGTATTCAACTTTTGTCATAACTAATATTGCGTTTGTACGAATGACAATCTGGCATAAAAGAATGGACAAGTTCATTCTTTTATGAGAGATTGACATTTTCTGACAGAAAAAATTACAAAAATTATGCCATTTACACGGGAATTAACATAATGACAAGAAAAAAATGACAAATTTGTCAACCGTGTAAATGTAGCATAAGTAATCTTGCTGCCATTGTCCTTGCAGTACCGGCGACCCAGGTAACGGTCGAAATGGCGTTTTCAACTTTGAAGTTCGTGCTGTCGTATAAACGGGCCAATACTGAAGATGTTCTGCTTGAAGATATCTTATTAATAAATTTAAATAGCAAATAAGCAAATAACTGAACGTTAATCCATATATCGATATAAAATATCAAATTTTACGAAAGAGCTAAAAACCTTGTTAAATAATTTTAATTCTCATTTAAAGAAAACTGACCGAGAATTAAATGAAGTTCAGTTTTCTTTTAATGAGACTCAGTTTTCTTTAAATGAAACTTTTTTAAAATAAATTTTTTTAGTCGATTTTTTTATCTGAACCAAAACCGAACCAAAACCAAGAATTTTATTTTCCTTTGAACCAAAACCATAAATTTCAAAACTTGGAAACCAAAACCAGATATCGAACTAGTCCCTGAACCAGAACCGAACCTTTTTCAAAAAACATTTGGTTTGCATCTCTGAACTTGACTTACGACATTCTTCAATGTTAAATTTTCAATTCACTAAAAAATAACACTTGTTAATTGTTCTACGATGTTAAAGATTCACAATTCCAGATTGAGCAGTTTTCTTTCAAAATCAGCAAAAAAATAAAATGCTTCCCAATATCAACGTTTTATCGTACTTACAAAAACGTCAGAAATTTGATATCTTTTGTATTTACAAAAACGTCAGAATTTTGACAACTATTAGCACGAGTTGACAAATATTTTGACACCAACTTCATAAAAATCGGTCGACCCATTTAGGCGGTAGCCCGTAAATAGTTTACATAATAAAATGATAATATAAACAAAAAAAAATTGTCCCCCTCTTGAATTTTGGTTTATGGGAAAGAAAAAAAAATCGTTTTCAAGAAAATTGCAAACATCTTTTCTATTTGTATTTGTATGGGGCAGGATGGAAGTGGTTCAAATTTTTCCGATTTTAACTGTTGATAAAAGCCTTTTCTGTACCAAACTTTAACCTTCTACCTCAATTAGTTGTCGAGCTTTCAAATGTTTTATACTCTATTTTTCATCATATAAGCAAAGAATAGGTATCTGAAGAAGCGAAAGAAAGGACAAAATTGTTTGATGAGTGGAGAGTCCGTCCGATAAAACTATAGCTGTCGTCTTGTCTGCATAAGAACACGAAATTCAATGTGTATGTGAGACAAGATGTCGGAATTGAGAGAATTATCATATGGGGGGCTGCCAGATGAACATTTGGCAAATTATAAATTTAAAAAATATTGAATCTAAATTCATGCTAAAAAAATTTAAATAATCTAACCAAGGCATAAATTAATATGTGATTTTCCACACCACCTTCAGCTAAATTCTCACTTCTTCATTCAGCAACCATAACTAATTTAATAAAAATCTATTGCTTGGCTTTTAGTTTTATAACAAGTTTCAACAATATGTTTATTAAATGAATTAGTTTATAGTTCTATGAAGCTCTTACTCAATTTTTAGAAAAATCGCACATTTCAGAATTCAATAATTTAAAACAAAATGTGTTATTTGGATATCTTAAATGTCAGTAGTAGACAATGAAACCACAGGACAAGCATTTTTCCGAAGACGATTTGCGGAACAAAACATTCTTTCGTGGAAATGAAGTTCGCAAACACGATCAATGCTAGTGCCTTTTATGTTTATCAAATCTTGCCGATTTATCGAAGTTAGCCAAATTTTTTTCCTAAGATAAATTGAAGGATTTATTTTAACCCTAATCCGTATTTTGTGTCAATTTGACACAATTTTCGAATTCAAATCCACTTATTTCTTTGTTTTTTTTTTATTAAATTGATCTGAGATCGCAAGGTAAAAATCGTATACGAATTTTTAATTTTTCTAATTGGCTTCACCGTTAGGTGTCACATGGTCGCTGTACAAAAAATTCCCTTAATCTGTAGTTCATGTGTCAAATTGACACAATGGTAAAAACTTAAACATTACGCTGCGCCAACAAGATGTTTCATGCACATTTTTATACCCGTATGGTGACACCAAAGGGTATATTAACTTTGCCTTACCGTTTGTAACGCCAATATCCCGTCATCGCACACAAAAATGGATTACACCAGTGTGTTTAGAATGATGAAAAAAGTTGAATTTAGCATGTCCGTCCGTCTGTCCGTCTGTCTGTCCGTCTGTCCGTCTGTCCGTCTGTCCGTCTGTCCGTCTGTCTGTGGCGCGGATTGCGGGCGCACGGATTGAGCTAGACTTGAAATTTTGCGCAGATCCGTTTTTCGTAAAATGCGAGGCTAAGTTCGTTAATGGGCAAAAATGGACCATTAGGGGGGGTACCCCCCATACGAACGAAAACGGTTTTTGTGAATATCTGAAAAACGGTGCATCTTATCAAAAAAGTGCAAGAACAAAAGTTATTTAGGATATGATTCTACATAAAACTCCCATACATCAAAATCCGATTGAAATAAATTTTAAAAATTCTTATTGGAAAGTTTGACTTCAAAGTGGAATTTTGGTACAACTGTTCGAATTTTGATACGAATATCACCATACGGGTCTCCAATGATTGCCAGATTGGCAATTATAGCTTTTGTTATGTTTTTATTTGAATTTAAATGGTATCAACAGAAATACAATTGGCCATTGTTTCCAAAAAAAAAAAACCTAATTCCAATGTCCACAGTGTACGATGTGATATATGTGTAAAATCTACTTGTCCATCTGACCGTTTCACAAATTGTGAAGAATGTGGAACCAACATTCAATTTTCTTGATTCCTTTTTTATGTAATTTTGTATGTTATTAATAAGAACAAATTATTTTTTTTTTGCTTTTCTCAATAAAAAAAATAATGATCAATCGAGAAAACTTAAATTTTGTTACAATTAACACTAAAAATATGGGATTTTCTGGTGTCAATTTGACACATGAAATACTTTTAAGTAACTTTAAATGAGATACGGATGAGGGTTAAAGGAACATTATATTTTAGAAACCGAAATTATCAAATTTCATGTATTTAAAATAAAGCACAATGGTAAGGAATTGCCTTTTAAATTGTCGCGCTTAATTTCAACTACAAAAGAAAACAGCTGGCAATACTACCCAAATACCGCTTTGACAGTTCAAAACAAACTCCAGTGTCGCGGAAATTTAGTAAATTTTATCGGTAAATATGTCGATTCCAAAACATAAAATTGTGATTTCACGTTGCGAGGTATTTCAATTTGATGTAAGTGTTGTTTTTTTCGCCAAGTGTTGTTTTTTTATTGGCAATTTTAGAAGAAAACCAAAAAATTTACCTTTCCATCGGTATCGGAAGCCTGAAAAATTTTCTTTCTGGGTTTTTCTTGAAACATTCGGTGACAAATAAACATTCGGTGACAATGCATTTCAAAAATTTTATTCGTGCCATTATTATTCAGTGGGGAAACCTATTTTGGCTCAGTGAAAAATACGAAAAATGATTTGTTCAATGCCTCAACAAAATGTAAACAAATGGGGCCAGCCGCATTATGTTTGTGTTTGTGATGAGAGAAAATTTCGTGTTTAAGGTGAGCCAATAAGCTGCTGTTTATGTCACAGCAATTTAAGAAAAAAAAAACAGCTTAACGCAGCTTTTTAACAAAAATTTCATTTAAAAATGACTCGTGGACCTTCTTTGCTTATAGTTCGGTTACTAAATACAGTTTTTATGTAAAAAAAAATGTGATTTTCGAATTTTGATCTCAAAATATTCGGTCATTTGGATCACCCTCTCACATTGCATAAACTCCATGATTTTTTGTTTTTTTGCAGAGACCATTTAAGTGTGCATGACAGAAAGAGACTTACCTTTTGCCTGCACATTTAAAACGTTTTTTTCTATATCGCATATGCTCACTCTAACGTGGGTTATGAGAATTTCGGTTTCTTTCGCTTCTTCAGATACTTATTCTTTGATATAAGGTTTAGTTATGTAAGTATATTCCCACCGCTAGGTGGATTCAGTTGCTTTATGTATCGAAAACTTGATATTTTGGATAAATATATGAAACAATAAACCTAATGTACTTAGTATTCCGCATATTTTGACAAATTCAAATAACATTGTATTTATACAAGTCTTTAAAACAGTCTTTCAGTGGTTACAACCTTATGATTATCGAAAATCAAATGATTTCTGAAAAGACACGTTTAAACAAAAAATGTATAAGTAAAAATGTGTTTTTTAACTTGACCACAGCCGCGAAAAAGTGCGTCCACACAGCAAAGTTTTATATTAGTATTACGACAATATTAACCCTCATACAAAAAATAATGAAAACCCTTAAAATCTTATACCTAGAAGCCAACGTTGATAAAACCAAGCACTACTGTCATTTGGATCGGTAAACGCAGCTGTCAGCACAAGATCTAACTCCTCTTTACATTTTTCCTCGCTAATAGCTCTATTCGGATTTGTTGGATGCGGAAATAATAATGGCAATAATTTACTTCGATAATGCCAGGAAGAATAATTCGAGAAGTTGTGTTTTATCTTTTCTGTACAGAATTCCAATTCCCTGTCCGGTTTTATTCCTGCCTTTGCTACAACAGATCTTCGATAGTCCCAACAATGAACTTGATTAAGAAAATGTAATTAATATTAGTCTAAGTAGATAAAGGCGATCAATATACAATTTCGTTCGTCCATTTTCAAATAATTGTTGCAGAGTAAGACTTCCTTGTCCCAGTCTGGATTTGGGCTATTTCCCAAAACCCAATATCGATGATGCCAAGCACCATAGGACTTGGAATTGACCATAAGGCATTGCTCGGTAAATGAAAGATCTTTATTGTACATTTTTTGCTTGTCCCTAAAATAAAGTTTGAGGGTAGGAATTTAATTACAGAATTTTCGTACTCATCTCGCAATGCCAATTGCAGATTCAGCAAACAGTCCTTTCTTATGTTCCATAAAGTATATACATCAGCGTTCCGCAGTAGGATTTGACTGGTTAGCGATAACATATCATCATCATGTTCATCATTTTCCCGTTTATCAAAAATCTTAGTCATACATTCTCTATAGGCCTTTACTTGTAATCCCTGTTCCTTTTTCTTCCGAGCCTCCTCTTCAGCAGTAGTTCGAACTTTCAGTCTTCCATGCTGCAAATAAATGGATAATACAAAAAAATGTTTTATTTTATGGAGATTCCCACTCACCATTTTAAACCGTTTTCAGCAAAACTGTCATTATTTTATTTCCTTTACATATTGTCATCTCGCTCTATTAAATATTTGATTCCCAAAGATTCTTCTTCGATGTAAGTCTGTAAGATATTAGGTAAGCAATTTAGTGTTGCCGTCATGGGTAAGTAGAGACCCTGTCATCGGTCAGTCACAAGAACAAATCTTTAATTTCCCAGTGAACAAAAAATGTCTTATTAAGGCATTATAAAGGCATTATCCTAATGCATTATCTTTACCTTATTGTTGCCTTAGTTTTGTATAGGCCATTTCCTCTTATATAAGGCCTTACAACTAAGGCAACATTAATAGTAGATGTTTTTTTCCCCGGTGGTGGCGCTGATTGCTTAGATGGTAAAAATCTTTGCTTATCGTTGTTGTTTTAACCCTTCTGTTACCCTTCGAAAAAACTACATAGCGTACCCTTTGGGTCATAGGATGACCCACATTTATTTGCAGGCATTTCATACAAAAAAATTTAAAAAATATTTATGGTTTGTGCTGGTTGCAGTAAGTGGAGGTAAAAGTAGCGCTATGTCAATGATCTGGGCGAATTGGTATTTGCAAATGTTACAGGAAGTGAAAGTTTTCTTTGTCGTGGTTCTATTGGGGCAAACACCACATCGTTTGCGTTTGTTTTCATCCTGTCTTACTTCATGTGATTGCGGTTGTGAAGATGATCCTGGTGTATCATTCTTGTTGTGATGATGTGTTGCTTCCTCAGTTCGTATGTGTTCCACTATAGCTGCGGACGCTGTCGATCTAGGAAGTCGTAGTCGGCGAGTAATCAGTGGCCGCACAAGGCATTCACCCAGCTGTTGCAAGAAATGTCGACGTTTTTCCATTTTGCTATGGTTCCAATTGGGGTTGATTTCTGTCCATAAAATGAATGCATTTAACGCAGACAAATCAATAAAATTGCTAAATAAACCCACTGCCCAATGGTTCGTTTAACATTTACACGAGTAAGTGCGTACTAATTGATCCATGGTGTCGACCCACCCTTTCGTCGAATTATGAAACTATATGATCTCGGGAATTTTTTTGGGTGATCATGCATAACTTTTTTTCGTGGTCAGCAATTTGTATTTCTTTGGAACATGGCCCACAACCGTCATTTCCCAATCAAATTTGCTTGAAAACACGGGTTCTGTACGAATTTGGGTCGGCGTTGCATATACAGGCAAGAAACTTTTGTTTTTGCGGACGGTACCAACCAGCGTAATTTTTCGCTTAGCAATTCTAATGCTAAATTAGAATATGCCTTCCATATTGCTAAAGTGGATAACATCTTTTTTAAGTGTGACAGTCAAACATAAATTGAAGGAATCTTTCAGTTCAGAAATTCGTTGAACTGCAAACGACGTTACACCAACACGGCTGTGAATAATATTTGCAACTGGCGACAAATAATTGTTACTATGGGGTGTTGTATGCCAAGTAACTTGTTTATTCTTACTGAAATATATTCGGTTTTCAGGTATATCATTCTGATGATCATCTAAATCACTGGTGTCAATACTTTCGACATCGTCCATTTCACTTTCCAGCTCTGGCTCGAAATCTTCGTCGTCGCTATGTTTATCACCAAGCGTATCATCATTTTCTAAACCTTCAAAACCTTCAGGGTTTTCTTCTTCATAAGCATTTAGAACTTCTGCTATTTCATCGTCTAATAAGGGTTATAATAACATAGTATAAAACCTATTACAAATTGAAAATATGGAATAAAAAAAATTACTTGCTAAGCCTCCCCGCTGATATTTTTCAGACATAACTATTTTTTTATTTGTTTTATAAAACATATTCACGCTTTAATTCAATCTATGCAGAAACTTGAATCACATAAAATGAGACTGCAATAAAACAGTTTCTCAATAGAAAAATAATGGGTCATGTGATGACCCAAAGAGACGGCGTGCATACAAGTAGTGTTGCCGTTAAACTAAAATACATTTAACGAAAATAATTTATTTTCCTAAAAATATTTTAAAATTCATACACTGAGCTCGAGGGAATTCGAAATTAGAGAATGCAAAATGTAAAAATGTTGAGATTGTAATCGATTTGGGTCACTAAATGACCCAAAGGTAACAGAAGGGTTAAATAAAAAAGAGGTTTTTCTTTTTTTTTAATATATTTTGTAAATAAATTTTTAATTTAATAAATTAACTATTATTGCATGTTATATAAAAAAATTAAAGCCTTCAGTGGCGAAATGAAAACAAATAAAGCCTCCATTGGCATTTGTTGAGATTCTGAAAAAAAAAGAAAATGCAATAATTAATATATTAAATTGGTTTTTGGTAAATGCGATTGAAATGGTTTCTGTTATACATTGAAAAATACTTTTACGAAAATAAAATACTAAACCATTTAAATCTCAATTTAAAAAAAATGAATTATGCATATTATTGTTTTTTTGGTACAACAAAGGCTAAATTCGTATATAAGATAAGTTACAGAAAAGAGTATAAAGGTAGAAATAGATACTGCGATGGTCGTACCGACTTGTGTTGGACCGATATCGGGCCGACGGTTGAATACAGCACACACACGTTACGATTTACTTGCGATTTTGATCGAATAATCAGTTTTTACTAGCAAATATCACTCGAACAACACAGCACAGCTGTGAAATAATATCTTATCGACGGTCGCATGGCAGACCACAAAGATACAATCGGCCGCGTGCGACCGCAGGTTTTGGCTCAGCGACGCACAGTGGTTCGAGATCGTTTTCTATTGGTCAAAATTCAATATCTTTTGATCCATTGAAAGTTTTGAAATGCGGTTTTTTTTATTAAATAGAAGAGTTTTCAAGCTTTATTTATCATAAAGTTTCATCAAAATCGGATAACTAGTTTCTGCGATATTGTCAAATAAAGCTCAACTTTTTATGTTCTGTTCATTCTTTAGTAGGAAAGTAGTTGTTTTGATTTGAATAATTTTGAAATATCATAAAATATGACTTTTTGTTACTATTATTAAATTTTTGTGAAATTCTATAAGTAGTTAAACATAGTAAATTTATTGTGAAAGTAGATTTTATTAGTAACACCAAATTAAATAACAATTTAACTAAAATTGGTTTATCATACAAATTTTATTAACATCGATCATTAATTAAATTTTGTCTAGGGGTAATTCTTGTATTTCATCTATAATTTGAGAGGGGTTTGTATCATGTAATATAACTTTTTAGCTTCTTCATCTAATTCCAAATGTGGCGATTTCCATTGGTGTCTAATGCTCGAAACGAATAGGACTGATGTTACGAGCCATATGTTAAATAAGTCTTCATTTCCGCTATTCCTTGACATTTTCCCGGTGTTATGTTCTCTGAAATACCTGTAGTCTTTATTCCTTTTTTCTTGAGCTTCTTCTGATAGATCTCCAAGTGGTAGTAGAGTATTTCTGATGATGTCTTCGCCATGATATAATATTTTGTGGACTGTTTGTGGCATATTTCTCCATGGATAATTCTTGTTATATATATATATATATATATATATATATATATATATATATATATATATATATATATATATATATATATATATATATATATATATATATATATATATATATATATATGTTTGGGGAAAACCCTCGATTTATTTGCAGAGATATGTGGACTTTATAGTACATAAGTTATCCTTGTTACGGGTAATTAAAGATCAAATTGCCAGCACAATAATTATCAAATCAACATATTATCTGCACCTGTGTAGCACACCTAGATGTCATAAAACTGTCCGAATCTCGAGAATTAAAGTTTTTGATATTTCGGGAAATCCCGAATCTCGAGAATTAAAATTTCATCATTTCGGGAAATCGCGAATCTCGAGATTGTGATTTTCTCGGGAAATCTGCAACTCTATATGTCTATCATAACACTTTCAATGCAGGTCATAAAATTATAAAAATACAAAGATTGACGTCTAAGAGCAGGTTTTAACCAGCCAGCATTTTATAACACTTCGAAATTGTATTAAATAAAATATATCACTACTTTGCTTCCCTGTTTAACGTTTTTTGTATAAATTTTAGAAAACCAAAAAACCATAAATAACTTAAAAACTTTTGGGAAAAAACGTTATCCTTACAGGACCTTCCGTTTAGAATTTGAAAAATCTAACACCGGATTCGCGATCAGTGACCCCGGAAACCCCCTTATGCAGATTATTTCCGGGAAAAACAAGAAAAGGATATTTGCTTTATCCTTACAGGACCTTCCGTTTCGAATTTTGAAAATCTAATACCGGATTAGTGGTCAGCGACCCTGAAAATCGTCCAAAGCCAGTTTTTGTGAGGAAAAATGGGAAAAAGGATATTTATTATCCTTACAGGACCTACCGTTTCGAATTTTAAAAATCTAACATAGCTAAAAACTTGCTCCTGGCAACGCAGATCATTTTGCAAAAAACCGCGTAAAAATCGGTCCAGTAGTTTTTGAGTTTTGTAATCTCAAATCAACAGACCAACCAACCAACAAACTTCCATTTTTATATATATAGCTTAATGAAAACGCCGCTAGCGCCTCAATACGGGTACTTACGGCAACAAAACCATATATGGAATTAAAGGTAATTGTTGTGGCTATAACTTAAAAAAAATTTCAACTTGACGTCTGTTGACGGGCACAAGTTATGATTTTTCAAACTTCAAATTTAGATGAAAAAAGTGTTCCTAATAAATATTTAATTATAATTAACTTAAAAATAGTTGAGGTTCCAAATTAACTCAGAATTATAGGGAAAGATCCACTCATTCAAATAAAAAAAAAACGAATGTAAAATCTTAGAAAATGTGAAAGTTGTGTTCACTTAAAGTTGGTAAAAAATCAAGAAATTTACTTTTTGGCAAAATTTAAAAAAAGTTTCTAGTTCAATGCTTCCGCAAAGACACATTTTTAAAGATATTGACCTAATATTTTTTATTCCCGACTTTTGAACTATTTACTATCAAATTTGATCAAAAAAAATCAAATTGGTTACCACAAAAAAATTGAATTTTGGCCAATGGATTTTAATCCTGAACCACTGTGCGACGTACGACCGTGCGATATCGGGCCCAACCGTCATTTCGTGCGCATACACTATACAATTATCGCATGCAACCGCAAATCGGCCCGACGATTGTACCGATCATCGCAGCATCTATTTCTACCTTAAGAACGTGATATGCTGCTCACATCAGATTTTTTTACTCACAATTTTCTTGTTTTTTAGCATTGAACGTATGCTGGCATTTCCTGTTGTTGATGTCGCGAAGCTGTTTTTTAATAGAAGCTTCATATTTGAAAAAACTGTTGTTAAAATGGTCGGCCCATGCATCTGTAATATTGGGAAAATATATAATAATATCTGATATTTAAATGCAACAAAAATTTATATTACGAAAAAGAACAGATTTGAAAAATATTAAATTTTTCATGTTTTTTTTCCCTTGTTGCCGTCCCAATTAAATTGCAGTATCAACGCAGGCACAAATAATTTCGCAAGTCCAGTTTTCGAATGAAAGCCAGCCACTGGATGCATTTTTCGTAATATTTTTATCTTAAAATACACGTCATTTATCAATTTAATTTAAAGCAAAATAGAATATATTACCAGGGACTCCTTGAAGCCTTCTTCATCCACAATCCGTTGTTCCAAAATTGATAATTCCTCCATATTTTTAAGTGGAAAATCAAGAAATAGCTCATTCTGCGTTTTGCAGCTTTTGCTCATTATATCTAATTTTACGTGGATGCCTGCTAATTGCTTCGATATATTTGTAAACGCCGAATCGTCAGCTATGTGTAAAAATTTTAAATTAATACAATGATAGAATACCAATATACTATGTAGATTTACTTAAACCGGGATTTGATCTAGTTTTGTTGCATGATGCTTGTGTCATTTCTGAAAAATCAAAAAACTTTTTTTATTATCGAAATAATAAAAGTTAATATTGTAACATTCTTACCAGGTACATCATTACGTCCAAAATTTGTGACGTTTGATAACGGGCTCCGAGCTTCACTGAAGTTTGGGAGTTCTCCTAATTCCTGACTGCGTTGCTGTGTTTTGATTGCACTCAACTTGTATGGTAAGCAGAGCTTCTTGATAGCTGGCGTATTCATTTTTTTCCTGGGCTGCGTCGTCATTACGTGTATAACTTCTGTCTCTGCATGTAATGACGGTGTTGTTGAGTCCTCCGCTGTTCTCTTACAGTATGGAATACTGAAAGGATCACACATATTTGCCTAAAAAACAGTAAAGTTCTTAAATTGCTTTTTAACCTTCATCTGCTCCTCAAAAAAACTTACGTTGTTTACCCTCGTGCGTAGATTTCTACGCATATGGGTTGTTAGTGTATTTTCCAGGATTTCTTGAATCGAAATGAAAATATATTTGATTTTTTACTTTATTAGAAAAACAAAAAAACATAGAGTGCTTTAATTAAGTTCAAATTAGCTTCTCGTGTACATTTTACACAAACATTTCGATTATGTTGCTTTTTACAAGCCCCTTTTGTGCAGAAATAGCAAATTGTTTCACACACATTGTGTTTGGTAGCAGTATTTTCTTCGTAGCAAATGTGGGATCTAGATCTGGCATTTAATTGTGGTGGAACGCTTCTTGATCGTTTTGGTAAAGGATGGGGAGCTAGTGAACTTTCTTGTAAAACAGCTCAAAGTACAGATGCTGATGACACTGATCTTGGCTTACCACTTCTAGCTTGCATGTAAAACCATACATGAGAAAATCCAAGTTCCCGCAGAAAATTTCTTCATATTGTTTTTTGTGCTGTTTGCCAATTCGGATTCACTTCTTTGAAAATATTTAGAGAATTTAAGGCAGATATATCAATCATATTTCCAAAAACAGCCATTGGCCATCTATTTGTTTTCTTTTGCAGCTGTCCACGAAAACCAAGCAGTTTTCGTCAACGGTAACACATTCATGTGGATTATAATAATCTGCCAACAAATTAGACCATTTTTCGAACAATTCCCGAATTGGTGCAAATTTATCAGAAGATCTTTGTTGTCGTCTACTCATAGCATCATCAAAACGAATAACCTGGTTCATGTAATGAAACGTTTTTTTTTACATAATCGCTCTAAATACTGGACGACCATATTCACCATAAAATAAATAAAGTTTCATTTTTGGATCTAAAAACAAGAACGTCACGATAATATCTCTTGAAACAAAGTAAAATTCCGTAATATCTAACTTGTAAACACCAGCTAAAATCAGAACCCCAATATATGCTTGCAACATATTGGAATCCATTTCTATGTAATTTTCACCATGCTGAGCTTATGCATATGCATTAGAATGATTCAAAATAATACTCTCAATATTTGGTGGAAAGACCAGTAAAAAAGCATCTTTGATTTCATCAACACGAACTTTTGCATATCTCGTTGCACCAGGAGTAAGAGAAATTATATTTTCATGTCGAAATCGGCTACTTTGATGCTACTTTGTGGTTGCCACATTACACCATCTTTTGAAACAAACAAGGGAGTAATATTTTCACTATCAATAGCTGATGCGTTTGTTTGGGTTGAATCATTTGCTCCTTCTTCTTCAGATTCACTGTATTCCAAATACAAGTCATCGTCATCACAAACATTTGCTTCTGGGTCAAAATCATTATCACTACCTCCAGAAACATCACTGTCATCACCGCCACTTTCATTCAAAAGTTCTACAATACTTCCTAAGTTTCTACAATACTTCCTAATCACTCGCGATTCTGTTCACTCTCCAAAAGGCGCACAATAAATGACATTTATCCCACTCACTACACTAAAAGTACTTATGCGTAGAAATCTACGCACGAGAGTAAACAACGTAACTTTTGAAATACAATTTGTTATAATGTTTTTCTTTTGTGGGTAAATATAGTTTTTATAGCAAAATAACGATATTGATAAAGTCAAAAAATTTCGCTACATTTTGACTAACAGTTTTTGAAAAAAATAATAGCAGTCCCACAATAGCGCTTTGCCGCGTGCGTCAGCTTTGACATTTCAGTGCACCTAACGAGCTTTGACGCTGGGAAGCCATGAATCATCTGTGCTAAACCACAATAACGCTTTGACGGTAAAATATTTTTTTGTGAATTTCGAATTGAAAAATGTCGTCAAGGGACTTGCAAGACATTGTTTTTATAGCTTTAGTAGCTGAAGCGGCGTACAAGGCTCAACAATTATTTAAAACCAATGAAATACGCTGGTGGGTTCGGGAACTCAACATAAAATATAGTTTTTTTCCCTGAAAAGTATTTTTATTATTAGGTTTCACATATTAACATCTCTATTTCTATGCAATCTAAGCTGGAAGTTAACTATTGCCAAAATTTCACCCTGCAGCTCCTCTTGTATCTCTGACGGTAGAATATCCATTTTTTTACCTATCATTTTCATAAACAATTCGTTTGGTGATTCTGTTTCCAGACTTTTGAATCGTTTGTCAACGATTTGTGATAATCCTTGCCAAAAATTTTCGTGCATATCTACGCTGCTTTTCTTTCTTTTCCTTGGATTTGAATTGTTTACATTTTCGCTGCTACTATAAAAAAAACTTCGTCAGTCTCATCCAGGAATTGGGGCTCCGCTGTTGAGGTGTTTATTTCTTCAGTTAAAAATTCTGACAGACTAATTTCTTCTTGAAGTGCAGTCGATGTTGTAGTGGAAAAGTTTCCTGTTTGCCTGAAATCAAGTTTCGAGTTTCGAGACTGTCTTTTAAATAAACCAATTGATCGAAATAACCCCACTTTTCATCTTCGCAAGCTGCACTACCGGATGGCAAATTTTTCTTCTTGATTTCTCGGACGAATCGATCTCTTAAGCTTTTCCATCGTTGTTTGCAAGTTTCAACTACAATTTGGTTTGGAAAAAAAGTAAATATTAAGTTAAATAATTAATGTGAACAAGAATCTTACTCGGCCATCCTGTTTCTTCGGCAATTTTAGCCCACGCAAACTCTTTTTTTATGGTATTTCGGTATATTTTCGATTTCGTGTTATATAAATACTCAAAACTTTTCACCTTTTCAATTAACATTTCCTCAAAATTAATATTATCCATTTTTATTGGAATCGATGAACTTCTATTTACGTCCGAATGACAACTGTCAAAGTGCCAACGCGTCTGAAAGTAGAAAGTAGGTCTACTCTCGGCGTCAGCGCGCTTTGAAGCTCGCTGGCAAAGCGCTATTGTAGATGACTTCATACAATCGCTTTGATTTTACTTTTGAGCGTCGAACTGTCAACGCTGAAGCAAGTTGCAAAGCGCTATTGTGGGACTGCTATAAAGAAAAAGATCGACTTTGCGTAGTTTTCTACGCAAGGGTAAGATGAAGGTTAAAGCACGCTGTATCAAAATTAATTTAATCGTAAAGGGAAATAAATACTAATTGTAAGTAAAATTATGGAGTTCTAATTGAAATTTTAAAATATAGGTTTTGCGAGAAGAAAAAATTAAAAACGACATATGGAAAGATACTTTATATAAACTTTAGTTTCTTAGATTCATGGAGCATGGATATAAGCAATGAAATATTATTTTCTACATCAATAGGAAATCGACAATATTTTCCAGTTATACAGCTAATAGGGTATTGACATTGTTCGGAGAGATTGGAGGCTAGATATATGCCAATTTCTTCAGATTTTATTGGTTCTTGGAAAAAAGAACTTAATGTTAAAAATCTTTTCCCATTAACCATTTTCTGGCCATTCAAAACTGAAAAATTTTCTATTAAGAAAGGGAATTCCTCATTTTCATGTACAATTGAACAACAAGCGTCTCTCTTTCCAGGTTTGAATCTAAATGAATTAAATTCGAAAGAATTGTCCGAAACTTTAGAACTAGGAAGACTGAAATTTTGTCTGGACATTTCATCACATATAGAATTTCTGTAATCCAAACGATTACGAATTTGCTCTAATATTTGGTGTGGACATTTTACCTGTTTCTTCAATTGTTGAAGAAAGTTTTCGAATTTATAACATGAAAATCCGTCTAATGAACCATATAAGGTAACGTAATGTGGTAAATGTAATAAACTATGTACGTTATAGGAAACCTTTTTTAAACCGTATAGGCTAGGGAAAAGCAAGACAAAATTATTCAATAATATTTGCGCAGTTTCAGTATTAAATTTACACAATTGTTTATCGGAAAGTAGCCTTATGCTAGTACTTAAAAGGCAAAAGTGATAAAAATTGTTATCAGGTATGTTATTTTTCAGAACGAAAAAAGATGCATACGAAAGAAAAAACCTAAATTCAACAGCTTTCCACCTGGGGATGTCTGAAAGTGGACGGGGCCTCCGGACGAACTCAGAAGGAATATGGCTATTAAGAGAAATCAAAGTATCGGAAATCTGTTGAATCTTTAATTTTGGCAAATCTTTTAGAAGAAGGTTTAAAGTTTTCTTAGAAACCCCAAGGTCTACAAGATGCATAACATCTAAAGGAAATTGGGAGACCATTTTGAAGTTCGCCCGTTCTAAAATAGTTAGAGTCTGAGAATTATGATGGTTACAGTCTGTTCTTTCTGTGAAAGAGGAATCTGTTCTCGAATTGCCAGCAACAACATTGTAAACAGTTGTGTGTTCTATTGTAAAACCATTTTGATCACATTCGTGGCATCCGAAATGTGAATTGTGGTGTTTAACCGACTTGCAAAATGATTTTGCAGGCGTATCGCAAGAGAAAAGACGTACCGAGAATTTTTTCTTGTTGGTACCATTACCTAAAGAAATTCCGTTTTCTTTTAAATTGTTAACTTCTGAAATGAAGTCCTCAAAAAGCCATTCATTGCTTTTCGGATGGCCTTCGCCAAGAAAAGCAGCAATGACGAAAGGTGGAGTGTCTTCACAATTTACAATATATCCTAAAATTGGCCAGAGGGATGTCTTGGAACTTTTAAACAGTGGCAGTCCGTCAACGTTTATATCAATAATAATTTCATTTAAATTACTGAAAGATATATTTTTTATGAAATTAATGGATTTTTCAATACCAATATATAACATTTGGCCACCATCTACTTCACGAATGGGGCTCAATGACTGGTTTTCAGTTTTTTTGCAAATGAGAGTTTGCCGGCTCTTTGGAACTTTGAGTCCTGCTTCTTTTAGAATAAACAACAAGTCGTTAACAGCTCGTGTAGAGATATTGTGGCGTAAAATCCAAAAACTAAGTTTCGCGGCGAAGCTATCCGTGTTTTTCACTGGTTCACCCTCACCCTCGTCACTAGAACTTTTGTCAAAGTCACTATCGGAACCTTGAAATATTGGGACGTTATCACCGAAAACAAACTCACAATTCTCCTCATCAAGTGTTGGACAGCTATCATGGGACATAAGATCTGGATAATTTTCATTGCATACAACATTCGAACTTGATGCACTTTTTTCATCTAAAAACGCCCGAACGCTTCTCGAAGCCAATTCAGAAATTATATTTCTGCGTTGTCTTTTGGAAACAATTTCGAAGTTTTCCATCGCGTTTATTTAAACGGTCTTTAATCTAAAAATATTAGATATACTTACCGAGTCGTTGAAATTCTCCTGCCAGCCAACACAAAACTGCAACAAAAAAAACGTTTGACAGATAACTTTTAGTTCACTTTTCCAACACACACATAAAAAGGCGCGTTTTTCCTGAGATGATCTTCCATCTCATTTTAATTTGGAGGCTTTTATATTATTTGTCTCATGTCTTAAAGACACCTTAGCGATAATGCCTTAATAATTTTTCACTGGGTTTAAACATATTTAGCAGAGATGAAAATAAGAGTTATTTCTTCTCTCTTTATCTCTCATTTCAAGTTTCACTCACAATTAATAACGTTTTCATTGTGTGAAAAAATATCTCTGAAGGAGATGATTTTTACTTATGCGACGAAAAACTCACGAAGAGAGATAAATATTTTCTGTAAATAAATATCAGTTCTAATGAGAGATAAATATTTCTTGTAAATAAATATCAGTTCCAATGAGTTTTATTTCGCTGAGCTGACGAAAAACTAATTTGTTCGATTTTGTATGGTGTGGCTAGTGTACGATTTCAAATAATTTTCAATGCATGATAAGAAATTATTATTTATTGTAAAGTAAATGAAAACGATATTTTTTTTTTGTACTTTGTATGAAACTTTTTTCTGGGGGGTGGTACTGAAGAGTACCTCAAATGAAAGGTACTGAAGAGTACATTTTAAAAATATATAGCATGATAGGGTCTCCCCCCTCCTACCCCTCCCCCTCCCCCTCCCCATCCCCCTCCCCCTCCCCCTCCCCCTCCCCCTCCCCCTCCCCATCCCCTTCCCCTTCCCCTCCCCCTTCCCCTCCCCCACCCCCTTCCCCTTCCCCTTCCCCTTCCCCTTCCCCTTCCCCTTCCCATTCCCCTCCTCACCCCACCCCCTACTAACCCACCCATCATCCACCCATCATCCACCCATCATCCACCCATCATCCACCCATCATCCACCCATCACCACCCCATAAAAGCAACATAATATTAAAAAGACCACGTATCAAACAAAGCGAGAAACATCGAGTATAAGTTTTTGACGACACATCAGTTTTGACGGACATGAGTTTTATTTTGCTCAATATAAATATTCCTCTTCGAATAGAGTTTTTCAACTCAAGGAGTTTTTCAACTATCATCGAGTATAAGTTTTTCACAACATTTTAAATCTCTTTATAAAAGAGTTTTATTCTGCTCGGCAAAAATATTCCTCATCAGGATTGAGTTTTAGTTTGCTCGACATAAATATTCCTCATCAGAAGTGAGTGTTATTCTGGTCGATATAAATATTCCTCATCAGAAGTGAGTTTATATAAAAATTGAGAAATATTTTCAACCCTGATATTTAGACAATGAAATCCTTATATATATTGGCACTATAAGTATACTTTTAATTTACAGCTTTATAATAAAAACTTAAGTACACCTAATTCTGTTTTTACACGAACTTTTTTTACACGATTTTGATTTAACACGAATTGAAAAAAAAAATTGATTCTCTTTTTCCACGAGTTGTTTTGATTTAACACGAACGACCCCAATTCTAAGATTTTTTTTTTGCGTATGTATTATTTTTCTCCCAACCCCACCATCACTCAGCTTCACAATTCGTCTCGTTACATTTGTAATTTCTATTTGTGGGGAATTCCCCGAATTATGTAACCTCAATTATATAACCTCAATTCGTTTTGCCTGCGTTTCGAGTTTGGTGCTAAAAGTGTCAGGTGTCAAATTAATAAACATAACAAAAGCTATAATTGCCAATGTGGCAATTATTGAAAAACCGTATGGTGATTTAAGTGAACAGCGAACAGTTGTATCAAAATTCCACTTTAAAGTCAAACTTTCCAATAAGATTTTTTTAAATTTATTCCAATCGGATTTTGATGTATGGGAGTTTTATATCCTAAATAACTTTTGTTCTTGCACTTTTTTTGATAAGATGCACCGTTTTTAAGATATTCGCAAAAAACGTTTTCGTTCGTATGGGGAGTACCCCCCCTAATGGTTCATTTTTGCCCATGAACGAACTTAGCCTCGCATTTTACGAAAAACAGACCTGCGCAGAATTTCAAGTCTAGCTCAATCCGTGCGCCCGCAATCCGCGCCACAGACGGACGGACATGCAAAATTCAATTTTTTTTATCATTCTAAACACACTGGTGTAATTCATTTTGACGTGGATACGTCTTGGATTTTGGTAATGGGGGTACAAATTAGAAAATCGGCTTGCTGCCATGATAACAAATTTGCAATCGATGAAACTCGATAGTTTGTGGTGAACAAAACCTGTGTTATAAGATGAGGGCTACATTAAAGCATTGTATAGGGTATTTTGTTATGTTAAACTATGTTCAATTATGTTTTTAAAAAGCAAAATCTAAATTTTCACTGCCGCTGTTATGCTCTGTCTGCTGCTTGCAGTACAGATTTCACATGTATACTCTTTTTATGCTTTCTTTGTGTGTATTGAATCTCATATAGAACTTGATTGTTTCTCTTCTCTAAATGGGTTGTTCTGATTCTGGCTATTCATATTATTTCGGTTCAATTCGCTTTGGAGGAATTGAAAAAAATTGAAAATAAAAATCACTCTCGAGAAAACGAAATTCAGAATTTCAGTAAAACGCTCCAAAGAACGAGAAAAAATTATGGTTTTATTTTGCTTTGAGAACGCAACTTTAATGCTGAGACCGAGATATCGCTCTCTTACTAATGAAATGCATACTTATATGTGTGTGTGCATCATACCCAACAGCAGCCATCGCTCGAACCTTTCATTCATTTTTATGCAAAGCATACAAACCGCTTTGAACAAGAGCGGAAAACTTAAAGAGAAACAATTTCGATCTTAACTTGGGGGGAGAAGGAAAAATGTGCATCGATCGCATGGCCGAATTAAACACAGGTCTGCTGGTTGCTTTTTAACAGCCACCATTTTGCTACGTCATCGGCAAGAAATATCGGTGCATTCTTTCTAATGTTGATTGTGTGTGCGCTAATTTCAATAATATTTCATATAAAAAGGGAAAATTCCCATTGAATCGTATAAGAATTTCTTGCCGATGGCGTCAGAGCCAGAAGCAACTGAGCTGTCAAACAGACCTTGTATAATTCGGCCATGGTTTTGAACACTGTTTTTAGTTGCTCTAAATTGAAATTGCTTCGTTGCTTTTATCGTGTAATTTTATTTTATTTTTATTTGTTTTTTATCTATGGGCGTTTTTATAAATTCAAGTTCTGCAAAAAAAGATTTTTGATTAAAAAATAACACAAAAGATTTTTCTTAATAAATAACCCAGTTTATGTTATTCGTTTAGTTTACTTGTTATTCGTTTAGTTTACGAAGAAAATGTTTTGTGCAATTTGCGTAAGTTCCGAGTACATTTATGAAAATGCCCTATTAAACATTGTTCGTTGTGTTGCAAGTGAAATTTGATTTTTAGGTACAAGATGCCAAAATTCACCAAACGGAAAGTCAAATCCCGTAACATTACGGTCAATCAAATTGTTTCTTTAGTTTCCTTTTCACTAAAATTTCTTACTTAAAGATCTATTGGCGATCGTTGTAGGCGGATCCACGTCTTCTGGCCGTCTCTACGAGACAGACACCTTGCTTTTTTTGTATGATGACGGGATCTTGGCGTTACAAACGGTAAGGCAAATCTAATATACCCTTTGGTTTCACCATACAAGTATAAAAATTAAAATTACATTCGTTCACGTACAAATGTATTGATTTTGTCGAAAGCTGATAAATAGTAAGTTATACATAATTTTCAAATCTTTTTCTTATTAATTATAACTGAAATATTTTTCAGTAGCCCGTACACAATGTCACATAATTCACCTATAACAAACAAGAAAAGGAAAGCGATTTCTTTAAATATTAAAATTCAAATTTTAGATCGTCTTGCCACTGGACAAGATGCGACGTCTGTTTTGGTAATTTTTTAGGTCCGGAACCATCGTCCGGAACCAATCTTCTATTTTTCCATATATGCAATGTCTTTTTTTACACGATTTTTTTTACACGTACTGTTCGGGAACGTATCTATCGTGTAAAAACAGAATTAGGTGTATATTTTTTAATTGAAGAATTCAATTTATATACAGTAGAAGCTAGTTTATTTGAACATCGCGTTAAGAGCCAAATACAATGATACCCACACAACATTTACGGCGACATTCCAGGTTTTAAACTCATAGGACTCTATGCTTCTAAAGGGTGGTTAAATTTTAAGGGCCGATGTTGAATGTGAACCACACCTAAACGTCAAGTTTTTTTCTGCATTTCATTTGACATTTCTCAATTTCAGACTAACTCAATTTGAACCATGGAAAGATACACAATCGAGCAACGCGTTAAAGTTATTCAGGCTTATTATGAAAATGGGCGTTCAAATCAAAATGCATATCGTGCACTTCGTTATTTGATGATGCCGCCAGCCCATAAACCGCACCAAACAGTCACTCTTTGTGGGTGCATTGGTTTTTCGACAATCACTCTTGGATTATCATTCGCCCAAATGCGGCTGTTCTGCTTATTGACGAATCCACTGAGGTGAAAATGTGCCTCATCACTGAAGATGATTTTCTTAGAAAATTGATCATCCACTGTTGCCATTTCTTGCCACCATTCTGACCATTGACGACGCTTGAAATGGTCAAGAGGCTTTAGTTCTTGAGTCAATTGCACCTTGTAAGCGTGTAAATGCAAGTCTTTATGCATAATGTTCATCAACGACGAGCGTGGGAGGTGCAATTGTTGGGCACGACGACGAGTTGAGGTGGACGGCTCTTCAGCCACACTATCGCGAACAGCAGCAATATTTTCTGTAGTACGAGCTGTACGAGCATGCACTGGTGTTTTCACATCTCCTACAGACCCGGTTTGCTCAAATTTTTGCACGATTTTTCCGATTGTACGCACATTTGGACGATTAAATTGACCGAAAAAATCACGAAGTGCACGATATGCATTTTGATTTGAACGCCTATTTTCATAATAAGCCTGAATAACTTTAACGCGTTGCTCGATTGTGTATCTTTCCATGGTTCAAATTGAGTTAGTCTGAAATTGAGAAATGTCAAATGAAATGCAGAAAAAAACTTGACGTTTAGGTGTGGTTCACATTCAACATCGGCCCTTAAAATTTAACCACCCTTTATATACAATGGGCCTTACCAATGACACCTAACTAAATCGTTAATAACGACTTAGTCTTAAATTTAGGATTTTTTGCTACCAATGAGAAAATTAAACTTAGAGTTAAGGCTAATAACAACTTTAGCAACAGCTGCCTGAAAGTCAAAATTAAGTCGGTACTAAATACAAATCTAACCTCACATTCGATGTGTTTTAATCTTACTATTCGGTGGTTTTTTTAATTTTAAAGTGTTCACTTGGAGTAAACTGAATATTTTTAAAATTACAAAATGTTTGCTGATGATAACTTTATGGAGAGATATCTAAGAATTATCAACGAAAGTTCTCACGTCAGAAATATCAAAATATAGGGGAAGTATGCCCAAAATGACATAGATGGGTAAAATGACATACTACAATATCTTGGAATCCGCGAATATATCAGATCTCCTTTTTACCTTAATATGTGCTGTTAGTGAAGTTTAACAACCGGTGAAAACAATAGCTCAGTTTACTGAGTAGCGTCAGAGTGAAAAGATTTAAAGTCTTTTTCTGCAGAAAAAGTTTTTTTTAAGTGATCTCATATTTTCAATTTTTGGTAAGTTTTCTTTTTTTAAATTGTTTCTGTTTTAGCCAGACCATACATTGCTATGTTGTTTTCGAAATAAACTTGTTTGTTTAAAACAAAACAGTTAGCTTTTAATATTTTTTTATATGAAAGTCTCAATCATAGTATATGCCCAAAATGACATACTGATAATATCTACCAAAAAAAAGAAAAGGAAGGTCACTAAAGCTTTTTTTTATGGACGACATCGATAATGAAGCCTTTACTGCTGACAACGATGCGCCAAAGGAGGATGCGCCAAAAAGCTTTGGAAGAGAATATATAACATTAAGAGGTTTTTCTTTTCGTCTGTTCTTCTGTTTCAGCCTTTTCAATTTCACGTATTGCATTAATTGCGAGAGCGGCGACTATGTGTTTTCTTTTCATCGGCATTTTGAGTACTAAATTTCAAGAGATTTTCGGCCCAGCTGTCAAAAAAATCTCATTGCGGTGAGATATTTCTTGGGATGAAAAATTGTTAATCAAGACGCGGTGTTAGCGGCCTCCTGGAATGTTGCATGATTTACGCCGTCGACCGACTTCAAATCCTCGAATGAGGTCGGTCCCCGTACAATATGAAGCAGAAGACGAAGAAAGAAGCACTCACTGTTATTCGGATGAACTGTATATACCCTGCCATCGAAATGCTCCGGCAAAACCTTCGACAGGAGCGCCGCGTTTCCTTCTATGGAAAGTTCCACTCTGCTTATTGAAAGTGAAGTAAGATGGAACTTCGGGGTATAACAATGTTTTTGAAAAGTCGTCTACTTGGCATAAGTTGAAAAATACCAAGGGTTGCTTGATCGCTTCCTTTATTTACATATTTGCAGATGTATTTGATCAATTTTACGCTATTACAGGATTCAACATTTATATGTGTTTTGAACGTTCTAGACAATACTGGGGAATATGGAACTACCCACCGGTTGTCAACTTCCACGTTTTGGTTACGTATCCGAACTTGCGCCGTAAAACCCCCCATTTCGGGGCGCCTGCGTCGATATGCCGTGTATCCGTCACCGATAACTGTTTCCTGAACGAACTGCTTTGGAAAACGCTTAGTGCAATGACGGTCTTTCATGCACGGTGAATGTTCGTTTATAACACCATAGGGGCCGTGGACCATGTGAGTTTTCACGATATTGTACAGCTCGGCGTCAGTTTGCGGATTCGGGAACTCTGCATGTATGACGTTATCAATTTGGTTGGGTCTAATTTTTTCCGCGAGCCATAAAAGAATGTGCGCATGTGGTAAGCCTCTCTTCTGACCATAGCAGAAGGCGTCCTGAGTACGCTCGTGCATATATCGTGGCCCACCAATGAAACTGGATAGGAGTATAACCAAACGACCCAAATTGTGAATATTGCCGTCCTCTCGGAGGGAATCTAGAAGATGTATGTAATTTTCTGATCTTCGTTTTTTTTGATTCACACGAATATACACTAACCTCACGGTTTCAATTTTCGCGTACATATCGACCAAATACTGATTAAAAATTTTACGAAAATAATGAAGACGGTTGAACTGGTTCTCCCTAACCATTAATCGAAAGCAATAAAATTGGAGAGCCGATGTTTTCTTTCGGAGGTTTTCTCCACCGGTGTGAGGATCGACATGGAAAATTTGGCAGTTGTACCCATCCTCACCGCGGCAAAACAACAAAGGATACTGTAAAGCGTCAGGTGAGTTTCACAAAAATTCTTTGCAGGCGGTGGTCTTGAGTAATACAATATCACGTTTATCGCAATCTTGGTTAATCAACACTACAGCGACTTCGTTTGTTGTTGGTTCGTTATAACGTCCTCTATGAGAATTGGACGGCTTACGATCGGCATTTATAACTACTTTGTAGTTTTCCAGATTCTCGGCCGGTAGAGATTGTAAGGCAGTTTTGAAATTTTTATGTAAGGGTTAATGTCATTAAGCATTGCTTGAAGATCAAGAATGACAGAACGATTCAAATGCGAATTCATTGATGCTCTGGCGTTAGCCTGAGCTTCATAGTCAGAAATAAAATATATCTGTAAAAATTTAGATTCTTCATTGGGCAATGGCAGTAAAGAACCTATGCGATGATAGACCTGGCCTTGTATTTTAAAAGTTGGCATGAAATTTCCCTCCGATATTTCGCGTGCTCCGAGAGAAGTCATCTGAAATGCGCTATTATAAGTTCGAGTAGCACGAAGAAACTGAGGCGAAAATTGGTTTTCGGCTGTCAATAGAGACTTCAAAAACTCTGGAGGTTCTTGAATAGGGGGCAAACGAACTTGAAGAACAACAAAAGCCTTTAGATTCGTTCTTCCATTTTTTCGCACTGCAAAAAATACAAATTATATTCATCGAACCGATATTCGATTCTCTCGCGTAATCGATGCAATGGTCATACGACAAACCACAATTTTTTTTTATTACGGGGAAGAGTGTGTCGCTGTCGATCGAGATTTAAGCGACGTTCTCTGTCTTCAGGGAGCTCATTTCCGCGAGAAAGAGTGTGTCGCTGCCGATCGAGATTTAAGCGACGTTCTCTGTCTTCAGGGAGCTCATTTCCGCGAGAAAGAGTGTGTCGCTGCCGATCGAGATTTAAGCGACGTTCTCTGTCTTCAGGGAGCTCATTTTCGCGAGAAAGACTGCGTGGGGTGCGGCTTCCACTAATAGAATTGACTTTATTCTTTGGAATTGAATGTTAGCACTTCAATTCCAAAGAATAAAGTCAATTCACTGCCACAACTACATTCTAATCGATTTTTGTTGGATTTCACTACATTTATAGTAGGAAACAGATCTCCTAGTATCAATGTAGAGATTTCACACTGCAGCGGCGTGACGAAATATAGAATGATATCACACAAAAACGGTGAGTTTTCGCACATTGATTAGTGTGAATTTCACGCAAAATAAAGCCCGTTTTATATAACGTGTAAGGAGCGGTATTGTGCCTTAGTGTTTTCCAAGCATTCAGTAAAACACAATGCAACAAATCAAATCCGTTTTTGAGACCAAATACGTGGTGGACGTTGGCCGTCCACCAGGATAAAATTAAGTCGTTTTTTCTGGGAGCATATGAATGTCAACAGTTTTTCCGGAAAGCCGTTAGGTTGTAAGAAATTTGCGGGAATCAAAATTTTCACATTATATATATCATTATCGGTATATATATACGGTAAAAGATTGAAATTGAGTGCGCAAAAAATGTGCTTGATGAAAGGCCTCTCCAACGGAGAAAACTTGATTACAGCTGTTGAGTTGCTTTCCCGAGAGGGCAGGGGGAAAACATTAGTGGGCGAAAAATTTCCCTGAGGGCTGGCCTTCCTAATGGAAAAAACCGAATCCAAATCCCATCAGTGTTGTAGTAGGTAGCAGGCGGGGGGGGGGGGGGTTACGGAGAGGGGAGGGGGTAGCTATTAGTTGGGGAAAAGTTCCCTGAGGGCTGGCCTTTTTAATGGAGAAAACCGAATCCAAATCCCATCAGTGTTGTAGTAGATAGCAGGCGAGGGGGTTACCGAGAGGGGAGGGGGTAGCTATTAGTGGGCGAAAAATTTCCCTGAGGAATGACTTCTCTATTAGTGGAAGCCGCGCCCCAATCGGTTGAACGGTTCGAAAGTTATCAGGGGAGGGGTATCAAATAAGAGGGGGGAGGTCAATAAAAAGTAGCCTATCATTTATTCTGCTAGTAACTCTACGTGTGTGCAAAGTTTCGTCGAAATCGGTTGGGCCGTTTTCACGTGATGCCGGAACAAAATTCGACAGACAGACAGAAGATTTATTATATGTATAGATTACAAATATTTTCCAAAATAACGGATATCGGCTAATATAACTACAAAACTCATGTCTGAGGTATCAAAAAAATTTAGAAAGCCGTCGTTGTTTTAATAAATCGAAAAATTGCTTACAGACTGTTCTAATCTGGAGAAGAACTTGTTCTAACTGGGCTAATAGACTATTATAAATGGAGTTAATGTCCTAAACGGTAGGAAAGTCTATTAAGCCAGCCATACATTATGAGACTTGTTGTACAACTGTTCGGTTGTAGGCAATGTTAGATCGTGTATGAGCCGGTTGTAGTACCAAATTTTAGGTTCGACAAAAATCAAAACCCTGTTGATTTTGCCTTCGCCAAGACAAGATGTACAACATAGTTTTAGAATGAAATCTGTGTGGGTTGACCGTTGTGTTCATGTTTTTATTTATGTAAATGGGCTTATCGGTCCTTTGATGTAATGTGTAAATAAAGCCAGAGATCTTTTTTGGTTCTAGTTGTTACATTTATGTTGAATCAACCGACGTTTCGATCGTGTATAGGATCATCTTCAGGGTGCTTATAATGAATGGATTACATATTATATTATTTTACTTAGTTTTAGCAGGCTCTGATGACGCTGGTAAAACAGGCTCTGATGACAGTGAGCTAACTTCCATACCAGAAACAGGCTCCTGATGGGTTTTCAGGGCAAACATGCCTGACCTATTGGGGGGAAATTGGATGTGAAAACATCCACAAAAATAATATAATATTTTTGTTATATTATTTATGTTTTTGCAGACCTATAAGCCAAGAAATTCCAATAAGATTATTCATTGCTAGAAGGTCAAGAAAACCATGAATCAGAAATGGTTCAATTGTTAAACACAAATAATTCGCTCTGGCTTGATGGAGCTATGTTGCCTTAACCTTATAATTCGCACAAGGTTTGTGGCATCGGAGTATAAATATTCGATACCGAGTTTTACTTCACCAAAATCCTGTAAGCCTGCGTGGAAGCTGGCCACAGCACTCACCATCTCTATTGACGATGTCTCGGTCAGAAGACTGGAAGAAAGGGAATCCAGGCTAAATTATAAATTTGGCCTGGTTCGCTTTCGACTAAAGTCTTCACGAAGGCCTGAAGCAAAGAAGGGTGAGGAGGAAAAGGGAGAGACTTATAAGTTCACCCTAATATGGGTGCCAGGCCACGAAGGCATCGAAGGTAGTGAGGCAGCAGACCTCCTGGCCAAGAAAGGTGCTGAATCTACACATATTGGCCCAGAGCCTTTTAGCGCAATTCCGCAGGGTCTCCAAAAAATGGAGATCAATAATTGGGAGGAAAAGGAAACTGTAGCCTATTGGGAAAGCCTCCCAGGATTAAGACAATCAAAAAGATTCATCCACTACTCCAAAAAGAGAGCAAGAGAGTTTTTAAACCTCAACAAGCAGGAGCTGAGGACAGTGGTGGGCCTCCTCATAGGTCACTGCCTAGTAAACTACCACCTACACAATATAGGCATAACCGCCGACAACATTTGCAGACTCTACCTAGAGGAGGTTGAAACTGCAGAGCACATGCTGTGCGAATGCGCAGCCTTGGCGCGAACAAGGATGTCCTTAATGGGAAAGGCACAATTACTACCAGAAGACATAGAGAGGACTCCAGTCAAAACCATTCTAAGATTTACTAAGGATCTAGAAGAGGGGTGGCTAACGTAAAAATGGGGAAGTCACAATAGATCTTAAGGGAGCGAGAAGAGCACCACCCCATACACATATTATTATTATTATTATTATTATCCCTCTGAAACCATGGTCACATACTTTTTCCGTTTTAATGAGATTGCCAAGGATATATGTTTGGAAGATAGTGATTTCATCAAATTTTTACTTGATGGTTTAAACGATAGTTCACCACAAATTTCTGTCATGTATTTGATTCCAACTCGGAATGAACTATTGATAGCATTGAAATCGTATGAAAAATTGAAGCCTTCATCAGAGCGTTTTCCTTTCACAGCATTAGGATCAAAAAATACTTGTAAACCGGCTAATCCTGGTGCAACTACTTCTTCTATCACGTCTGCAGTTTCGTCTTCTATTACTAACAACGTACTAAAATGTTACAATTGCCACAAAATGGGCCATGTTGCCAAATATTGTCCAGACCTTCGATATCCAATTGGACGTTGTTTTAAATGGGGATCTTCTGAACATCGTCGTGATCGTTGTCCACAACTTGTTGGTCTTATCGATGAATCAGAAACTTTAACTGCAGTCAACCAAGAATAAATGGTAAGTGTATCGTTTGATTAGAATTGTCCAACACATTTTGTTAATTTTTGCGTCTTTTTGGATAGTGGTAGTCCTGTCAGTTTTATCGCATCACAATTTGTACCTAAAAATTTAGGGCTTGGAAGATTTTTTACGAAATCCTTTGGCGGATTTGGAGGAGGTCGTATAACAACTTTTGGAAAAATTAATATTTTGATCAAATTTCATAACATAATTAAAAATATAGAGTTATATGTAATTGATAATTTTGCATTACCTTGTCCAATTTTGTTAGGACGTGACTTTTTGGTTAAATTTAATATCAATTTTTTCATGAATAAACAATTACCGATTAAAAATAAAATTGATAACACACAAGTATTATTTCGTGTGCCTGAGCAATTTCCTGTGAAACCTAGTAGATCACCCAAATTATCCGCTATTATTCAAAATTCGGTATTAGAAAATTCTCGTATGATTCTTGAAAATTCTGAGAAACTGCAACTAGCTGAAACGTATCCTGTCATCACTGATAATCATGTTAAACTAGATAGTTCTTTTCAATCTGATTTATAAAAAATGTTTCAAATTAACCAGTCTCCAGTTAAAAATAAAATTTGTACACTTCATGTGACTGAACCGACTAAACCAACTGGTAATAGTAAATTATATGACATTAATTCGGATTTAAATTCTAACGACATTGTCCAATTAGAAAAAATAATAGAAACTTTTTATAATCCAACCTCTACTGAAATAACGAAATCACAGATTTGC
Organism: Chrysopilus asiliformis; assembly: GCA_964034945.1. Classification (NCBI taxonomy): domain Eukaryota; kingdom Metazoa; phylum Arthropoda; class Insecta; order Diptera; family Rhagionidae; genus Chrysopilus; species Chrysopilus asiliformis. The sequence goes on along the minus strand of OZ035960.1, from coordinate 75,420,227 downwards.
ATGAAAATTCGTTTGACCTCAGATGTTCCGATTCATTACAAACCTAGACCATTAACACAATATGAAAAACGAGAAGTGCGGACAATTATAGATGACTTGTTATCATAAGGCCAAGTTGTTATAAGGCCAAGTTGTTCTGAATATTCTCACCCGATTGTATTGACTAAAAAGAAAAACGGAGAAACCCGCTTGTGTGTTGATTACAGGAGTTTGAATAAAATCAACGTATTTTTATAAAGTAATAAAACGTATTTTTCTCTCATTGATTTGAAAAATGGATTTCATCAGGTGCGGATGCACCCTGATTCAATTAAATATACTGTATTTGTTACTCCAGATGGACAATATGAATATGTAATGATGCCTTTTGGAATGACGAATTCACCTTCAGTTTTTCAAAGGTTTATTTCTAATATATTGTCTGAATTTATTAAATCAAATCTTATAATTGTTTATATGGATGATATCTTGATTGGGGCTGAATCTTTATCGGAACACAACTATATTCTCTCAAAAGTATTAGAATGTCTTTCTAAACATGGTTTACAAATTCAAGTGTCGAACTGTCATTTTGGTTATAATACAATAGAATATCTAGGTTATATAATTAAATATAACGAGATAACTTTAAATGATCGTCATGTGAAAGCTATTACAAATTTCCCTGAGCCACAAAATGTTAAACAGTTAAAATCCTTTCTTGGTTTATGTTCTTATTTCCGAAAATTTGTTTTTGATTTTTCAAAAATTGCTGCTCCATTATATGAATTATTGAAAAAGGGTATTCAATTCTGTTTTACAGAGAAGTGTCATGAATCTTTGAATCAATTAAAATCTGCTTTAATTTCAAAACCAACTTTATGCATATATGATCCTCTTAAGGAAACTGAATTACATACTGATGCTAGTCAAATAGGGTTTGGTGCTGTGTTGTTGCAGCGCCAAGATGATAAGAGGTTTCACCCTGTTGCGTATTATTCGAAAACCACAAGTCCTGCTGAAAACAGATATCATAGTTTTGAACTAGAAACTCTAGCCATCATCTATGCTCTTAGGAGATTTCGGACCTATTTATATGGTATTCCTTTTAAAATAGTAACATATTGTAATTCGTTAACTTTAATTTTACATCGTAAAACTACAAATGCTAGAATAGCTAGATGGGCTATGGAACTTATGGATTACGATTATACTATTATGCATAAGCCTGGTAGTAGTATGAATCACGTTGATGCATTAAGTAGACAGGAAATAGTTTGTGCAGTTGACGAGCTTGATTTTGATAGCCAATTAGTAGTTCTTCAAAACCGTGATCCTTGTATTACTACCATAAAAGGAAAACTGTTATCTTCTGATAATCCAGGAAAAGTATTTGAAATTCAAAATTCAATTTTGTATCGGAAAAATCGTACGGGTAATTTGTGTTATTATGTACCAAAAGAATTGGAAATTAATCTGATCAGATCTTGTCATGAAAAACTTGGTCATTTGGGATCTCAAAAATGTATTGATCAATTAAAAATTCATTATTGGTTTCCGGAAATGAAGCAAAAAGTAGAAATGTATTTGAATACTTGTTTGAAATGTCTTTTCAATAAATCTCCTACTCGTATCAATGCGTAAAATATACATATTATTCCTAAGAAAGCTGTTCCGTTTGACACTCTTCATATTGATCACTTGGGACCTTTTCCATCATTAATAAATAAAACAAAACATTTATAGTTGTCGATTCTTTCACAAAATTTGTTAAACTTTTTCCTGTAAACTCAACTAGTACAAAGGAAGTGATTCTTTCGCTTGAAAAGTATTTTGATTTTTATAGTCGGCCTGTTCGTATTGTATCTGACCGTGGTACATGTTTTACATCTTTAGAATTTTCTGAGTTTTTGTTAAAAAGTAATATTACTCATATTAAAACAGCAGTTGCTTCGCCACAAGCCAATGGAGTGGTTGAGCGTGTCAATCGAACAATATTAAGTATGTTAAAGAAATTGTCGGAACCAATTCAACATTCTGATTGGTCAAAAAAAGCTTAAGGATGTTGAGTTTGCTTTGAATAATTCGGTACATTCTTCCACTCACTATATGGCAAGTGAGTTGTTGTTTGGAATAATTCAAAAGGGTCCAATAGTTGGCGAAATGACCGAAATTTTGGACATTCAATTACCTAAAAAACGCAATCTAGATAAAATTAGAAAAGACGCACTCGAAAACTTAAAAAAGGTAGAACTGGCAAATGAGAAACAATTTTTGAAACACCATACACCTGCCAACGTATAATAAGGAAACTGAATTACATACTGAATTACATATAGATACTACTCCCGGTACTAATAAAAAACTTATACCAGTATTTAAAGGACCATGCGAGATAGAAAAATGTCTACCAAATGATAGATATTTATTAAAGGATATTGATGGGTTTCAGATTGCACAGATTCCGTATCATGGAATAGTTGAATCGCGACATCTCTAAGTCATAAACAACACTCCACACACCGCATTAGTCGAACATTGTAACACGCACAAACATAAACCAGACTTTGACAACACGAAAATACTTGCAACACAAACAAACGACTCACAACAGAAGCATTACACATATACACAGAGGACACATAGAACATAAAACGTGACACACAGGACATTTCAGCAGTGTATTGCGCAATACTGCACAACGAGATAAACACACGCAAACGAAAATGTACATACACAAATGAAAATACAAACCCAAAAAGAACTAAATATTAATAAGACCGCAAAAACCACATCGATGTTTGCAGTCACTGTTATTATTCTCTTTAACGTTTGCAACCGTCCCAGTGACGTCGTGTTTAACTTATTAATTCTGTTTCTTGTTTTTATAATAATGTACGATGTCAAACAATTTTGTTTTATTTCATTTATTTTATCTATTATTGTCAATCAGTGCTTAATGTAATATCCAAGTAGTTTCCATTATATAAAATACGCAATGTAATTAGAAATACCTAAAACTAAGTAAAATAAATAACAAACATGGTTTCAGAATAAGTCTTATAATGTATGGCCGGCTTTACCCAAGCAACCAGATAAGGCATAATGACTTGGATTAGGGCGTGGTGTCTTAAAATTGGTCGTTACGACCACACCAAGACCAGCGAATCCGCCTTATAAGGCGTGATGCCTTTCAAGGCTTTTGCAGTGGTCGTCAAGCGGTCCGAGTGACCTAAATATATGCCCTGATAGTCTTAATGTTCGAATGCCTTGTTTTGGCTTTCATGGTCGTAGTGTCCTCCAGACGCCTTCATAGTCGTCCTGCCTTATAAGACCAACCTTCCACCTTTCGTCCACGAAATGCCTTATAGGGCACTTCAAACAAAATAATTATGTCTTATAAGTCCTAAATCCCTATTAAAGTGCCTTATAGGGCATAATGCCTTTGAGAACACTCCAATGCCCTATTTGAGAATGCTTCGAGCATGCGCAGATGAATATCTGCTTCGAGTTTATTTCTAGCATACTTCGAATATGCTTCTAGCATTCACGGCGCGAGCCGCCATGACGTTCATCGAAATGGAAAAAAAAACATTCCTACTGAAAATTTAAAATCTGTTTTTAAAGCACAATATGGAAAAACATCGAATAAAAAGTAATTTTAGGTGTTTGGGTACACAGCATAACTTTATTTTTACAAGAATTTTATTGAAATCGAATAAAAAAGAAAATTCTTTGAATAAATAATTTTCAAATTATATCACTAAAATCGAGAATTGCTACGGCCCAAGTAAATAGAGCTCCTGGCAAAACCACTTCCTACGTAAACTTTAAATCGCATGTGAATTGTGACAATAAAATCCACAAAAAACCTTAACATCACCGTATGAAATTATTTTGAACGTTTTTTCCACAAAATATATCCATTAAACTTTATGATTCTTGTCTTATCTTTCTCTCCTCATGCGGCCTATAGAATAGAGAAAGACAAATAATGTCGCCAGATGAAATGTCAAAAAAATATTTCGTCATGGTAAAACAAGGCCCTATTTTGGCCTTCAAAGTCGTGAAGCCTTATAGGGCGTGAAATAGGGCACTTCGTGGTCCGGCGGACCTTCCCCACTGTCGACGATAGGTCGACGACAGTTCGACCTAGAGTCGACAAAGTCGTGGGCCTTACGACCAATAGGGACGCCTTTGAAGACGAAGTGTCCACTTTACGACCTATAAGGTTACTTGGGTAAGTACTAATATCCACTCTCTAGATTGTAGGTATAAGTAGTGAGCCTACATATAAATGAGTGGCCAGGTGCTTTCGAAGTGGACTATTTATCTGAATTTTAAAATGTAAGTGGACTATTCGAAACGCATGTGAGGGTCTTTCAACAAGGACATAACAATTTTGTATTTTAATAAAAACACACCCTAAAACTTTTTTATGATCTGGCAATGCTAAAACGTAAAAGGTTTACATTTTTATCATGGTGAAGTTCACGAACGAGCAACGTTTGGAAATTATTAAAACTTACTACCGAAATTCTGAGTCGGTGGTCGCAACTCTAAGAGCGCTTACTCCAATTTTCGGTCGTAATGGTCGCCCCACCAGACAGGCTGTGCGTGCTATAGTGGATAAATTCGAGTCAACATATTCACTATTGAATGTTCCTGTGCCAGTGAGACAACGCACCGGTCGAAGTACCGAAAATATCGCAGCCGTAAGTGCTGCAGTTCAAAATGAGCCAAATGAGTCGGCTTCACGCCGTTCACAGGAATTGGGAATCTCTCAGTCCACATTGTGGCGAATTTTGCGTAAAGATCTTGGTCTACACCCTTACAAGATCAAATTAACTCAAGAATTAAAGCCTCTTGATCATTTGAAGCGCCGAAACTTCTCCGATTGGGCTCTACAAAAGTTTGAAGAAAATCCTGAATTTCATCGAAAAATCATCTTCAGCGATGAAGCTCATTTTTGGCTTAATGGCTTTGTCAATAAGCGAAATATGCGTTATTGGACAGCAACAAACCCACATGTGCTTCAAAAGACTTCATTTCATCCACAAAAAGTGACCGTGTGGTGTGGATTTCATGCCGAAGGTGTGATTGGACCGTATTTTTTCGCCGATGAAAATGATCGCCATGTTACGGTCAATGGAGTTCGCTATCGTGCCATGTTGGAAGACTATTTTTGGCCAGAATTGGGTGGATTTGACATCAGTGATATGTGGTTCCAACAAGAGGGTGCCACATGCCACACAGCTGGTCAAACAATTGATCTATTTAAGGAGAAGTTCGGTAATCGTGTAATCTCGAGAAATGGTCCAGTCGAATGGCCACCTCGCTCATGCGATTTAACGCCGTTGGATTTCTTTTTATGGGGTTATGTTAAGTCGTTTGTTAGGGTAATTATTAAGGATTTGTTATTTAGCTCACTCGAATCTACTTTGAACTGCATATCGTAGTAGGCTACTAGTAGTCAAAGTAGTGATGGCAGACCGATATGTCACAAACCCGGATTGATAACGAGTGAGTGGTTGCAGTTTATTAGTTATGGTGAGTGTTTATAGTTAATTGTTAAGTAGTAAAGATAGATTAGAGTAGATATTTGTAGTCGTTCTTTGGGGATGATTCGGGAAGGGAAGTATTGAGGGAGATTGCATTCTGTCCGTCAGTTCCTTGAGTCGCTGAACAAGTTGACGAATCAGGGAAGGTGAACGTGTGTCGTTCACCTGAGCCTGTGTCTCTTGTCAGCGTCAGAGGTCCAGAAGGAAGAGACACGTTTGTCGTGTCCTTCTTGGTCTGTCCGAGGTAGAGGGCGGGTAACTGTAAGCCCTCACTAAGTCTTATAGACTTATGTGTTGTTTTTGTTTATTTGCAGGAGTGAACTGGTCCGGCGCACGACATCGGAGACTACATCTTTACCCTCCAACGTTTTATTTACCGAGCCTAGTTTTTGTGATCCTAACATTTCAGAAGTGGGATAAAGAGATGTCTGATTGTCGTGTGCTGTCCTTTTTGCTCCTCTGGATGAAAAACCGCTGACAAAGGGTTTCAATTAAAGTAGTTGTTTTGTAATGAAAAGCAAACGTTGTTTTTAAAGTGTTTGATTGTTGATTAGTTAAAGTGAGCTTTGTTTTAAAATTATTCGATTGTCAAATTCATTAAAAAGAAAAGTAAAATAAAATATCGAATGCAATGGAGTCAAGTACAGAACAATCCGGGAGAAAACGAAGAAAAGCGAATGCTGTAAATGAGCCGACATCGTCAAATGAAGAAAATTTAGCGTCGAACGAGACTTTGGTCAACATCGCTGGGAAGAATGGAAAGTAGAATTGTTAAAAGCAGTTTCCTCTATTATAGCTGGATTGGATGATTTTAACGTTGAGGCTGCGGCTAAAGTGGGCGATTATGATGATCCGGAAGATTTGCTGAAATTTCTGAAAACGATAGCTGTTAAAGACTATCAGGATGAAGAGTTGAACCAATCAAATTGTTTCGACTAGTATCGAGGACGATACAACACAGGATGGCCGAGTTGTTAGGGTAATTATTAAGGATTTGTTATTTAGCTCACTCGAATCTACTTTGAACTGCATATCGTAGTAGGCTACTAGTAGTCAAAGTAGTGATGGCAGACCGATATGTCACAAACCCGGATTGATAACGAGTGAGTGGTTGCAGTTTATTAGTTATGGTGAGTGTTTATAGTTAATTGTTAAGTAGTAAAGATAGATTAGAGTAGATATTTGTAGTCGTTCTTTGGGGATGATTCGGGAAGGGAAGTATTGAGGGAGATTGCATTCTGTCCGTCAGTTCCTTGAGTCGCTGAACAAGTTGACGAATCAGGGAAGGTGAACGTGTGTCGTTCACCTGAGCCTGTGTCTCTTGTCAGCGTCAGAGGTCCAGAAGGAAGAGACACGTTTGTCGTGTCCTTCTTGGTCTGTCCGAGGTAGAGGGCGGGTAACTGTAAGCCCTCACTAAGTCTTATAGACTTATGTGTTGTTTTTGTTTATTTGCAGGAGTGAACTGGTCCGGCGCACGACATCGGAGACTACATCTTTACCCTCCAACGTTTTATTTACCGAGCCTAGTTTTTGTCATCCTAACACGTTGGTTTATGCCAACAAGCCAACAACGTTAGAGGAGCTCAAGAACAATATCGAACGCGAAAGTGCCAACGTTCCGGCCGATATGTGTGGAAGAGTGGTGGAAAATTGGCTCCAAAGAATCAATCAGTGCAAACGTGCTCGCGGTGGCCATATGAACGACATCGAATTTCATACTTAAATGTAACATGTCCACTACACCTGGAATAAATTTCAGCCCGATATCTCAATTATTCTGTGTTTTATTTAAATACAAAATTGTTATGTCCTTGTTGAAAGGCCCTTTACATTAGTGACTGTATTACAATTTGTAATTTATTAAAAAAGTCGCGAAATTTGACTTGTACGTTTTGCATGACTTTTTCGAGTTTCGATGATAAAACCACTGATTTGGTTATTTAAGAGGCCACCGTTATGCTGGACTCGAAATACCGTCTGGAGACGTTACTATCAAAGCAAAACAAGCCAAGGAGTTTTAAAAACATACGATAAAAGAAGGTGTCTGTCTCGTAGAAACGGCCAGAAGACGTGGATCCGCCTGCAACAATCGTTAATAGATATTTAAGTAAGAAATTTTACTGAAAAGGAAATTAAGGAAACAAATTTTTATTTAAAAATAATTTTGTTTATAATTGGTTTATAATAAAAGAATTTCTAATCTTTCGTTCTGCTCCCAAGGAGGAATTGAAATCAATGGAAAATAATGGTTTTTACGTTCTTGCTCTTAAGATCTTTACATTTGCGTTTTGTTTTTACGTTGTTTGGGAACACAACTTTAATGCTGGGAGCGAAATACCGCTCACTTACTAATGAAATACATACTTATATATGTGTGTGCATCATACCCAACAGCCATCGCTCGAGGCTTTCATTCATTTTTATTCGAGACTCACAAAGCGCTTTGAACAAGGAGCGAAAACTTAAATAGAAACAATTACGTTCTTAACTTGGGAAGGAGAACGAAAAATGTGCATCGATCGTTCCGACTCCTACGAACAGTACTGCGGAGCTCAAAATTTCTCTCTTTAGAGAACGAAAGAGGAAGAATAAAAAGAGAAAGCATAAAATAATGCCAACAAAGAAAGCATAAAAAGATTATAAATGTGAAATCTGTACTACAAACAGCAAACACAGCATAACAGCGGCTGACTCCATCGTCGCAATTACTGCATCAAGTCCTGACACTAAAATTGTTGCTGCGGGTAATTTCAACGTCGATAATGATAAGTGGCTTTTTTTCTCATGCCATCCTGATCCTGTTGGTTTGCACGCGGAACTCTTCGCCGAATCAAACTTGTTGACGCAAATCGTAGACAAATCTACGAGAATTCCAGATATTGCAGGACATAACTCATATCTGTTGGATTTGTTTTTAACTACAAATCCGTCCTAATGCAGCGTTTCTGTTCTCCCTCCCCTGGGAGGATCTGCTCATTGTCTGGTAGGCTGTTCATTTTCCACCATAAGGCCCCCTAAAATACAACCAAAGCTCCGCGAAGGACTGTTTGGCATTTAAAAAAAAAGTTAGTTTTTTAGGACAGTGTCGAACAAAGGGGAAGAGAGTTTTTTTTCTTGTTAGCCGGTTTGGTCGTCTTCGATTATTTTGTGGTTTAGATTCAGGCAGGTGGGCGGATGGAACTTTACAGTAATTAAGGAATAAAAGCAAGCGCATATTTTTTTAGGTTTTCCCGTAATGTAAAGACCTATCTATTATAAAAAAATTTCAACGAATAAAAATTTCTACGAAAACAAAATAATAAATTTCTCGTATTCACTTCATAAGATATTCGACGATTTTTTTTGTACACATTCTGCGATCACCTGAAGGAAGATTTTTCGTCGAATTTAAGGATAAATTTTAATTCCCGTCGGACGTAAAGAGGAAAGTTTCATGATTGTGGCATCAGATAGAGAAGAAACAGGTAATGGTTTTCATACGCTCAGTTAATTTCCATCCTCTTTCCTTTTTGGGATCTCTTTTGAAGGTGCATGATTGTGGCATCAGATAGAGGAGAAAGATTAATTTCCATTCTCTTTCCTTTTTGAACTTCGGAGGGTTAAGCTACCAAACGTCCAGCAGGCACTCCGCCTCCGACTAACCACTAAACCCCTTCGAAGAAAATCTCAACCTTGGGATGTTACAAAATGGTGCCTAACGTTTCGCACAGATAGTCCTCCACGATTCCTATAAGGTGCTTCCCAATATTTCCTTAAAATGCAATCCAATTTTGACCCACTTCCGATTGACTTGAAATATACGTAAGTCCGCTGACAATACAATATTTTCTCTACTTTACATGCATACATATATCCATGTCGAATACATAACCTTCTTCTCTTTCGAAGTCGGTTAAAAATACGTATTGCTACTTTTTAACGGCAATCAAAGATATTAAAATAACAAAAATTTAGTTGAATGTCAACAGTGAAAGTGTATTGATGCGAAAGTTATAAATTTAAACATCATAGATAATATTTTAAAAATTAATGAAATAAAAAAACGTATGAATGTGTGAATGTGGCAAGTCTGGCCTAAGTTTAGGGCTATCAAAATTTGGATACCTGACTCTCTTTTTTTGCTCTCTTCTGGCTCTGACTGCGGTGATGTGAAGACGTACTTTTTTTAAATAAAGATCCTGACGAATAAAATAATATAAGAGCGTTTTATTTTCCAACAAACATCAGAAGTGGGATTTTGAACAATAGAAGGTATTTTATTTCGCTTTATTCAAGAAAAAAAAAAGAACAGCGATGAGCGCAAAGGAGCAGATTACTGAATTTTTGGAAGCTGCAAAAGTCGACGAGTTGCGCTCCAAACTTCAGCACTTGGGGCTGCCGATCGTGGGGCTCAAGTCAGCTATAAAGGAGCGCCTGGAGCACGCGCTCATGAACTTGCAGCCAAACGAGTTGAATGAAGTGTTAAATGGAGGCGAGGCAAGCAGCGAGCAGAACCAAGAGGACGACGGTAACTGCAGCTGGGCCGACGCTGAAAGTAGCACACAAAATGAGTTAGAGCGGCTGAAAAATTTGCTAGAAAAGCGTAAGCAAATCGCCGAATTGAAACAACAGTTGAGTGAACTTTCTGATGCACCGACATCGACAGTGAACAATAGGGTACAGTTTAGTTTCAAAGACATTGAGGAAGCGATACCGGTGTTCAACGGTGAAGATGGCTTTCCCGTTAATCGATGGTTTGAGCATGTGGAGGACGCAGCGGCGACTTTTGGCTGGGATGTCAAAACACAGTGCATTTATGCGAAGAGGTGTTTGACAGGCACGGCAAAATTATTCCTCCGAACGATTAGTGTTTGTACTTGGCCGGCGCTGAAAATTGCCTTAAAGAAGGAATTTGGTGTCAGCGTTACGCCAGCCATGATTCACGAAAAGTTAAGACTGCGGCGTAAAAAGCGAGACGAAAGCTGGAAGCAGTACTTGATGGCCATGCAGGAGATCGCTTCATGGGGAAATGTCGACGGGAAAGACCTGGTTCAATACGTCATAAATGGTGTGTCCGATTCAGAAGCAAATAAGCTTCTTTTATATAGTGAGAATTCGGTAGAAGAGTTAAAAGTAGCGTTCGTCAAATACGAAAAATTCAAAACGTCATCGGCAGAAAACACGTTGTTTAAAAATCGAACAAAAGACGTCATACCACGAAATGGCGGCAGTAAAATAAGGTGCTACAACTGTGATGAAGTGGGGCACACGAGCAGGCAATGCAAGAAGCCAGCGCGGGACAAAAGCGGCTGTTTCAAGTGCGGCGAAAAGGGTCACCGAGCTGCAGCCTGCCCAAAGGCGAGCCAGCTAATGCCAGTTCGGCAGGACAAGGCAAATCCAGCAACAACTGAGGGTAGTGAAAACCGAAGTGAGTTTCTACATAACTTCGAGTGTAAACTAAGCAAAGGGAAACAAAACTGCAACATGATGCTGTACACTCTTTTCGATTCCGGTTCACCCATCAGTTTTGTGCAGCAGCAATTTGTACCAGCATTTTTGACGTCAGAAGCGGATCCGGCAGCGTTGAACTTCTGTGGAATCAACGATAGTCCTCTCCAAATTATCGGGAAGGTCAAGGGAACAATAACTTTAAAGAACAGATACGTAGATGTAAATTTATTTGTTGTTAAAAATATTACTATGAAATTTCCACTTGTTTTAGGTCGAGATTTCTTGAAGGAGAGCAATTTGATGACGCTTAATGAAGAACTGATCGACAATGAATCTTGTGAATCTTCCGGTGAATCTTGTAATGTTTCGTCCGAGTCCTCAGTAAGTAAAGAGATACAAGACCTTTTTAATATAAATCTAGGGGATATCGATCAAAACCAAGACATCAAAATTAATAAAAACCTTTCGGTTGATATTCAAAACGAGATTTCGCGAATAGTTAGGGAAGCGATTGACGATAAAAATATCGGTAACAAAAAAGATCTAAACTTTGAAATGAAGATCAAGCTGACAAGCGAGAAACCTTTTTCGTGCGCGCCGCGAAGACTACCGTATAGTCAGACTCAAGAATTGCGTAAATTGTTAGACGACTTGCTATTACGGAAAGTCATTAGAGAAAGCAACTCCCCGTACGCGTCACCTATTGTCCCTGTAAAAAAGAAGAATGGCGAGCTTCGGCTATGCATCGATTTTCGGCAATTGAATTCTGTAACGCTTAAAGATAATCATCCGTTGCCATTAATTGAAGATTATTTGGATCGATTGCGAAACAAAAAAGTCTTCACATTGTTGGACCTCAAAAACGGATTCTACCATGTGCCCATGGCGAAAGACTCTATTCCTTTAACATCCTTCGTTACCCCTCTAGGGAAATACGAGTTCACGTGCATGCCTTTTGGTTTAAAAAATTCAACCCCTGTCTTCGGTAGGTTCATTAAAACAATTTTCCGAGATCTTATTGACCAAAATAAACTGATCGCGTATGTGGATGATCTATTGATTGCGACAGAGACGCAAGAAGAACATTTGAAGATTTTGAATGATGTTCTGACGGTGATGAAAGATTATGGGTTGCAATTGAGACTCGATAAATGTACATTCGGGCAAGAAAAAAACACGAGGTCAGTTCACAGTTTCATTGGCTTATGCTCCTATTTTAGGAAATTCATACAAAACTTCGCGGTCAAAGCCAAACCACTGTATGATTTATTAAGAAAGGATGCGCCATTTGTTTTTGAAACCCGTGAATTAGATTCGTTTAATCTACTCAAACGCGAATTAACCAAACCCCCCGTACTAGCCATTTATAACCCAGGGAGCGTGTCTGAATTGCACTGTGATGCGAGTTCTTTAGGTTTCGGTGCCATACTCATGCAGAAACAAAGCGATAACAAAATGCATCCGGTCATGTTTTTCTCCAAGCGGACGTCAGAGGCAGAAAGAAACTATCACAGTTTCGAACTCGAAACGCTTGCTGTGATATATGCTCTGCGTCGATTTCGTAGTTACCTGCTAGGATTAAAATTTAAAGTTATAACGGACTGTCAGTCATTTGCGCTAACACTAAATAAAAAGTTGCTCAATCCGAGGATTTCTAGGTGGGCTCTTGAGCTCCAAGAGTTCGATTACACAATCGAACATCGCTCGAGCGCTCGGATGTGTCATGTAGATGCGCTAAGTCGCAATATCAATTTGCTAGCAGCTGAAGACAGCTCATTCGAATACCTGTTGGCACTGTCTCAGAAGCACGACCCCCAGATAGTAAAAATTATGTCTGACTTAGAAAAGGCGGAAAGTAAATTCTTTGAAATGGTAGATGGTCTCATCTACCGGAAACACGGTGAAAATTTGCTGTTTTATGTACCAAAGAAAATGCAGCGTCAAGTGGTACAAACTCATCACGAGTCTTTAGGACATTTGGGTGTGGCAAAGTGTACGGAATATTTGTCGCGCACTTATTGGTTTCCGAACATGCGTCCTTATATCAAGGAATACATTGACAGTTGTCTGAAGTGTGTACATTTTGCGCCAAAGTATGGGAAACAGGAAGGTATACTTCACAACATACCAAAAGGTACGGTTCCGTTTGACGTTATACACATTGATCATTATGGTCCACTTGCGGGCAGCAAATCAAAGAAGAAATATGTTTTTGTGATTGTTGATGCATTCACCAAGTTTGTAAAGCTATGCGCTGTGGGTAGTACCCAAACGACTGAGAACATTTAGTGTTTAAACAACTATTTCCAAACATACAGTCGTCCTAATAAGTTGATTTCAGATCGAGGTACATGCTTCACCTCAGAAGAATTTGGAGACTTTGTGGTCGCACAAAACATAAAGCATGTAAAAGTCGCCACTCTCTCGCCTCAAGCCAACGGGCAAGTTGAGAGGGTAAACAGAATCCTCACCCCAAAGCCGGCCAAGAGCTGTGACGAAGACACCACCAGCGACAGGCATTTGCAGTTACCCCGAATTGAATTCGCCTTGAATAATACTTATAACGCGGCAATCGGTAATTCGCCTAGTAAACTTTTGTTCGGAGTGAATCAAAAGGGGGAAGTAGTTGACAAGATTCAGGAACAACTCCGCGAATCGCAAGCCGTCGGGAGGAATCTAAACGAAATAAGAGAAAACGCTTCGCGTAACATGCATAAAAGGCAGGAATATAGCAAATTACAGTATGACAAAGCGCATAAAGCTCCACGCGAATACAAGAAGGACGAATATGTAATGGTGAAAAACGTAAGCACCATATCGGGCGTTAATAAAAAGCTTATCGCCAAATTCCGCGGGCCGTATCAGGTTAGAAAAGTTTTGGGAAATGATCGCTATCTCCTAACTGACGTAGAGGGAATGCAACTATCTCGCATCCCGTATAAAGGTGTATGGGCTGCCGCGAACATGAAGCCATATTCCGTGATGGCAGAGGATGAAGACATTCAAGAAGAGCCGAGCACCGCGTTAGAAGATACAGAGGTGTAAATAAAATCAAATTGTTCTTCTACAGAATCGAGACAGTAGAGTAAATTTGTGTAATTTTTATATAAGTATTTTATGTTAATTTGAGTAATAGTTGTTAAAAATAGTTGTCAGTATTGCTTAGAAGAAAATTTTTTGTTATGAAATCATTAGGGCAGATCAGAGTACGGTTTAATTTTATGTGTAATTATAGAGAGTCAATGCTTTATGCAATCATTTATGTAAAATTCAATCTTAGGTTTCATATGTAGAAGATAACTAAAGCATAATTGTTGTAAAGTCTCTTAAAGACGTTTCAAAGTAGAATACTACTATCGAAGAAATGAAATTGTAATTCTAGAGAAATTTTAATTAATATTCGGGTCGAATATATTGTCAGGACGGCCGAGCTGTGAATGTGGCAAGTCTGGCCTAAGTTTAGGGCTATCAAAATTTGGATACCTGACTCTCTTTTTTTGCTCTCTTCTGGCTCTGACTGCGGTGACGTGAAGACGTACTTTTTTTAAATAAAGATCCTGACGAATAAAATAATATAAGAGCGTTTTATTTTCCAACAAATGTATTTTAATATAATTATCCAAATATAAAGTAATTACAATTGCTCTTGGCAATTATAGCATTTTTTATGTTTGTTTTTTTTTTTGTTATATAATTTTGCCTATCGTCCAAACGGCGCATTTAGATACCAGAATCTAAAATTTTAAAAGCATTATATATATGTTAATTTAGTGTAAAATCATGGATATAAAAATATCTTGTATAGCCCTATTATGTAAGTCGTGCGGACTCGTCAGTTTGCAGCGACCGTCAAGTCCATTCCGCAGTGATTTGGTATTATGTAAGCCCGCATGCCGTTTGCGGACTAGACTCTCTGCGATCATATGCGTTGAACTGTCAAACGTGAGAAAGATTCGTTTCAGTCGTCACTGATACTTAAAGATTTTATTTATTTTTCAAAAATATAGGAATGTTTCCAAGTGGAGCACTTTTTTTCTTTAATGATAATAACAACACTGATATGAAAATTACTAGAAAATCAATTAGAGATGCTCCCAGAAATCGTTTACCTCTGATTTTGTTTTCCCTGTCGGGAACCCATTAACGATCTCAGGCACCTTTTCCATCTCCTCGAGCAGAGTTTTGAATTGGCTTTGTTTTGTTTGCTTCATTGCCTTATTATATATAAAAAAACATTGTAATTATTAATAAATAAATAAGAAAAAATCATTTACTTACACAGTCTCTTTTTCTCATAGCCTCGAAATGTCAGTGGAAACGGTGAATCCGCAGCCAAATAGATGCGGACTTGAAATTGCTTGAAAAGCAGGTCTTGCGGACTAGTGTAATACCAAAACAGTCCGCAGCTGCAGATTTGCCGCAGTACGACGAGTCGCGCGACTTTCATAATAGGGCTAGTAGCCAATTTTTACTCATTTACGTGGTGAATCATCTGAAAATAAATTAACTATAGGATATATTTTTAGTTTGATTTTGAATAACATAATGCGAACAGTGATATTAAACCTGTAGTATAGTATGGAAAATAAATAATATTCATTAGAATTAAAGTTTGTATTTAACTTACTAAATCGTCGAATTTTAGTGCGTCGTGATCGCTTAGTCCCATACTCCGGGTTAGTTTTAAATATATTGAAGTCAAAGGCTTTATTTTATTGAGGTCAATTTGTATTGGTATTTGTTTATTACTTTTTGACTCTGGGACTTCCTCGTCACTACAGCAAGTTTTTTTAAAAAGCGGTGGCACAGCACATAACTTTATCAATTCACAGTCTTTGAAATTTTTTGGTCCATTTAGTTCTTTCTGAACTAACTTAGTAGTTGTTGCTTGAACCCCATTTGTTTGAAAATTTCCAAATTTTGTATTCTGATATTTTTTAATATTCTTTAGAACCATAGTATGAGGTGGGACGGGGAAAATCTTATCATTATACTCGTTTTCATTTTGCTTACAATAATCTGAATTTGAAATATCTTGACTTTGTATGGCTACGCATGAACGTATAGTGTTTTCTTTTTTTTTATTATCTGAATTAAACAAATTTTTACTTATCTGATTTTCCGAAAATCCATTTAAGTCACTTGTTTTGACAGTCGATGAATCACATATGTTCCTCCAATTCTGGCTGAAAGTACTTTGATTAATAAAACTTTGAAAAGAATGTACCAAATTGTCACATGCGGAAGTCTTTTTCAAATTGGAATTAAATTGGCGGAAATTTTTTCTACACGACGTACATAAAGTCAAAAACTTTGAAACTGCCTCACGGGGCAGAAAGGCATATCTCTCTGCTATCTGTAAAGTAATATTTATTGTCAACTCTTTTATAAACTTAATTACATTTCACGTCATTTACATTTTTGTATGTCTTTTTTTGCCCAGCGTGCCGGTTCATTCGACTCCCTTCTCCAACATGTATCCTATGAATTATGTCAAAAAAGTCCTCTACAACAGCCACTTTCCGATACTGCCGCTTACGCAAGTCCTATAGTATGAAGCAATAAAACAAGTAACTTTGAAAGTAGCTTCTAATTAAAATTAAATTTAAATTGATTTTTATTATAAGGACTTTTCGACAATAGACTATAAAACCAACATTATGATCTTTCCTACATATAAGAATGATATTAAAACCACTTGGAAAATCGAAATCATGAAAAATTTCAAATGGAGTCATGCAATGCAGTTGAATTTAAAAAATTTCCTCAAATTGGATTTTATTGTAAAGGAAGAGTCTAAACATCTTTTGTCTGAACTTTTTCTTATACTCTACTAGCAGACCCTACGTTGGCAGCTAAAAGTTTTTTGTACAAATTTTAGAATGCCAAAAAACCATAAATAACTTAAAAAGTTTTGGGGAAAAATGGTTTCCTTAAAGGACCTTCCGTTTCGAATTTTGAAACTCCAATTCCAGATTCGTGATATCCCAAAGCCTATTTTTGCGAGAAAAATTGGAAAAAGGACATTTCCGTTATCCTTACAGGACCTTCCGTTTAGCATTTGAAAAATCGAGCACCGGATTCGCGATCAGCGACCTCGAAAACCCCTTAGTGTCAATTGTTTCAAGAAAAATTGGAAAAAATTTTTTCCTTACAGGACTTTTCGGTTAGAATTTTGAAATCCCAACACCGGATTCGTGATCAGCGGCCCCAAAAACCCCAAAATGCCGATTTTTCCCAGGAAAAACTGGAAAAAGGATATTTGCGTTATCCTTACAAGACCTTCGGTTTCGAATTTTGAAAATCTAATACCGGATTCGTGATCTGCGACCTCAAAAACCCCCTTATGTCGATTTTTCCGAGGAAAAACGGGAAAAAGGATATTTATCCTTACAGGACCTTCCGTTTCGAATATTGAAAATCTGATACCGGATTCGTGATCAGCGACCCCAAAAACCCCATATGCCAATTTCTCCGGAGAAAAATGGGAAAAAGGATATTTGCGATACCTTACAGGACCTTCTGTTCCGAATTTTGAAAACCTGATACCGGAGTCGTGATCAGCGACTCCAAAAACCCTATAATGCCAATTTGTACGGGGAAAAATGGGAAAAATGATATTTGCGTTATCCTTACAGGACCTTGCGTTTCGAATTTTAAAAATCTAATACCGGATTCGTGATCAGCGACTCCAAAAACCCTATAATGCCAATTTGTACGGGGAAAAATGGGAAAAAGGATATTTGCGATACCTTACAGGATCTTCTGTTTCGAATTTTGAAATTCCAACTCCAGATTCGTGATAATCAACCCTGAAAACTTCCCAAAGCCTGTTTTTGCGAGAAAAATTGGAAAAAGGACATTTCCGTTATCCTTACAGGACCTTCCGTTTAGCATTTGAAAAATCGAACACCGGACTCGCGATCAGCGATCTCGAAAATCCCTTAGTGTCAATTGTTTCAAGAAAAATTGGAAAAAGGACATTTGCGTTATCCTTGCAGGACCTTCCTTTCGAATTTTGAAAATCTAATACCGGATTCGTGATCAGCGACCCCAAAAACCCCATAATGGCAATTTTTCCGGGAAAAAGGATATTTGCGTTATTCTTACAGGACTTTTCGGTTAGAATTTTGAAATTCCAATACCAGATTCGTGATCAGCGACCCCAAAAAACCCCCTTATGCTGATTTTTCCGGGGAAAAACGGGAAAAAGGATATTTGCGTTATCCTTAAAGGACCTTCCGTTTCGAATTTTGAAAATCTACATAGCTAAAACCCTGTTCCTGGCAACACAGATCATTTTGCAAGAAACCGCGTAAAAATCGGTCCAGCAGTTCTTGAGTTTTGTAATCTCAAACAAACAGACAGACAAACAAACATCCATTTTTATATATATAGATATGAGAATCATACAGAAGTTTATTAGATTTAGTATGCCGTTTGTAACGCGTCGAACCAATCGTCGGACACAAAAATGAACCACACCAGGGTGTTTGGGATGACCTGCCCGTGTCTATCTGCCCGTGGACACAGATACCACACTTTCGAACGGATTGAACTAGAGACTTAAAATTTTGTGTAGTTGCGTTTCTCGCAAGGCTAAGTTGTCGAATTGGGAAAATGGGACCATTCCTTCCCCCTATCCCATATAACCAAATCCGTTTTTAGCAATTTTCTCAAAAACGCTGACTAATCCGATTGACTTGAAATTTTGCACACATACGTAGCTCGATGACAATAAAATATATTTGCTGCTTAATTCTTGTTAAGATAACGGAAGGTCTAAGAGTCTGTAAGGATAACAGAAGATCCTGTTAGGATAACGTAATTATCCTTTTACTCGAATTTTCCGGAAAAAAATCATATAGGGATTCTTATGGTCGCTGAATCCGATTCTGGAGTCAAAAAGTCTTAAGGATGTTTCAAAGGTAAATATATATATTCGAAGACAAAAAAGTTTATATAAACGTGGCAAAAGATAGATGTCGTTTTTGAGTTTTAGTCATAACAATTAAATACAAAATGACTAATGCCCGATTTCGTGAGAAAGCCCGAGGTTTGGTAACTTTAACTCTCCGGTTAGCTTTTTGTTGGCTTTTTTACCCTACATCAAACCTCCTTTTAGCAAATCTCCTGTTATGCCAACCCTGCGTACCTAAATTTGTGTGTAATTGAAGAAAAATAGATCACTCCGAAGAAAGGAGATTTCTGCGGTAACACCTCGGTTATTACTGACCAGAATATAACCAGGCCTCAACAAATCGGGCATAAAAATAATAAAATGAAAAAAAATATTAAAAAAAAGTTTTTTTTAAAGATATGTAGGTACTAAAAAAATATTTTTTGGGCGCTGTGTATCAGAAATAAAAGCGAGATAGAAGCATAAAAAATAAAACAAAAAATTTAACTCATTTTTATTTCTGATATACAAAGAATTTTTTTTATTTTCGCGAAACGGTGCATAGTATTGAAACTTTATTAATTACACAGACCTTACAAAAAGTTTTATACACAATATGGGAATAATATAGAAATATGTTAGATTTATAACGTATCGAATCAATCGCCAGACACAAAAATGAACTACACTAGGGTGTTTGGAATGACAAAAGAATTTGTTTTCCGAATTTCCCCTTATATATAAACTACGTTCAGCGAAAAGTATACAAAGGCATTGCATTTGTTTCACTTTCTAAAAGTCAATGATTTTAAAGCTCAACTAGGTCTTAAATTGCAATGTGCGATGCCACAGTTTTATTTTATAACTTGATTGATTTCTAATTATACCGAAATGAAAAGCCATTATGGGGCGTGGTACGTTGAACTTCAAGAGAGTTCGCGCATTTCGAAACATTAAAATACTTTTGGAAAAAAAGTGTTTTTTCATAATCAAAAATTTATTATTACCCGAGCCTCGCCGGGTACTTGCAATCTAGTTGTACATAAAAATAAACCAGGGTGTTAGTGATGATAAACGATTTGGATTTCCGCATGTTCGTCCGTCTATCTGTCCGTCTGTCTGTCTGTCAGTCTATCTGTCTGTCCGTGAACACTATAACTTTCGAATTGATTGAGCTAGAGACTTTCAATTTTGTACAGTTACGTTTATCGTTAATGACTAGGCTAAATTTTTGAACAGGCAAAATTGGACCATTTGTTTCCTCCTCCCTTATAAAAGGAAACAATTTTCTCAAAAACGGTGAGTCATATTGCAGGTAAAATGTGTTTAGAATAGGATTTTACATAACCCATCTATGCATCAAAACTCAGTTGGACAACTGCTTCCCCCTCCACCAACAAATTGAGTACTTTTTTCGATTTTCTCGAAAACGGTGATGCGTATTGAAGAATGTATAATGGTAAAATCTGTTTAGAATATGATCTATACATCAAAATCCAATCCAACTCCTTTCCCCCTCTCCTTTTTTATACTCTAAATTTTTATACTCTATACACTCTCGAAAAAATGGAGTCGATTACGCACCGAAAGAGAGTTTGAGGGAGTCCATCACCTATTGGAGAAAATCGAGCACCGGGCTAGGGAGTTCACAACAATTCCTTATGGATGTTAATTTTTAACAATTTTTCGGTGTTTAAACCAACTTATTACCAAGGAAAAAACCTCGCAAATTCTCTTTTTTTTTGCAAGCATTTGAGATGTTTTGAGTTTTTTTTTCGTGTTTCCAAAGTTAATATTACTTGTTAAAAACTTTTCTTACATGTCTCTGCCGGGACTCGAACACGGGACCTCTCGAATTGTAAACCATTTGCCTTCCCAATAGGCTGTTGAAGCCAATTGGCAAGCCCCTTCTAAACGTGAACACCCTTTACAATTAAATAACTCCTCAAAGGAGTTGTAGTGAATTTTTGACTCCTTTTCGGAGTTCATTTAAAATTTAGGTTAAAACGGTGTTAAATTGAAAATTTAGCTCCGTAAAAGAAAAATGTAAAAATAACTCCGCGCTACGGTGTTAAACTTTTAGCTATGTTTTCAGGCGGAGTTAATTCGTCCCCAGATTTTTTCGAGAGTGTAGATATATCATACAGGAGAATATTACATTGAGTATACCGTTTGTAATGCATCGATCGTACACAAAAATTTACTACACCAGGATGTTGGGGTGACAAAAGATTTCGATTTCCGCATGTCCGTACTTGTGTCTGCCTGTCCGTGTACACCATAACTTTCGAAAGGATTGAGCGAAAGACTTGAGATTTTTTATTGTTTCGTTTCTCGTAGGCTAAGCTCTTGAACGGACAAAAGTGGACCATTCCTTCCCCCTTACCCATACAAACGAAACAATTTTTTTACAATACGATTTTACATAGCTGATCCATACATCAAAATCCAATCGGACCATTCCTTTCCCCCTCCCTCATACAAACAAAACAATTTTTTGCAGTTTTCTCGAAAGCCGTGAATCATATTGAAAAATTTTTATTAAAGAAAAATTTATTAAAGAAACATAACAAAAGCTATAATTGCCAATCTGGCAATCATTGGAGACCCGTATGGTGATATTCGTATCAAAATTCGAACAGGTACCCCCCCTAATGGTCCATTTTTTCCCATTAACGAATTTAGCCTCGCATTTTACGAAAAACGGATCCACGCAAAATTTCAAGTCTCTAGCTCAATCCGTGCGCCCGCAATCCGCGCCACAGACAGACAGACAGACGGACAGACAGACGGACAGACGGACAGACAGACGGACGGACGGACATGCAAAAATTAAATATTTTTATCATTCTAAACACACTGGTGTACCTAATTCATTTTTTAGTGCGATGACGGGATCTTGGCGTTACAAACGGTAAGGCAAAGTTAATATACCCTTTGGTTTCACCATACGGGTATAAAAATGTGTTTAGAATACGATTTTTAATAAATCATCCATACATCAAAACCCAATGGGCTCCTGACAATTGTAGCTTTTCTTATATTTTAAATAAACTTTTTGTCTGTCACCATATCGTCGCTTGAGAATTTAAGTGTTGTATGTAGCTTTTTATAGTTTTAAGTAAATTGAGTTTGAAGTCTGAATCATTATCACTTTTTTTTACAGCGGGCCGAATTCCTTCAAATTTAAACCGGATATAGAGTTAATATTTATCTGCTTAATTTTAAATTTATGAGTTCGTACATGATTTCGGTAAAAATATTTTGTAAGTTTTGTTCAGAATTCAAAGGTCGTATACTTTTTTACTCTCTTTACTATATATTTACTGTCTTTTCGGAGAATTTATGTTCCTTGAGTATTAAGTGTTCTTTCTTGGTTGTTATGAGTGATGAAAGACAATATGGGTATTCACTCTTTTGAGTATCGGTGTAAATGTAGCATGGATACAAGTGCATTTTACAAGAAAGCGTGAACACCATGTAAAGCATTTGAAAAAGCTCCAGTGTAAATACTCGCGATTTCATTTTCACTCCACTTCTTGTTGGGTTTCTCTCTTTTCCGCTTTCGCTGCTGAATAACATTTTGCGCCATATTATATGTATATATTTATATATATTTATTGATTTATCGCCACTAAACACTTTTTGCCGAAGAAAAATATAACCTGAAAGTTTCAGCTGTCATAATTTACACTTCTCATTATACAAGACCCAAAAACAAGAAGGGTATTCACTCATTGATGCATTTGGTTGTGTATCAGTGTATTGGATGTATATTTACTCGACCTAGCAAAATTTTTCATACAAAATCGGTTACACTTTAGCTTTTTATTTGCTTCACTCGAAACCTTGTTTTTGGGTCTTGTATAGTCAGAAGTGTAAATTATGACAGCTGAAACTTTCAGGTTATGTTTTGTGATCTTCATATTTTTCTCCGGCAAAAAGTGTTTAGTGGCGATAAATCAATAAATATATATAAATATATATAATATGGCGCAAAATGTTATTCAGCAGCGAAAGCGGAAAAGAGAGAAACCCAACAAGAAGTGGAGTGAAGCTGAAATCGCGAGTATTTTAGATTTTCTTGGATTCGTCCAATAACTCGAGTTCCATAACACAGGATTCGATTAGGTAATCCAAAATTTCTGTTTTCACACTTTTTTTCGGCAATGTTCAATTTTCTGCAATTAGAGCTGTCAAACTTGCAGTTCAGTGTCATAGTTCACTGGAGCTTTTTCAAATGCTTTACATGGTGTTCACGCTTTCTTGTAAAATGCACTTGTATCCATGCTACATTTACACCGATACTCAAAAGAGTGAATACCCATAAGGTTTCGAGTGAAGCAAATAAAAAGCTAAAGTGTAACCGATTTTGTATGAAAAATTTTGCAGGGTCGAGTAAATATACATCCAATACATTGATACACAACCAAATGCTTCAATGAGTGAATACCCTTAATATATTGTTGAAATACTCTCGATTTTATTTATCCCATCAATTGGGGAGACTTGATTATTTTCGTTTTTTTCATGAAAGTACAGGTTTGTTTAAAATTTAGGAATTTTTGGTATAAAATATCAAAGCACAAAAAGTGTGAAACATCGTGGCAAAATAAGGGATGTTTAAAGTAATAACAACAAAAGTTATAGTTTAAAGAAAAAATGGGGATGAAGTCTCCCTATTCTCCCCTATAGCGTTACATCTGTAATATAGTTTTATCATTCAACTATATCTCAGATAAACTTCATAACTGTGAAATCAATACAAGAAGACGTGGCCCGCCCAGTTAGGTGCTTCTAAATAATTTTGATAGAAAACTCATAATTTGTAAGAAAATTATGTCGATTTTCTTAAAACTACCTACCTTGCGTTTAGTACACAATAATTCTTAAATTCCAAAATATTTGAATTTTTATACCAAAGCTGAATTTTGAATTTTTAAATTAAATGGAAATTGCAACATTTGTAAGGGTTTTTTGCAAGCGCAAAATTGTCCCATTGGTAAGTGTGCTTGTCAAAGAATTACCTTCCGTTTCGTTGGCAAACTTGCTTTATCAACAACTCAGTGCCGGCCACTTTCATAATGCAACGGTTGAAAAATTAACCCCGAAATTGATTTTTTTTGTATGTTCGGTTGAATTTTCAAACTTTTTATTTTAAGAACTAAACTATTTTAACTTCAAAATTTCACTTTTTTGTCTTTTTTTGGTTTAGTTTTTTTAATTTTTCATTAGTTTTAAAGCTAAACTATTTGAAGTTGAAAATTTTACTGTTTCGTCTTTTCGATTTAATTTTTCTACCTTTTAGTTCAAAAAGTAAATTTTTGGAAGATGAAAATTTCACTTTTTAGTTTTTCAGTTTAATTTGTTAACTTTTTAGTTTAAAACATAACAAAAGCTATAATTGCCAATCTGGCAATTATTGAAAACCCGTATGGTGATTTGAACGGCGAACAGTTGTATCAAAATTCCACTTTGAAGTCAAATTTTCCAATAAGATTTTTTAAAATTTATTCCAATCGGATTTTGATATATGGGAGTTTTATGTAGAATCATATCCTAAAAAACTTTTGTTCTTGCACTTTTTTAATAAGAAGCTAAGTTTTTGAGATATTCGCAAAAAACATTTTCATTCGTATGGGGGGTACCCCTCTAATGGTCCATTTTTGCCCATTAACAAACTTAGCCTCGCATTTTACGAAAAACGGATCTGCGCAAAAGTCTCTAGCTCGATCCGTGCGCCCGCAATCCGCGCCACAGACGGACAGACGGGCAGACGGACGGACGGACATGCAAAAATTAATTATTTTTATACCCGTATGGTGAAACCAAAGGGTATACTAACTGTGCCTTACCGTTTGTAACGCCAAGATCCCGTCATCACACACAAAAATGAATTACACCAGTGTGTTTAGAATGATAAAAAAAAAATAAAAAAAATTTTTTTTTAAAAAAGCTTTTATTAAAAAAGAATGCACTAAAAAGAAAAAAATAATTTTCTGGACGCTGTGTATCACAAATATAAAAGCTTTTTAAAAGCGAGATAAATTTTTATTTTATTGTTTTATGCTTTATCTCGCTTTTTAAAAGCTTTTATATTTGTGATACACAGCGTCCAGAAAATTATTTTTTTCTTTTTAGTGCATTCTTTTTTAATAAAAGCTTTTTTTAAAAATTTTATTTTTATTTTTTTATTTTGTTCTTTTTAGTCTTCGAATATATATCCTTACATTTGAGATGTCCTTACAGGCTTTTTAACTTGAGAATCGTATTCAGCGACCCCAAAAACCCCCAGAATAGATTTTTTTCCGGAAAATTTGGAGAAAGGGATAATCACGTTATCCTTACAGGACCTTCCGTTATCCTTACTGACTTTTTAATGACAGATTCGGATTCAGCGACCCCAAAAACCCCC
Source organism: Chrysopilus asiliformis (assembly GCA_964034945.1). Taxonomy (NCBI): domain Eukaryota; kingdom Metazoa; phylum Arthropoda; class Insecta; order Diptera; family Rhagionidae; genus Chrysopilus; species Chrysopilus asiliformis. The sequence continues at coordinate 75,394,942 of OZ035960.1, read as the reverse complement.
AGAATAGATTTTTTTCCGGAAAATTTGGAGAAAAGGATAATCACGTTATCCTTACAGGACCTTCCGTTATCCTTACTGACTTTTTAATGACAGATTCGGATTCAGCGACCCCAAAAACCCCCAGAATAGATTTTTTTCCGGAAAATTTGAAGAAAAGGATAATCACGTTATCCTTACAGGACCTTCCGTTATCCTTACAAGGACGAAGTAGTGAAAATATTGTATTGTCATCGGACTTATATAAGTGTGCAAAATTTCAAGTCAATCGGACAAGTGAAAGTGGGTCAAAATTTGATTGCAAGATTTGACCCCGACAAACAAACAAACAAACAGACAGACAAACAAACAGACAAGATAGCGAGCTAAATAAAAGCTTTTAATAATAATTAATTTTTGCATGTCCGTCCGTCTGTCCGTCCGTCCGTCTGTGGCGCGGATTGTGGGAGCACCGATTGAGCTACAGACTGGAAATTTTGCGCAGATCCGTTTTTCGTAAAATGCGAGGCTAAGTTCGTTAATGGACCATTAGGGGGGACCATTAAGGGGGGTACCCCCCATACGAACGAAAACGTTTTTTTGCGAATATCTCAAAAAAGTGTAAGAACAAAAGTTATTTAGGATATGGTTTTACATAAAACTCCCATACATCAAAATCCGATTGGAATAAATTTTAAAAAAATCTTATTGGAAAGTTTGACTTCAAAGTGGAATTTTGGTACAACTGTTCGAATTTTGATACGAATATCACCATACGGGTTTTCAATAATTGCCAGACTGGTAATTATAGCTTTTGTTATGTTTATCATTCTAAACACACTGGTGTAATTCATTTTTGTGTGTGATGACGGGATCTTGGTGTTACAAGCGGTAAAGTTAATATACCCTTTGGTTTCACCGTACGGGTATAATAAATTTGTTGTTGAAAAATCACTTTTTCGTCGCTTCAGTTCAGTATTTCAACATTTTTGTTTGAAAACTAAATTATTTGCTGTTGAAAATTTAACTTTTATCATATTTTCGGTTTAATTTTTAAACTTTTTAGTTTAAACTATTTGATGTTGAAATTTAACTTGTTCGTCTCTTTGGTTTAGTTTTCAATCTTTTCGGTGTGAATTTTCAACTAAGTTGATTTAAAAAAGCACATTTAAACTCCAAAAAGTTGAAAAACTCAACCTAGAAATTTAAAAATATTAAAAATTCGTTTTTTAAACTACGTCGATTAAAAATGTTCATACTAAATAGTTTAAAAAATTGTTTTAAACCCAAAATAGTGCGTGATGCTTAAAAATTCGACCCAAATTTTCTACAGTGTAGTAAATTTTCCAATTATAACACCTAATTTTTATTTACCTTTTTCACACAAGGGACATATAGCTCTTCTTTGGATACTAATGTATTATCGACTTCAAGCACTTCTTCCAGTTTTTTAATGGTAAATCCTAATAATGTTTTAATATAGGTAGATTACAGATTTTCTGAAATAAGAGCCAGAAAGTCACCTTTTGATTTAATCCAAAATCGAAATTTTGAACTATCAGGTTTGTGTATTCCTTTTCCTTTTAAAACTTTCAAAATACGGTTTTTTTTATTTATTGTAATAGTTTTTGTTTTAGCATGATCACTATAGATTTCAAGAGCCCACGATTGGTATGTCTGCAAAATATCAGGTTTTTTTACATACATTTACAATATACTATAAAAAATCACCTCAAACATTTGATCTCTCTCAATTTGTGTTTTGAATTCCTGAATTTCAAATTCATCATCGCAATGTTGAATGTTTTGCGCCGGATATACTATGAACTTCTCTTTATTATGTATGCTATTTCTCTTATTGTTTCTATCACATTCGCTTTTTACTAAAAAGTTTTTAAGTGGTGTAATTGGTATAGTGCTTTTTTCTTCTAATGATGTTTCGGTAATTGGTATAGTCATAGGTTTTGATAGAGATGTCATAACTTGGCAAATGATATCACGTGTTTACATCGGTTATTTAAAGAATAAGAGTAGTTTAATTAATATTTTTTTTTTCGTCTATTTGACTGATCACAAGTTAATATTTTTTTAAGTATATACAATTTAAGAATATCACAATTCAAATTTTCTAAACTATTTATAGCACAGAAATTTTATTTTAGATATCCGTTAAACATCGCACCACAAATGTCAAAGACAAACTGAAAGAAATTCACTGTTCCTAAATTTATTCATTTATTGGAAAAATTGTGATTGCTTTGAATCGTATATGTAAATAAAAAATAAGTAACGATGCTGGTTTTGACTCTTCCTCATTCTTAGGCCACTGAAAACCTTAAAAGTCCTACCCTAACATTTTTAACTTATTTATTGTAAGCATAAAAAGGATGACTATACAATAACAAAATGGTTTTAAGTTGCATTCATCGTACATATGAAAGCAACTTATAAGACCAAGTTATGTGAATAAATACCACGTGGCTGGCTGGTTTGTTTGGTTAGACGTTTATAACGAGATTTAAGTTTTATATCATATATATTTAAATGTATTTGTAAATGTTATATATTTCCCCTCCTTTTATGTAGTGTTTTGTCCTTTCGCAAATTGAGATTGAATAAACGAAAGTAGTGTACAATGAACATCTCTTTCTTAAAGTCATATATGAGCGTTTTGGCTTTCGTATACTTTGTAGATTTCAAGATTCATATTTAATTGTATAAAAATTAGATACATATTTAGTTTTTTTGTGCCGATAGTTTGTTGCCTATTTGCAAATATTCTTGGATTCTTCACGTAGCACTATTTTCTCTTCTTCCTTGATTTTTTTTTTTTTTTCAATTTGTTCCTTATAATTACAACTTTTTTTGTGTGTGTGCGTTCCCTTATGACTTCAACAGATTTTATCCAAATAAATGGCTTGTTAAAAATAAATGGCACATTTCGCGTAATAACATAAACTTGACTACTGAAACAGAAGGATTTGTTCTTATCGATTCGCATCATCTACCGCTCCTAATCACTCAAATGCAAAATAATACTCAAGTAAACAGAAACTATCCACAATATAATTTCTATAAGAGTAATTTGAAAGGGTTAAAGGAAGATATTGAAAATGTTAACTGGAGTGATTGTCTTAATAACTTGAATGCCAGCGAGGCTTCCAAGTTTTTTTTTTTTGGTGTTCATTTGAGGATCTGTACATGGTGGAAGATTTCTCGGTTTGGCATTTGAACACAGCATCAGATCACTTTCCAACTTGCATCTCCTTTAATTTTACTTCTATTGCAACAATTTCAAATGATTATGTAGATCCTTTACTTATGGAAGTGTTTAGATGGAATGATGATCTGGGTCTGAATTATACAGAAGTAATGGCCTTCAGCCCACAAGTTGCCATTTTGGATACCGACGTGAACCAAATGAATGAAAATATAATATCAACAATCAAATTATCTTCGAAAAAATTGGGAATGTGCAAAAACTATAACGGTCAAATAACAAAAAATAACAAACCCTGGTTTGACACACTCTGCAAAGATAATAAAAAAATGGTTGCAAAGGCGTTGAAGTTATGCAAGAAAACAAACTTTGAGAAAGGAACCGTATCCAAATACATTGAAATCAAGCGAGTATATAAACAAATAGTTAAAACAAAAAAAGAAAAGTTCAAAAAAAGTAATACCGAGAAAATTGTGCTTGCACTATCTAACTCAAATCACCCCAAAACATTTTGGAACTTAATTAATAAATTGAGAAAACGACCCTTGAAATTAAGCGCCATAGATATCAATACTTGGTCACGGTTTCTTGAGCAAAAAGATACTGAGCGTGTCGAAGTGTTGTGAGAAATTCATTATTGGATGCCCCAATCACAGTACCAGAAATTGTAATGTCTTTGAAACTATGTAAATTCGGAAAGGCTCCAGGTTTGGATGGCATCTCATATGAATTTATTCAACATTTACCAGATAACTGGATATACTATCTCGCGAATTTTCACAATAAAATTTTTGATTCGTCATACACTCCAGACGCATGGTCCCAAATAACTACCCTTATGCTGTTCAAAAAAGGTGACCGTACTGACCCATATAATTACAGACCTATATCTCTAGTTAACAGCATTGTAAAAATTTTTATGAATATTTTATCTAAAAGACTACAAGCTTGGGCGGATTCAACAGGAGCCATATCCGAATTCCATGCCGGTTTCCGTCCCGGTCGATCCTGCTTGGACAACATATTCAGTTTAAATTCCCTATTACAAATTAATATTACAAAACCGAAAGGAGTAGTGTATGCTTTATTTCTTGACTTCAAACAAGCTTTCATTCTATTTCACATTCGATATTGTGGTCAAAACTTGGTAACCTTGGTATTAGTTCCAAACTAATTTCTATCTTAATTAATTTTTATCAGAAGGCGTCTGTATCCATAAAATCTGGCACTCAGTTAACAAAAGCATCAAGAGTTACCAAAGGGGTTTTACAAGGCGAAGTAATGAGCCCGCTACTATTTTCTCTTTTCATGAGCGATTTAGAAGCGTATTTTCGAGGTAGAGGAGCTGTAGGCGTCTTAGTCGATCACACAAACGATTTAATACTGTTGGCGTACGCTGATGACATTGTCATTTTTGCCAGATCCCCTCCATATATGAACCGGAAATTAAAAATACTGTTTGATTACTGCCAGTTAAATGAACTAAATCTCAACACGAATAAAACAAAAATAGTAACGTTTAAAAAGAATGGTCGTAATGTAACCATCGAAACCGTACAACAATACACATATCTGGGGGTGCATTTTTCTAGCACGCTTAATCATAACTTTGCAGTTAAAAGCAGAATAGTGTCGGCAAAGGTGGCACTGATCTCTGTTATTCGTACTAATACAATTCTAATAGAATTCATTCTTGGGATGTGATTGTGAAGTTGTACAACAGTCTGATCGCAAGTATGCTGCTATACGGAGTGCAGGTCTTGGGCTTACGCCATGACACTGAATTTGAAATAATCCATACAAACTTTTTTAAAAGAATACTTAATTTACCACCATATACCGCAAACTATGCAATCAGACTGGATACGAATTCGGCTCATATCTCTCTGTCAATTTTTAAAAACACACTGAGACATCTACAAACAATCCTGGAAATGTCTAATGATAGATACCCGAAAATATGCTTCAATAAGCTCAAAAAAATGGCAAACCTAAACGTAAACCCTAAATACAATTGGTGTCTGCAATTAAAACGTTATTTTTACAATTGTGATGCAATCTCCACATGGAGAAATTTAACTCCTGAAAACCTAAAAAACAACCTTAATCAAATTTGTGAGAGGTATCGTTTATACATGCACAATCTTGATTCCCAAAGACTCCTGCAAACAGACTCTCTGAGTGTTCTACCATTTCTACCAACTATTAACGGAATACAACCGTATTTAAAATAAATTTTTACATTATCTCTATGATCGCCCAGCTGAGACTCATGAACACTAACTTTGGCCGCTTGACTTTTGATAAGAATTTTATAAACCTTAATAATAATCGTACTTGCCAAAGATGTAGTACTAACGCTAAAGATAATTTGTATCACTTTTTAAATGAATGTTCCTTATTTAATGAAATAAGAATAGAATTTGTCAGTAAATCGCCGAATGGTTTTGACTCTGTAGATGCTTGGCTTATTGCACTAAGAGCTGATAATTTAGAACTTATAAATAATATCTTTAACTTCATCAAACAAGCAAATGTGTTATTGTATTAAATTCTTGTATATTGATATTTTATGTAAAAATTTTTTGTAACTCCCATTGATAGACTGTAAGTCTTAAACAATTGTACTTGGAATAAAATACTTACGAAAGGGCGATAAATAAGATATTTCTAATTATACAGGGTGCGCCATCTATTCCTCCGGTATGAGAATGTTGAATAACTTTTGAAAGAAACAATAGATTGCAAAAAATTGTGTTTTTTTATTTAGTTCAATCCTTTACAATTTATGTGGACTACTTTTTGAAAACAACATCGATCAAATGACCACCTTTATTGGCCACCGCAAACTGTGCTCTTTTTCGGGCATTTTCCATCACTTCTTCGAGCATCTCCGTCGGTATGGCAGCTATTTCGGCACGAATATTGGTCTTGAGCTCGTCAATGGTCTTCGGGTTGCTGGCGTAAACTTTACTCTTCAAATAACCCCACAAAAAGAAGTCTGGGGGGGTTAAATCAGGGGATCTTGGTGGCCAGTCAATATCGCCTCTTTTCGATATCACACGTCTAGGGAATTTTTGTTGCAAAAACCGTATTGTTTGGTCCGCTGTGTGGCATGACGCCCCGTCTTGCTGAAACCAGAAGTCAGTCAGACCTTTTTCACGCATTTTCGGACACACAAAATGTGCCAACATCCACCGATATCGATTACCATTAACTGTTTCACCTTCATTGAAGAAAAATGGCCCAATGATGGTTTTTGCGCACACGCCGGCCCAAACAGTCACTTTTCGATCATGCAATGGTATTTCATGAATCTCGTGAGGATTTTCTGTCGCCCAAATGCGGCAATTTTGTTTATTAACACCGCCAGAGAGAGTGAAATGTGCCTCGTCGGTCATTAAAACTTGCATCCAAAAGTCCGGCATGGTTTCCAACATTCGGCCGACTAATTTGCCGTATTCTATACGACGCGACTTGTCTGTTGCCAATATTCTTTGAGTTAGTTGTATTTTGTAAGGAAACAAATGGAGATCGTCCTTTAAAATGCGCCGCAACGTGGTTCCACTCATTTTCAACCGCTGAGTTCGGTGGCGATACGAGACATTTGGGTCCTCGGCAACACTCTCTCTCACGGCTTCAATAATTTCATTGGAGCGTCTTGGGCGTGGATGATTATAGGTTAGATTGCCTACTGTTCCGTGCTCAAAGAAATTTTTACCCAGCGCCCGAATTGTTTTGTCGGTAGGCGCTTTTTTGCCACGATATTTTGCACGATATGCACGTTGAGTTAGCACAATTGAACGACTATTTTCAATGTACATCGTCACTATTTCGGCGCGTTCTTTCGGTGTGAAGCGGTTCATGGTTAAAATTGTACTGGTTTGACGTTTCCAAAACGTGTCTAGGAAAGCAAATCGGTTGACAAATGGCGAAGTTATTGAATGTTTACATACCGGAGGAATAGATGGCGCACCCTGTAGACCGATAACTATTATTAACAGTTTTGGCAAAATCTTCGAAAGAATTTTGTCTGACCATTTGTATAGGTATCTCGAACCGCCTATAGTCAGTAATCAACATGGTAAAATAGGTCGACCTAACAAATCTGTTGGATGTCACATCTTTTCTGTGCAGTGCTCTTAATAATCATCTGCGAGTGGATACTATTTATACAGGTTTCGCAAAAGCTTTCGACACTGGCAATCAGGGTATCCTATTGGCCAAGTTGAAGCGATGTCGCGCTATAAGGTCTCTATATAATCTACTTTGTTCTTATCTGACTAACAGACCGAATAGAGTGAGGTTTAAAATTTAGTGTTTATTCCCAGTAGTGGCGTTCCTCAAGGTTCCATACTTGGTCCCCTAATGTTTCTTGTCTTTATCATCTACCTACCACAATTTATCAATTCCAATTGTAATTTAAACCAATACATATATTTAAGGTCACCCGAGCTTCCAAAAATGTTAAATCGTATGTTTGTTTTACCAAGAGTAACACTGAATATTAGTTTGCACTCAGCCTTTACTATGCTGAGTGCACGCAAACTATGACCATTTTCAGTTTGGTTCCTAAAGCGTAATAATTTTAAAAATCAAATTAAAACTTTAAAAATCAAATTAAAACTAAAATTTTTAATTAATTTTTAATCTTCACCAATTTTTTCCTCTCTTTTTGCTTTGAACTTGCTATAGTTTAACTGGAATTAATTCTCTGTCATATCGTGCGAAATGAATCGAAGGGTCTCAGATTCGCTTAAATTTAGCATAATAAGTCATATAAAAAAAATATATTAAAAAAAAAACTTATAAAAAAATATTAAAAAAAAATTACAATATTTCAAAGACTCAAAAAATACCAAATTAATTAAAAAAAAGACGGCAAATTTAATGCATTATTGATTCGGTCTTAAAAGTAACAAAGGTAAGCCATGTTTTGCCTAAAAATTCCAATAAAGGATAAAAAAAGACTTTTTGTCACAAAGTTTGATCCAATGACATTCCTAAAGGATATTTGTAAAAATTTTTTTTAATGTTTTCAAATATATTCTTTACTAGCAGACCCTACGTTGGCAGCTAAAAGTTCTTTGTATAAATTTTAGAATGCCAAAAAACCATAAATAACTTAAAAAGTTTTGGGAAAAAATGTTATCCTTACAGGACCTTCCGTGTCCAATTGTCCAAATTTAATACCGGATTCGTGATCAGCGACCTCAAAAACCCCCTTATGCCGGGGAAAAACGGGAAAAAGGATATTTGCGTTACCTTACAGGACCTTCTGTTCCGAATTTTGAAATTCTAACACCAGATTCGTAATTAGTCACCCCCAATTCCCTATAATGCCAATTTTCCGGGGAAAAATAGGAAAAAGGAAATTTGCGTTATCCTTCCAAGACTTTCCGTTTAGAATTTTCAAATTCCAACAGCCAGCTCGTGATCAGCGACCACGGAAACACCCTACAGTCAGTTTTTCGGAGACAAAATTAGAAAACGGATATTTGCGTTTTCCTTACAGGACCTTCCGTTTCGAATTTTGAAATTCCAACACCGGATTCGTGATCGGCGACCCCAAAAACTCCCTTATGCCGATTTTTCCGGGGAAAAACGGGAAAAAGGATATTTATCCTTACAGAACCCTTCGTGTCGAATTTTGAAAATCTAATATCGGATTCGTGTTAAGCGATCTCAAACATAATGCCAATTTTCCCGGGGAAAAATGGGAAAAAGGACATTTGCGTTATCCTTACAGGACTTTTCGGTTAGAATTTTGAAATTCCAATACCGGATTCGTGATCAGCGACCCCAAAAAACCCCCTTATGCCGATTTTTCCGGGAAAAATTGGAAAAAAGATATTTGCGTTATCCTTACAGGACTTTAAAAACCCTATAATGCAAATTTTTCCGGGGAGAAATGGGAAAAAGGATATTTTCATTATCCTTACGGGATCTTCCGTTTCGAATTTTGAAAATCTAATACCGGATTCGTGATCACAGACCCCAAAAACCCTATAATGCAAATTTTTCCGGGGAGAAATGGGAAAAAGGATATTTTCATTATCCTTACAGGACCTTCCGTTTCGAATTTTGAAAATCTAATACCGGATTCGTGATCAGCGACGCCAAAAACCCTATAATGCAAATTTTTCCGGGGAGAAATGGGAAAAAGGATATATTCATTATCCTTACAGGACCTTCCGTTTCGAATTTTGAAAATCTACATAGCTAAACACCTGCTCCTGGCAACACAGATCATTTTGCAAAAAACCGCGTAAAAATCGGTCCAGCAGTTTTTGAGTTTTGTAATCTCAAACAAACAGACAGACAAACAGACAGACAAACATCCATTTTTATATATATAGATTAAATATGTGTTTTGTATATTTAATTAAGAATACATAAAGTGTTTACAGGTATTGCGTAAACGTATGATGTCCTTAGATATGAAATTATTTTGTAACAATTTCATAATTTTTTTGCGATTTAGCGGTAATTTATATTTTTGTGAGTAAGGAGTTAAAAACTAGCCCAATCAAATTTTTATGTATTGAGGTGTTATGTAAAATTATATTCTAATTGTATTTTCTCTTTATAATTTTTTTGAGTGAAGCAACGCTTTCGATAAAATCATAAAAAACTCTTTAACTTGTCGAGGGAGAAAGGAGTAGTCCGATTGAAATATCATGTAAAGAAAAGTTATGCAAAACTTTTTTCTAAATACAGGCAAATCTCGATTATTTGAACTAAATGTTTGTTTTTGTCCACTACCTATTATTTGAACTTTATGTTTTATTATTTGAACTTTAATAAAATAAATGCCGCCCAAATGAATTAAACCGACAAGAAAAATGAAAAGGTTCTAAGAATTGCAATTACGCAATATATAAATGAAATTGGGAAATTACCGGTTATCATTAAAAACGTGAATAAAAGTTTAAAACATAACAAAAGCTATAATTGCCAATCTGGCAATCATTGGAGACCCGTATGGTGATATTCGTATCAAAATTCGAACAGTTATACCAAAATTCCAATTTGAAGTCAAACTTCCCAATAAGATTTTTTAAAATTTATTCTAATCGGATTTTGATGTATGGGAGTTTTATGTAGAATCATATCCTAAATAACTTTTCTTCTTGGACTTTTTTGATAAGATGCACCGTTTTTGAGATATTCAGAAAAAACGATTTCGTTCGTATGGGGGGTACCCCCCCTAATGGTCCATTTTTGCCCATGAACGAACTTAGCCTCGCATTTTACGAAAAACGGAACTGCGCAAAATTTCAAGTCTCTAGCTCAATCCGTGCGCCCGCAATCCGCGCCACAGACAGACAGACAGACGGACAGACGGACAGACGGACAGACGGACAGACGGACAGACGGACAGACAGACGGACAGACAGACGGACAGACGGACAGACAGACGGACAGATTTTTATCATTCTAAACACACTGGTGTAATTCATTTTTTTGTGCGATGACGGGATCTTGGCGTTACAAACGGTAAGGCAAAGTTAATATACCCTTTGGTTTCACCATACGGGTATAATAATCCAGATTTGCTTGTTTTCCATTTATTACAACGTTTTTGATACGATTCGTCCTTTTTAAGGAAATTTCAAAAATTTGTTTCATTTGTGTGGGGAAAGGAGAAAATAGTGGCTCGAATGAATTTTGAGGTATGAAAGGGTTATGTAAAACAGTTTTACATAACCCTTTCATACCTCAAAATTCATTCGAGCCACTATTTTCTCCTTTCCCCACACAAATGAAACAAATTTTTGAAATTTCCTTAAAAAGGACGAATCGTATCAAAAACGTTGTAATAAATGGAAAACAGGCAAATCTGGATTATTATACCCGTATGGTGAAACCAAAGGGTATATTAACTTTGCCTTACCGTTTGTAACGCCAAGATCCCGTCATCACACACAAAAATGAATTACACCAGTGTGTTTAGAATGATAAAAAAAATTGAATTTTGCATGTCCGTCCGTCTGTCTGTCTGTCTGTCTGTCTGTCCGTCTGTCTGTCCGTCCGTCCGTCTGTCTGTGGCGCGGATTGCAGGCGCACGGATTGAGCTAGAGACTTGAAATTTTGCGCAGATCCGTTTTTCGTAAAATGCGAGGCTAAGTTCGTTAATGGACAAAAATGGACCATTAGGGGGGGTACCCCCCATACGAACGAAAACGGTTTTTGTGAATATCTCGAAAACGGTGCATCTTATCAAAAAAGTCCAAGAACAAAAGTTATTCAGGATATTATTCTACATAAAACTCCCATACATCAAAATCCGATTGGAACAAATTTTAAAAAATCTTATTGGAAAGTTTGACTTCATAGTGGAATTTTGATAAAACTGTTCGCCATTCACTTAAATCACCATACGGGTTTTCAATAATTGCCAGATTGGCAATTATAGCTTTTGTTATGTTTGCAAATTCAAATGCCGGCTTTTTTTGTGACGGGTTTTGATAATACTGATTTTTTCTGTTTTTCTTTCAGGACCTTAGCCTCAAGTGCGTTTAATGGTGAAGCACAGCTCAAGATCTAACCCATTCAACCTTTCATCCACCCTCTCATACGATCCATTAGCACACCCCTCATCACTCTGAAAATTGAACTATTCAAATCGATTTATTGATTAATATTCAAATCGATTTATTTGCCCTGATTGGGATTTGAGCCTTCGCTCTTTGGATTACGAGCTAGGTGCGCCATTCGCATCGACAATAAAAACATCTATATTTTTTTTACATTACATTATTAGAGGTTAATTATAGGTTTGAATTGCGATTTTTTTTTCATGACCTGCCATCGTAACCGGATTCACACAATTCAAACCAAAGATTAGGTAAATAAAGATAAGAATCCTAAAAACAATGTTGGGGTCTCAAAAAAATCCGACAGCGAAAATGCAATCTTTAGTATGGCTTGCGAAGCGATAATTTTCCTTTATATTTTGACTTACAACTGTCAAAAAATCAATAAAAATATTTAAATTGCATGCGTTACTTGATTCATAACTCTACATTATTTTCCATACGTTTTTAAAGTTCTATGGGAAATTCTGTTGCTTCTTATCTTTAGTTATCTAATCTCTGATTTAAACAAACTCATGTTAAGTTTAAAATAAAATTTAATTCCAATGGAAAATGAAAGAAAATAAGGTATTATATTTAAGATCAAAACGCAGTTGGTTTTGATCTTAGATATAATATAGCCTGCCATTGTGACTCTTACGGGCATTTTGTCTGCACATACGACCAGTTTAACCAACACGCCAAAAGGACTTTAGTGATGAAAAGTGACTAGAGGTGCGGGCCTAAGGGAACCGATCTGAAACTTGATTTTGCAAAATGGTTGTGAAAAGATTCATCCGAACAATTTTTTTTCTACTTGTAAATTTAATTGAAATTTTTGGAAAAAAAAAAAACTTTCCAATGGAACTTCTTTTCTTCGAATGTGTTGTATTCAAAACGTATGATCAATTTTACTATTTTAACGACATTGTAAGTTTCAAGAAAATGTTGAATTTTAGTGAAGACAAAAGAACCAGTTACACCACTTCACCCCTTTTTTAATCTGGACCAAAAATCTCACGCTCTTTGAGCTGGACCACATACAAATCTTTTGGCAGAAATGACCAGTTGATAGAACTCAAGACCCCTTTAGCAGTTTTTTTAAATGCATCTTCACACATTAAAAACATGTTTATGGAGTGCACATCGAAAATATCTTTGTAAGAAAAATTTTAAGTCAAAGGTCATAAGTAACGAAGTTTCTTAAATCTTTGTTAAGAACGATGCTAAGATCTTCGATGCTAACACCATATATATGAGCAGATGTCACGCGAGAACGAAACGAAATGATACTTTTAAAACGAATTAAATTATTATATTCTTGAAAATTTACATAATTATAGAACTAAATATATTAACATTTTTTTTGTCAAGAAGATCTTTGACTAACGTTACAACTATACACTCAGAGAAAAATCCAATGTAATATTTGCATTTCGCATTATAAATTTTAGGGACGTAAATTTTTCATGTGAAATGTTCAATTGTGTTATTACATATAATAACATAATATTCAAATACAAAATGATCACGTGGAAGGATAAAATCACACTTTTCAAATGTAAAATAATATTTAATAATATATGTAGTCACTCATGTTGTAAATTTTACAATTTCTTGCAATGGCGCCGTTTTATAGTGCAAATACTAAAATCATTCGTTTTTAATATCATTATATATACATATATATACCTATTTAAAAAAATGAAATTTGAAAAAAGAACTTTTACTCTAATAGGATATGTTGTACCAAAATCTTTGAAATGCTTGGAGGGACTTAAACCGACCCTTAATAGTTAATAATTAAAAGTACTGGCAAAAATGAATTCAAGTATTGAACTGTTTACTCGTTTACAATCTGGAAAGAATACGGGAGTCTACGCGTCTCGACAATGGTGTAGTCTACATCACGTAGGCCAGCGTTTTCCAAACTAGGAGGCGCGCCTCCCTAGGGAGGCGTGGACTAGTCTAAGGGGAGGCGCGAATATTAGCCAGTATTGACAAAAGAAAGTGCACGTGCAGCTAATACAATACGTAACATATAGGTACATATTAACTACTATGCTGCTAATGCTACCCTTACCCCGTAGCAAACATAACGGTTCAAATAATTTTAAGGGAGCCGTGGTAAAATAAAGTTTGGAAACCACTGACGTAGACTATGCGGCACAACACTGATCCTGTCAGTGGTTAAAAAACAATTTATGAGAAGCAAAAAGTTTTTAAAATTGCAAAACTTGCAAAAGTACACTAGCAATTTTTGAAATATTCACGATACCTACTTTTCACGAGTTATTTATATTAACTTGATTACACTATGCAACTAATTTAAAAAAAATCACTGGGTTTACAGTATGTAATAACAGTATGTAGTCACCGCCAACTCAATTAAAGTCCATGAATAAAATATATCACGTCAGCTTAAATCAGGCTTGATAACACTCTTCAAGCAGCGGGAAAATTGTCTTTTTTCTCTTTTGCGGTCAAATGTAACAAAATGTTTTTTATGACCTTTGCATACAGAAAAGGAATATTTTTTATAACAACCCCCAAACAAGTGTTTGTAAATAAAAACATAACAAAAGCTATAATTGCCAATCTGGCAATCATTGGAGACCCGTATGGTGATATTCGTATCAAAATTTGAACAGTTGTACCAAAATTCCACTTTGAAGTCAAACTTTCCAATAAGATTTTTTAAAATTTATTCCAATCGGGAGTTTTATGGAGAATCACATCCTAAAAAACTTTTGTTCTTGCACTTTTTTAATAAGATGCACCGTTTTTGAGATATTCAGAAAAAACATTTTCGTTTTATGGGGGGTACCCCCCCTAATGGTCCATTTTTGTCCATTAACGAACTTAGCCTCGCATTTTACGAAAAACGGATCTGCGCAAAATTTCAAGTCTCTAGCCCAATCCGTGCGCCTGCAATCCGCGCCACAGACAGACGGACGGACAGACAGACGGACAGACAGACAGACAGACAGACAGACAGACAGACAGACGGACGGACGGACATGCAAAATTCAATTTTTTTTATCATTCTAAACACACTGGTGTAATTCATTTTTGTGTGTGATGACGGGATCTTGGCGTTACAAACGGTAAGGCAAAGTTAATATACCCTTTGGTTTCACCATACGGGTATAACAAAACACTAGTTATATCTGTGTTATTTAAATATAATGTGATATCTAAATAAAATTTTTATTTCTTTTGTATACTAGGTGTACCTAAAACGAATCACTATTCGAGATACCGGTGAAATTATAGTGTTGCATAGTGTTATTGTTCACCATACAAACTATAGTTGCAATTAGAATGTTAGAAGAAACATATAATGTAAAAGTAATTCTTCGAGAACTAAAAATAAATAAAAAAATTAATAATAACTTATTTTCCCGGAAAAAAGTGTAAATGAATAATCGAGTTAATTATTATTTCCGAACTTTGTTAGTAAAATCGTCTCTTAACCCGTTCGGTACATGTTTTTTTCGATGGGGGTTAAAAATTCTCTCTATACAAATTAATGATGTTTAAGCAGTATTCATTTAAAACAAAAAAAAATTAAAAATTTTTATTTTTTACAAATACGTCCACTATAGTCCAGCTTTTTACTCAAAAAATCATAATTGGGTCACAAATGCACTTAAAGGTGCATTGAATGAGAATAGAGTGTTGAAAATAAATAAATAATAAGTCAATTCAAATTTTTAACTGCGTTGCCATATGGCATCAAAATACCGAACGGGTTAAGTACGGACCACATCTATCAGTTTTCCATCAGTTTTTGGGAAACTGATGGGAAACTGATTGGTGTGAACGTAAAATCATACGACTGATGGACAACCACGAAACAATTCGTGGGCAGATCAGTTTTTCTAACAAACTGATACCCAACTGATTGCTGTGAACGTTCGCGTCAGCCGCGTCAGTCGTATCGCATCAGAACAGAATGAAATTTTATTTTTTGAACTTAATTCAATAATAAGGCATAAATACGCTCTTTTTTTATTGTTCATCTGCACTTTTTGAACTCGGAAATCAAAATGAATAGCAACTTCTCAGAAAAAAACTGTCAATCGCAACTGATAGATGTGAACGCTTAACTAGATGTAAAAAACTGATGGAAAACTGACGAGTACCTGATAGATGTGGAAAACTGATAGATGTGGCACCTACTTTAGTTTTAAAATTGATAAATTTTTAGATCAGCCTTACCAAGCCATGAGCACCAAGGGTAACTCTCAAGCTCAAATTACCCTTTTTTCCATCGATTCTTCATGATACCAGTTTCTTTCTAGCTTGTATGCCAATTGCCTACATATGTATATAGAATACATAATCTGTCTCACTTGCTGAGTTTGAAGTGGGGCCTTTTATCATAGAAAAATATACTTGCATAGAACCCTTACCTCTGGGTTTTGCCATAAACGAATGTGAGAGGAAGCGGGATGAACCAAAAAATGCAATAGACTCTCTGTTTGCCACGTTGACCAAATAGGAATCGTCACAATATTTACTAAAAGCAGAAAATCAGGGGTGTATAACTATGCTCTAAACTATGAGAATTTTCGTAAAATATGGTGCAAAATAAAACTTTTTTAGTGCAGTTTTAACTATGGCACAAGTAATTTTTTTAATGGAACGTCTTGAAAATTTATTGTGATTTGTGCATTACACGCGTTGTTGTACGAAAAACTAAATATATGCGTGTACTAAAATTTTCACGCAACCTTGACATGGCTACTTGACATTTTCCTTTGCTCCCGACCCCCTTTGTCCATTGTTCTGGGAACAGATGGTAAAGTGAAGTGCGAAGCCAGGGGGTCTTGTGTTTTGAATTTTCTAATGTCATTTGCTTAAGTTCTTGGAACGTGCAGATAGTTTATAGTTTATCTGCGGACATGGCAAAACTTATGTTTCCTGTGTTGTACAAGCAATTGGAAATACCAACGCGGCGAAAGTTTTAAAATATATACAAACTCAATCAAATGGCGCAAAATTTTGTATTTAAATAAAACACAGAATAATTGAGATATCGGGCTGAAATTTATTCCAGGTGTAGTGGACATGTTACATTTAAGTATGAAATTCGATGTCGTTCATATGGCCACCGCGAGCACGTTTGCACTGATTGATTCTTTGGAGCCAATTTTCCACCACTCTTCCACACATATCGGCCGGAACGTTGGCACTTTCGCGTTCGATATTGTTCTTGAGCTCCTCTAACGTTGTTGGCTTGTTGGCATAAACCAACGACTTAACATAACCCCATAAAAAGAAATCCAACGGCGTTAAATCGCATGAGCGAGGTGGCCATTCGACTGGACCATTTCTCGAGATTACACGATTACCGAACTTCTCCTTAAATAGATCAATTGTTTGACCAGCTGTGTGGCATGTGGCACCCTCTTGTTGGAACCACATATCACTGATGTCAAATCCACCCAATTCTGGCCAAAAATAGTCTTCCAACATGGCACGATAGCGAACTCCATTGACCGTAACATGGCGATCATTTTCATCGGCGAAAAAATACGGTCCAATCACACCTTCGGCATGAAATCCACACCACACGGTCACTTTTTGTGGATGAAATGAAGTCTTTTGAAGCACATGTGGGTTTGTTGCTGTCCAATAACGCATATTTCGCTTATTGACAAAGCCATTAAGCCAAAAATGAGCTTCATCGCTGAAGATGATTTTTCGATGAAATTCAGGATTTTCTTCAAACTTTTGTAGAGCCCAATCGGAGAAGTTTCGGCGCTTCAAATGATCAAGAGGCTTTAATTCTTGAGTTAATTTGATCTTGTAAGGGTGTAGACCAAGATCTTTACGCAAAATTCGCCACAATGTGGACTGAGAGATTCCCAATTCCTGTGAACGGCGTGAAGCCGACTCATTTGGCTCATTTTGAACTGCAGCACTTACGGCTGCGATATTTTCGGTACTTCGACCGGTGCGTTGTCTCACTGGCACAGGAACATTCAATAGTGAATATGTTGACTCGAATTTATCCACTATAGCACGCACAGCCTGTCTGGTGGGGCGACCATTACGACCGAAAATTGGAGTAAGCGCTCTTAGAGTTGCGACCACCGACTCAGAATTTCGGTAGTAAGTTTTAATAATTTCCAAACGTTGCTCGTTCGTGAACTTCACCATGATAAAAATGTAAACCTTGACTGACGTTTTAGCATTGCCAGATCATAAAAAAAGTTATAGGGTGGGTTTTTATTAAAATACAAAATTGTTATGTCCTTGTTGAAAGACCCTTTACTTGCATTTATTTTTTAAAATAAAAATATAATATATTTTAGATTTAAATAATTTTATTTTACGACATTTAATGCAAATTAAACAACATTTTTTTTACTCAAAGACCATTTCATAATCAGCTCTTTTATCAAATACGGCGTTACGTTTCTTTAACCTGGTAACACATTTGCTTTTTTCCAATGATTAGGTGAGCGATTTTAAGTAAAAAATGAAAATGTTAAATAATTAAAATGAAATAAATACTCGCTTTTTTGAACCTTTCAAAAATTATTGTTTTTCAAAAAATAAACGTAGGGGAACCCGGGGCTAGAATTAACAGGGGTAAGTATTAACAAGCCTATTCCCGCCGAAATATACGAGCCACAATCTCGAAATTTGGTTTTTGTCCCTCACTCGATACGGTCGACCATATCGTGACTCATCAGTCATAAACAGTTAATTGCCAGTGAATGTTTAGCACAAAGACCGAAATTTAGCTGGTAAACGAACTTTTTATGGTTTGGAATATTTTGATTTCTGTCTTAGTTTTTTATATTATTGAATATAACTTTGCCGATAATGTAAGTTAATGAAGCTATAATTAATAATATCCTTTGGTTTTATTACAATCCTTAACTATATTTTTGTGTGTGGTTAATAATTCAAAAAAAGTAGTGTCGGGGCTAAAATTAACAAACCCATGGGGCAAGAATTAACAATATAATGTCATAGACATAGAGTAAGAATTCTCATACTATGTTTTTATAGATACAAATTATGTACAAAAAAGCTTCCCTGAGACCTTTTTTTAGATAATAATAATTGTTTTTGTTTTTTAAAACGACTTAATTTTTTTTGTCAATTTATGTTCTTTGAAAAGGATATTTATTTGGTTCAGTTTATTAGTTTTTGTGATAATTAATATATTTGAATTTAAAAGGATATATATTTTGTTTATTTTATAATTTTTGTGAAAAAAAAATCTTTTCTTTTAATTATTCCCATGTTAAAACTTATGTTAATACTAACCCCATCGTTGTTAAAACAAGCCCCGTGACCGGGGTTAGTTTTAACCGATGACATTTTTTCATAAAAATGATTTTTTTCATATAGTGACTACCTGGTTGAAACTTTTTTTTATTTCTTATGATACCTGAAGACCTACAGTATGACTAGATATAAACACAATATCAAAAATATTACTTGTTAAAAAAACATGACCCGATTTCCAAATTTTGTTAATACATGCCCCGGCTTCCCCTACTTAAATTTAATTTGAACAGATCAAAATTAATTTGTTTTTGACATATATCATAGTTTGATTTGATAAATTTCTTTTTTTTTATTTCGACAACTTATTGATCTTGAAATAAGCGAAAAATTGGAGAAAAATCACCAAAAAACCTAATTTTTCGCCCACTTTTTCTTATCTACGCTAACGTGAAGTTTTTTGTCTCATTTATGCAAGGCTAAAAATTCGAGAATTAACTGACGCCACTTTACAGTATTAAAAAATATTCGATCAGCCATTGTTAGTTTCTTAGCCCTGTTAGATAAGTTCGGAAAAAATTATTTCATTCACTGGTTATGAATTTTTTTTTCCTGTTGTACTACATTTTTATTTGTGTGTGGCAATGCTGGATCTCAATAATTCACTAAGGTTATATATTTTTCTCGTTCTCTCCCAAATGCGTCGCGGGAGGTTATTGCTTGCGCTGCAAACAATAGATAGAAAGTTTGTTCCTTGTAAGCGTTCTATGTAAGTATACAGTAATCCCTCCAACTGCGCGGTTTCTAACTGCGCGGTTTCGCAACTGTGCGGTGAAGTATTTAATACCAAAACTTCGCATAGCGCGGTTAAAAATTTCGCAGTTGCGCGGTTTTTTTTTATAATTTTCGTTTTAAAAACATGTTCTGAATATATATTTTGGTGAATCCCCGACAAGAAGGAATCAGCTGGTCATTTGGTATCTTCGTACATATTTGGTAATTTCGTGCTTATATTTAGTGCGAAAAACTAGCAAATTCTTTTGTGCTTGGTAATCAACTTGAATAAGAAGCTCTTAATATGGACCCTGATATGGAGCGTGTCTTAAAATTTCGGAGAAATTTGACAGCCGCTTTAGCCCCATATGCAGAAATTCATAATGAAAAACAAAAATCGGGTAATCAATTACTAATAACAAGTTTTTTTCAAAAAGATTAGTAGTACATATCATATGTTTATATTAATTTAAATATGTCGTTAAATAAAATTTTTTTTCTATTTTTTTTTTTTGAATTTTTCTAATATCTGGACCTGACACCCCAAAATTTCATACAAAGTAGGGTTCACAGTGCGTGGTTTCGGTTTGCCGCTCTTTTTATGGAACGTATTTACCGCGCAGTTGGAGGGATTACTGTATTTTTCTATGCTTTTATTATCTCAGCTAGCATTTGGACGTTGACTGAAGCAGTAGTGCATTTCGTGTAACGAAAAAATGAACACTGCTGAAAATCATGAAGCGTTCTTTCTCAAAAGACGACACGAGTTTTTGACATGATTGTTTCTTTATTCGGTGTAATAACGCAATGCAATGTCTAATATGTTTTCAGGAAATTAAAACAACAAAATTATACAAAATTATATTTAAATAGGCATTTTCAGTCATTCCATAAATTGTCAATTGATCAAATCAGTTTTTGTGTTTATGGAATTATTTTAATTTTCAAAATTGTGATTCGGAAATTTTATATAAAAGTTTTTCATTATCAAACCTATTTTTTAATGTAAAGTAAAACATTTTAATATATTTTTTTTCCTTATTCGGCAAAATAATAAATTAATAACGGATTGGCACCAGAAACCAGGATCGTCGGGCCGACTCCTCAATTTCCTATCGTGTCACCCCAAACATATGAAGATTAATGTGGCGAAAAATTTCATATCGCGAGTACTAGGGTTAAGCGACGAAAAGTTTCATGAAGCTAATGCCAAAAAGATCGCCCAAATACTGCATAACAACGCTTTTCCCATGAGTTTTGCCAGAAAACTTATACAAGAACACATCAACGACTGTACAGCAAACAACACACGAAATAACAACTTTTCGGAATCAGGGACTAAATATGCAGGAATGGTTTACATCCCGTCATTATCAGAGGAATTCAACAAACTCATTTCCAGCAGTTCCAGCAACATTAAACTAGGCTTCAAACCACCTAACACCAACAGCATTTTCCGAAGCTTAAAAGACAAGAGGGAAAAACTGGAAAACTCTGACTTAGTGTACCTAATTCCGTGCAAAGGAAACCTGGAATCCAGCTGCGACAAATCATATGTTGGGACAACAAAACAACTACTGAAAAACAGGGTGTCAGGACATAAGTCAGATCTCAGAAATAACAACCCGGAGAAAACCGCCCTCGCAACTCATGCGATCGAAAATAAACATTCACCTGATTTCGATCACATACAGATTCTAGCGAGGGAAACAAACTATAGAAAGCGGATGATATTAGAGGCACTACATATATATTCAACACCCAACACCATCAACAAAAAAACTGACACAGATGACATAAATCTGACTTACTGTGCTTTGCTAGAAAGGGGAAAATTATCTGCCGGGTAAAATAAGCTTTAGTTCCGCAGAGAATGTCGCTTGGTGAAACATGGTTGTTTGTACGCTAGTTTTATTTTTGTACTATAAGTTTTTTTTTTATTTTATTTTTTATTTGTTTTTAATTGTATTCAATCGTGACAACTTTTATACTTACAGTAAGTTTTGGCTAAAGTTTACTTTAGGGGCGCGGTTGACTAGGATCTTCATATTTTTTTCCTAGTTTTATAGGGTCAAATGGATTTAAAAAATAAAAAAAATGTAGTCGCTCGGCCATAGGCGGGAGCCGGGAGCCCCCCAAAGTTTGTTCGCAAAAACTACAAACGGCTATGATTTGTTTGTTTTTTGACCGATTTTAAAACTGTAAACGCCAAAAGGTGTCTCTCAAAGAGTTCTTTTCAAAAAGTTTTTGTTTGCCCCCACCCAATACAAAATACGCCTACGGCACTGAAAACAAAAAAATTCTCTAAAATGTATTTTTTTGGACTCCGGAGCTCTCAAAATGCATTTTGAGGCACTTTTGTATTTTTGGGGTCAGTTACTGACCCCAAAAAATCAAAATGCATTTTGAGAGCTCCGGAGTCCAAAAAAATACATTTTAGAGAATTTTTTTGTTTTCAGTGCCGTAGGCGTATTTTGTATTGGGTGGGGGCAAACAAAAACTTTTTGAAAAGAACTCTTTGAGAGACACCTTTTGGCGTTTACAGTTTTAAAATCGGTCAAAAAACAAACAAATCATAGCCGTTTGTAGTTTTTGCGAACAAACTTTGGGGGGCTCCCGACTCCCCCCTATGGCCGAGCGACTAAATTTTTTTTTATTTTTTAAATCCATTTGACCCCATAAAGCTAGGAAAAAAATATGAAGATCCTAGTCAACCGCGCCCCTAAAGTAAAATTTTGCCTAAGTTTTTTAACAAATTTTTAATTTTAAGACATTTTTGTATTATTTTTGAAATTGGAGTTAAACTTATGTAGTATAGCATCATTCAGTACAGGGAATAAAACAAAAATTTAAATCTAAAAAATCAAAAATATTTGATAAAAAACATTTTTTTCTTCATCCGATAAAATTAAAATTTTATTTAGAGTCAAACTATTTGAATTCCCTATACTTTGCCGTAAAGGTATTAAGCGTAAAAAGGAAGAACAAGTTCGCGAATGGGCAAATCGGATTACTTCTTTTCTTACCACTAAAAGACGAAACAGTTTTTTTTTTAATTTTCTTGAAAACGGTGCATGTCGAAAGGGGGGGGGGCGAGGTGGGGGAATTTACACATTAAATTTTGACTACTCCTCCCCTTCTCATATGCCAGCAGAAATATTGTCTAAAGTTTTTCGCGATAAAAGTTCCGAATATATATTGGGATTAATTTAGAGAAGTCTTGAATTCAAAAATTTACTGCCTGATTTTTTTAA
Organism: Chrysopilus asiliformis; assembly: GCA_964034945.1. Lineage (NCBI taxonomy): Eukaryota > Metazoa > Arthropoda > Insecta > Diptera > Rhagionidae > Chrysopilus > Chrysopilus asiliformis. The sequence continues at coordinate 75,371,885 of OZ035960.1, read as the reverse complement.
ACAAACCAGATCACGGTATTTTAGAAGTAAATATCTATGACTTTTTAAAAGTAACAAAAAATTGAGTTCAAAATTATTTTAGAGTTTCTGAAAATCTAATTAGAAAAAAGCAAAGTAGAAAAAGAAAAACTCACGAACTTGGACTTCTTTTGATGAAAAAAAAGAAACTCGTTGCTTTGCTGTTTTTAAAATTAGTAGTTTTTGAAATATCGTAAAACAGCATTTATTTATTTGCCCTGCATTTCATATGCGGCAAGTTATTTTTCAAATGAGATCTTCCTTTTAAAAATTGAAGCTCGTCATACTAGGTTTGCTTTATATATTTTTTAAATCTATCAGTGATTGGCATAACAGGGCAGTGAAAATAGTTATATTGGGCTGTAAAATCAAATTATTCTGAAATGCCCGATAATTTGCCCTGCGTATGAAATAGACGCAATTTTTTTACTAGTCTAAAAAGAATCAAGTTTCAAAGCTGTAAGATCTGCTTCTTTTGCGGAATGTGCCGCCGGTATGGAAAAGTTAAGAAGACTGGCACTAAAAAATAGGATGAATTGAGGGGGACGATTGAAGCCACGACCAATCTCTCCAACATCGTTTTGTTTGTAACAACCAAGGCAACATTTGGAGTAGCATGCACGGCACTATAAGAGCAACGGTAAATCTATAAAAGCAAAATTGGTGGGAGGAAAATGATCAAGAAATTTCTTGGCATTCGCCTCCTAAGGGAACTGAATACAAGAACTGTTGGTGTTATATTCTAGTGGAAACGAATTTATTTTTAATGGTATGAGAACGAACGGCGCCAGTCTATTTCGACACCTCTACAGCGAGCTGCTGATATTTCTATTTTACAAATGTATATATATACTCGTATAGTTAAGAAGACTGGATATATATATATATATATTACACAGTATAAAGAAATAGACGTATTAGTCTCAATATGTTTATACATAGATAAAGTTGTAGCGTATCGGGACTAAAAAATACTCAGCAGTTCGTACATACCGCCGTAATTATTTCTCCGCACTCTGCACTTCACCCAAAAGTCCTTCCTTTAATCATTGTGGTAAACGACCCTCGTTCTCTTGACGAGCTTTTTTCAAGCGCGCACATGTGAGCTTATGCCCAAAGACAAAAATGGTTCTTGGGTAGAGGGTAGGCATTGGCACTTAAAGGTGGCCTCCCAAATCGTTTTCGTTCCTCTTTTGGCACAGGCCAAATCCTTTAAACTCATACCACTAGACTCGAATTTTACCCATCACAAGGAAAAGTGAAACATACTTCATCCTATTTCATCCAATATCCATGGCTTAAGGGTGTCCTATATACTCAAAGAGGAAACATGCGACTTTCTCTTGTGCCTGTTTCATACGATCCTTGAAAAAGATTTCATGGGTAGAAAGTTCCATCCATTTTCGAGAGTGTGTACATTTGTGTCCTTAATAAGGGTGTAATCCTCGTTGTTGTATGACCCGTACCACAACGCTGCTTTTCCAAAAAGGTTTTTTTACTGTTAGATATTTACAGTAATAGAGAATACTGTTGTAGGAAAGGGCGTGTAACCCCTTGTATCCTTACTTTTAACTACTTTGCGGACCACGCTCGAATGAAACCCTACTTGGGGATTTTGGAAACAAAATAAACTTTTCCTTTTTCCGGTCGAAGGTATATTAAACCCAAGACTAACTCCTTTTACTCTTCTTCGCTATCCCTTGTCTGTCTATATGCATATACATACATATAAATATAAGGTAAAACGACAAGTTTCTGAAAACCGGAGAGGGATTAAAAAAGGTCAGAAAAAATTAAAGTAATGTTCTTATATTCCAATGAAGATTTCTAGGAATAGGTAAAATATGAAACAATAACCAAAATTTTCTGTGACATTAAAGATTCTTATGGTGAAGGATTTTTGAAACGTTGCTCTATTGTGAAAAATTTAATTTAAAAATCAAAGAATTACTTAATATAAATATAAGAAAACCTACCTATGCCAAAGGCCAATCGTCTAATACTCTATATGAATACAGACAAAATTATTATGAGAAATGAAATTTCTACTAGTATAGGGGAGGTGGAATGGGTGGTCCAATGAAACTTCGATATATGAGATTTTTTTTAAAATTGTATTATGAATACTTTTGTCTCGGCGGTTCCGTTGGAATGGAGGGGGGAATGAGTGGTCCGATTTTGTCCGTTAACGAACTCGATTTCCCATTTTACAAAAAAGGCTGTGCCAATTGTCAACTCTTTAGCTTGTTATCGTGTCCTCGACCAGACGGAGTGATGCATCATTTTTAACACACTTGTGTAATTCATTGCTTGGTCCAATGATTAGTTCTATGTATTACAAATGCTAAAGCAAACCTATTACACCCTGAGTTCTACGTACTATCACATATCGAGATCATTTGCAAAGTATGGTTCCAATATATTGTCTAGGTAAATTTTTGAAGGTCTGTAAGTTACTTATTTTTGGTCAATGTAGTTGAAGTCTTTTACAGGTAAGCAGTTTACGTAGTGCCATGATTAGAAATCTTAATATGCACCGTTTGTTTTTAATGTTAAGAATTTCCAGAGAGTAAAAATAAAAGTTTCTTATTTTTACTTTATTTAAAACATAGTTAAGAAAATTTACATCATTTGAAAAGTGGAAAAATCACCCTTATCACTTTTTGAATGCATCTAAAGCAAAATGGTTTAAAACGAAAAAAAAATCTTAACGTTCTTAGCGTAAAAGAAATCATTTATCTTGTTGATAAAGAATTCAATGATCTATAATGGTAACACAAAATAGCATAGGGACTTGATTTTTCCATGGCAATAAAAACATTCAAAACGTGTCTCACAACACTTAAAAGTATATATAATGAGCATTGAATGCAAAAAAAAATGCATTTTAGTCACTGACCCCCAAAATATTGTACAAAAAGATGAAGGTCAAAGTATGAAAGCTTAGCGTGTTCATATGTGAACGTTTCGGTGATAGTGGCGTGGCAAAAAGCGTGTATATACACGCTTGTGATGCAAATGGGTTAAAGTATCTCAGACTCACGTATCAATAATAACTCAAGAACGCGTTGATCTAGCTACTAGAAAATCGTGGTTTTCTATCAACTTTTGGAAAAGTAGCTACGGGCACGTCTTATACATTTTTTTTTTTGAAAACATGTAATTTTTTGATATTTTTTCGAAACTTATGCGCTTTTGGGATAAATAAATGCAACATTTAAAGAAAACAAAATTTTCTACATTTTTTGCTTCAATGGTCTCTAACAAATTTTTAGTTTCCAGGACGCGGGGATCACATATTATGATTGAATTAATCATGATTGATTTGGCTGCCACCAATCAACTAAAAAAATTATCAATCAACTAAAAAATTATTTGATTATACTCAACCCTGCTATGGACGATAACAGCTTTTGAATGCAAAAAACCGCGTCAAAATCGGTTAAGTAGAAGTCGATCTTACAATTTTCGTTACATACATACATACATTCATACATACAAACATACATACATACATACATACATACGCACGAACACACACATACAGACACATATGTCAGTCTGTCAGTGATCGAACTGAGTTATGGGTATATCTCCAGTCGAAGTCCGGGCTCCTTTATGATTTCGGTTTTTACAGAAAGGTAAAAATTAAACTTTTCAGGAAAAATTTTAATTATGAACGGCTTATAGGTCTGCAAAAACAAAAAAACAATATAATAAAAATATTGGATGTGAAAACATCCACAAAAATGTTTGTTTTTGCAGACCTATAAGCCGAGAAATTCCAATAGGATCATTCATTGAATCAGAAATGGTTCAATTGTTAAACACAAAAAATAGTTTATTCGCTCTGGCTTGATGGAGCTATGGTGCCTTAACCTTATAATTCGCACAAGGTTTGTGGCATCGGAGTATAAATACTCAAATCGAGTTTTATTCCACCAAATCCGGTAAGCCTGCGTGGAAGCTGGTAAAGCAGGCTCTGATGACGGTGAGCCAGCTTTCATACCAGAAACAGGCTCCTAATCAGGGATGTCGTTTTGATACAATTTGGATACATTTTTGATCAAAAATCGATGTTGGATACAAAGATACTTTTTTTTAGAAAACCCTGTTAATGGATACATTTTATTTAAAAAATTAACTTCAATGAAATTTTGTTAATTATTTTACAATTTTTTAAACATATGAGCTGTTTTATTTGAAAGTGGTTTAAGTCCATTTTGAAAAATATTCGAATTCGAGAATGCACTTAAACCACTTTCAAAAAAAACGGCTCATTATCAATACTGATATCTGCAAAGAATAATATACTGTACACTTTGGTATTGTAGTCGATTTTCCAGACACCATATTCAATTGGAGTGACAGAGCTGCAATTTTTTATTTTGAAACTTTAAAGACGAATTTTTAAGGTAACTTTATGCAGTCCAATTGCATAAAAGACAAATCCATTTGTGATATTGATATTTACGACTCTTCAAATTATATGTATTTAGACGAAGTTTATATGGGAACTGATGTCAAAAATTTCATAGACTCTATAGATATAGAAGAGGAAACATTGAAAGTTATTAAAAAAAATGTAATCCAATTTTATGTAGAACTGGCCAAAAACATTTATAATAGGTTCGATTTTTCGAATTCTTTAATCAAAGAGTTAATATGCATCAACCCACCAACTGCTGTCAATAATACTGCTCCAATAGAAAACCAGACTTTACGGAAAACAAAGAAGCTGTCAATAATGAGTGGAGAGCACTGCGTTTTAATAAATATGCTCAAGACATTTCGACGTTGGAACCGCCGAGAAATTCCAATAGGATTAATATCTATATCTTACGTACCAGTACCTATGTACATCAACACTAATGGAGAAAATTTTGAAGGCGCTTTGATCTCCAAATTTATGGAAAAGTTCGTATATTACGCCATTGCACAAATCCGGGGATAAGTCTAAGGTAGAAAATTATAGGTGTATCGCTAAACTCACAACTATTCCCAAAATGTTTGAATGCTTGATAAATGAGGATATTTATTTTCATTGTTGTAGTATCATATCGGAAAACCAACATGATTTTGTCAAAAAACGATTTATTTCGACAAATTTTTGGGAGCTCACAAGGTTTGTTATATCTGAATTCCGAAATTCTCAACAAGTGGAAGCAATCTACACCGACTTTTCCAAGGCATTTGATATAATTGACCATGACTTATTAATCTATATTCTTCGCGCTCTAGGATCCCCAGAGAACTTATTTTTTTAGTTCCCAATCGACCAAATTCATGGAAATCCAATTGGATTTCCAGTCCTTTTTGTACCATGTACCAATGGTACAATTGTCGCTACCAATCATGCAATTTTTGCTGGAAATCCAAGGTTTTTTTCTGTGAAAATGGTCGATTTTTGCACCATGTTCCAATAGGAGTTTTAATTGGAATTATAATTGGAATGGACCACAAATAGAAAGTCATGACGTACACAATAAATTAGTGACGTCACTGATTGTACCGAAGTACCATATAGAATTCCAACATATTTTCCTATTTTCCCGAGCGTTTTTGCTAGAAATTTTCCTAGTACTTTTCCCGCTATATTTCCTAGTACTTTTCCTGCTATATTTCCTAGCATATTTCCTTCTACTTTTCCTATTATTTTTTCAAGCATTTTTCCTAGAAATTTTCCTAGCATTTCTCCAACTACTTTGCACAGTGAGTTTTGCTAGCATTCTCCTTTATATTATTTTCACAATCTATATATGTACTGTATTTGATACAAATTCAACTATATAAATTCTAGAATTTATAGAATACGATATACCTTCACAAATAAAACCACTAACTTTAAAAAAAAACCATTTTATTTTTCAAAAAACTTTACACTGGAAAAAAAGTTTTGTTTTCAGCTATGAATTCAGGTCTGGAATACAAAATGATTTTTATTAATAGACATATTTAAAATAATATAGTAATAAAGACCTTTTTTTAGTTTTCTGGTGATTTCTTCACCGTTGTTGCTGCTGTTGTTGTTGACAACAGCAACAACAACTACTACTTTTTGTTGTTGCTACTTTTGGTTTTTTTCCGTTGATTTGAACTGGTTCTGTTGGTTTTTTAGTAGCTCTTCTTGTTCGGCTAGCATTTTTGCATTTTTTAAGTACAGTTTTCATAATCATTTCTAATGCTACATTTACACGAATGACAAATTTGTCATTTTTTTCTTGTCATTATGTTAATTCCCGTGTAAATGGCATAATTTTTGTAATTTTTTCTGTCAGAAAATGTCAATCTCTCATAAAAGAATGAACTTGTCCATTCTTTTATGCCAGATTGCCATTCGTGCAAACGCAATATTAGTTATGACAACTTTAGTATTCAACTTTTGTCATAACTAATATTGCGTTTGCACGAATGACAATCTGGCATAAAAGAATGGACAAGTTCATTCTTTTATGAGAGATTGATATTTTCTGACAGAAAAAATTACAAAAATTATGCCATTTACATGGGAATTAACATAATGACAAGAAAAAAATGACAAATTTGTCATTCGTGTAAATGTAGCATAAAGCTTTATTAGTAGCAAATGTTCTTGATAAGCCGCTGCCCTCTACTAATATGGTTCTAAATGTAACCGTATTGCCCACAATTACTCTCTCTACATAATTGGACCAACTCAATATGTTGAGTAATGATCTTGAAAATAAATTCTTAAACATTACTTTCGAAAATATTTCCAATTGTTTGTTTGGATCATTACTATATATTAGTACTAGCAGACCCTACGAATGCCAGCTTAAAGTTTTTTGTATAAATTTTAGAATGCAAAAAAACCATAAATAATTTAAAAACTTTTGGGAAAAAATATTATTCTTACAGGACCTTGCGTTTCGAATTTTGAAATTTCAACAACAGATTCGTGATAAGTAGGGCTGCCAAAAATATGCACTAAAAAAGGCGAAATATGCGCATATAATATGCACTAAAAACGGCAAAATATGCACTTAAATATGCACTTTAAAAACATTAAAAATCCGAAATATAGTATATTTCACCCAAAATAGTGAACGGAACTTGTTAAAATGTGGTTAATTCGACTTATGTGGAAAATAAAAAAATTGAAAAAATAATAGTCTGTAAAAAAGATTGACTTTTTTGACTGACAAAAAAATTTTTTACTTGTTTCTAAATTGCAACTGTTAAATTTTAAGATGTTCAATACTTCATATTGTCTATGGTATAATCGGGGTTAAAACTTGTAGAAAAATCTCAGTTGTTGCTACCACAAAACTTTCTTCCACAAAATCTACGACCCTGCGCAATTTACGCTATCCCTATCAAAATGTACAAAATTTGAAATCACTTGAGAACGGTAAAAGATATCAATTTACGGTAAAAGGTAAAAATGTAGAAAATTTCATTGCCTTTAATTCGTTTTTCAAAAGTTTTTTCGAAAAACTGTTAGTTTGCAAGTAATTCGCAAAAATATATTTTTTACATTTTAATAAAAATATTTCAATAACGGTAAAAGATAATGGATAACTGTAAAAGACAAAATTGTGCAGAATGCCATTCTCATTAATTCATCTCATATATACAGTAAGCAAAAAACCATTTTTTTTCGAGATAATGGAAAAAGTTATTTTTTTTGAAATAACGGTTTATCTCGATAACAGGTTGAGATATCGAGTTATAGCTAAAGACAAAAGTGTGGGAAATTTTATTTTCTCCAAAAAATTCCTAGTTTGGGAGTAAATCGAGAAAAACGAAATTGCGATTTTTGAAAAACCGCCATTTTGGATACTTCCGGTTAACGGATCTCCACCAAAAGTTGATAGGATCGTCCCATTCCAGGACCAAATATGCCTATAAAATTTCATGGCGCTAGCTCTATTAGTTTTTGAGAAATCTTGTACACAGACTGACAGACAGACTGACAGACAAAAAGACATTTTTTTAATATGACTCCAATCGACTCAGGGGTGATCGGGAAATGTTTTTGAGGCAAAATTAAGAGGTCGAAATATACAATACTTTAATACAATACTTTGTTATACTTCGTAGAAGAAAGTAAAAACACATATTTATTTATTTTTAATATTTATTCTAGCTGAAACAGTCGAATTATAATTTGAATTGTACAAAAAAAATTTGGTTGTTCATGAAAGTTGTAAAATATGCAACTAAATATGCATTATATGCATTTATATGCATTTATATGCAAATATGCACTAACGTGTCAAATATGCGAAATATGCAACAACAAGTGACCTTCATTCGCTTCTAAACTTATTGATTCGGATGAATAAAAAACTCCCGGAGCCGAAATCATAACGAGAAGAAATATGCAAATGCATATTTTTGGCAGCCCTAGTGATAAGCAACCATGAAAACCTCCTAAAGCCAGTTTTTGCGAGAAAAATTGGAAAAAGGATATTTGCGTTATCCTTACAGGACCTTCCGTTTAGACTTTTTAAAAACTATTACCGGATGCGTGATCAGCGACCCCGAAAATCCCATAATGCCAATTTTTCCGGGGAAATTTTGGAAAAAGAATATTTTCGTTATCCTGACAGGACCTTCCGTTTCGATTTTTAAAAATCCCACTGCAGAGCTGTGATCAGCGAGCTCAGAAACCCCCTAATGCAATATTTCCTGGAACAAATGGGAAAAAGATACTTCCGTTACCCTTACAGGACCTTCCGTTTCGAGTTTTGAAAATCTAACACCGGATCCGTCATCAGCGAACCCAAAAACCCCATAATGCAATTTTTTTCTCGGATAAAATGAGAAGGATACTTCGTTATCCTTACAGGTCTTTCCGTTTCGAACTTTGAAATTCCAACACCGGATTCGTGATCAGCGACCCCAAGAACCCCATAATGGCAATTTTTCCGGGGAAAAATATGGAAAAAGGATATTTGCGTTATCCTTATAGGACCTTCCCTTTAGCATTTGAAAAATCGAACACCGGATTCGCGATCATTTTCCGGGGAAAAATGGGAAAAAGGATATTTTCATTATCCTTACAGGACCTTCCTTTTCGAATTTTGAAAATATAATACCGGATTCGTGATCAGCGCCCCCAAAAACCCCCTTATACAGATTTTTCCGAGGAAGAACGGGAAAAAGGATATTTATCCTTACAGGACTTTTCGTTTCGAATTTTGAAAATCTAATATCGGATTCGTGATCAGCGCGCCAAAAACCCCCTTATACCGATTTTCCGAGGAAAAACGGAAAGAGGATATTTATCCTTACAGGACTTTTCGTTTCGAAATTTGAAAATCTTATATCGGATTCGTGATCAGCGATCCCAAACATAAAGCCAATTTTCCCGGGGAATAACGGGAAAAAGGATATTTCCGTTATCCTTTCAGGACCTTCCATTTAGAATTTTAAAAATCTAACACCGGATTCGCGGTCAGCGACCCCGGAAACCTTATGCCGATTTTTCCCAGGAAAAACGCGAAAAAGGATATTTGCGTTATCCTTACAGGACTTTCCGTTTCGAATTTTAAAAATCTAACACCGGATTCGCGGTCAGCGACCCCGGAAACCTTATGCCGATTTTTCCCAGGGAAAACGGGAAAAAGGATATTTGCGTTATCCTTACAGGACCTTCCGTTTAGAATTTTGAAAATCTAATACCGGATTCGTGATCAGCGCCCCAAAAACCCCCTTATACCGATTTTTCCGAGGAAGAACGGGAAAAAGGATATTTATCCTTACAGGACCCTCCGTTTCGAATTTTGAAATTCCAACACCGGATTCGTGATTAGCGACCCCAAGAACCCCATAATGGCAATTTTTCCGGAGAAAAATGGGAAAAAGGATATTTGCGTTATATTTACAGGACCTTCCGTTTCGAATTTTGAAAATATAATCCCGGATTCGTGATCAGCGCCCCCAAAAACCCCCTTATACAGATTTTTCCGAGGAAGAACGGGAAACAGGATATTTATCCTTACAGGACCTTTCGTTTCGAATTTTGAAAATCTAATATCGGATTCGTGATCAGCAACCCCAAAAACCCCATAATACCAATTTTTCCGGCGAAAAATCGGAAAAAGGATATTTGTATTATCCTTACAGGACCTTCCGTTTCGAACTTTGAAAATCTAATATCGAATTCGTGATCAGCGACCCCAAAAACCCCATAATGGCAATTTTTCCGGGGAAAAATGGGAAAAAGGATATTTTCATTATCCTTACAGGACCTTCCGTTTCGAATTTTGAAAATCTAATACCGGATTCGTGATCAGCGACCCCAAAAACCCTATAATGCAAAATTTTCTGGGGAAAAATGGGAAAAAGGATATTTTCATTATCCTTACAGGACCTTCCGTTTCGAATTTTGAAAATCTAATTCCGGATTCGTGATCAGCGACCCCAAAAACCCTATAATGCAAATTTTTCCGGGGAAAAATGGGAAAAAGGATATTTTCATTATCCTTACAGGACCTTCCGTTTCGAATTTTGAAAATCTAATACCGGATTCGTGATCAGCGACCCCAAAAACCCTATAATGGAAATTTTTCCGGGGAAAAATGGGAAAAAGGATATTTTCATTATCCTTACAGGACCTTCCGTTTCGAATTTTGAAAATCTGCATAGCTTAAAACCTGCTCCTGGCAACGCAGATCATTTTGCAAAAAACCGCGTAAAAATCGGTCCAGTAGTTCTTGAGTTTTGTAATCTCAAACCAACCAACAAACAAACTTCCATTTTTATATATATAGATTTGACGTTTATTGATTTTATAAATTGTACTAATCAATTTTTTAAATTCCTCGAGTTTTTCCCCATCTTTTACCGACATTGGCATCCAATTTGCTAAAAAATAAAATAAAATGTGATTATAGGCATTTAATAAGCTCAGTAGTTGGAAAAAGTTTGGGATTAACGTATGGTACAAATTTTATGGTACCAAATATTATTTTTTTTCCAACAATGTTTTGGTACATATCCACTTAATTTTCCACTTCACAATTGAAACACTAATTTTTCGGTATCGCGATTAAAAGAATAATTTTAAATTTAGTGGACATTAAATTAGATACAAAATCTACATTGAATTGTAATGCAAATGATCCTTCAAGGCTATGAAAATGCGAAAGAAATCACAATTTTTATTCTCACGTGGCGGAATTCCACTTTCATGTTTACACACATTTTTAATCACAATACTGAAACATAGAAAATATTTTTTTTAATTTTTCACGCAAAAAAATCTTACCTTTTATTCAAAAACCGCTTTTAAACGCAAAAACCGCTTCCAAATCTTTTTGGCCACCAAAACTTGTTTTGCACTTATAATCACTTTAATGATACTGACTTTTCGTACTGCTCAGCATTAACGGTCTGTTCATGATTGGTCAGGAAATGTGCACTTTTCGACATTTAATTGGTAAATGTACTCCGACATTATTTCACAATTGTACCACGTGACATATCACTTCAAATACTCGTGACTTCATAATGAAATTCTACTGGTACTCATCCTGTTAAGCAATTGCAGTTAGTTTTTGGAACATAAATGGAATTCCGTACCATAGCGTACCATATGGTACAAAATTCCAAGTGTGCCCTCAAATTATCTGAAACTTTATAAAGGAAAATTGAGTGGTAAACTTGGATATGGTACAAAAATCCAAAAATTGGTCAATTGGGTTGTACTCTTATTTATCCGGACGGTCGCAATATGTACAATTTCGAACTGTGATATCTGATGTGATTCATATCCATTCAGGTGTTCCACAGGGTAGTCATATTGGTCCGCTTCTATTTATTTTATTCGTAAATGATATTGTTGATGTTTTAAATTATTTTTTTCGGGTGTTAATGTTTGCTGACGACTTTAAAATTTATCACGTTCGCAGAGTTGAGTCAATTCTGATATTATAGACACTACTTTTTTACAACTTGACTTAAATAATTTCTTAATCTGGTGCGATAAAAATTTTTTGACTTTGAACTTAACGATTTTGGGTTTTTAATCCTACTAATCGAATTCAAAACGACTAAAAACGATAAATTAATATAGATACAAAAAATTAAGCGGTCTTTGAAAGTCATTTAAACATGTTTTTGTTACTAAAATTTAAAGGATTGCATAATGCAACTGTGCTTCGAACAAACTTTTGGTTAAGTTCAAAACTTTCGATTTTTTTTTGTGAAATTTTTTGATTTGATTTTGATTTTACGTTTAATTTATAATTTTAAATTTGAGTTTTGCCTTTTTAATTGTAAATAATCTTTAAATATCTATTTTAATAATAGGCAACAACACTCAAAATACTAAATCTTCGTTATATATAAAATCTTTGGTGCGTATTTGTGAAGCCTCATATTATAGCCAAACCACTTGATCGATTGACATATGTTAGTTAGGTTGTAAGCATGGTTAGGTGTGGTCCCGGTATCGCCTCCCCTTTTCCCCCTCGCCTGTTATCTTCTGAACTACTGAAAAGATTTGAATATAGTTTTCAGTGTGTGATCCTATCATATTGTGGTGAAAATATGTTAAAAACCCTCCGTTTTTCTGGTACGGTTTATGTATGATATAAAATTTTCTACATTTTTATCTTTGACTGGATCTCAAGCCGTTATCGAGATGTGCCGTTATTTCGAAAAAAATCAGTTTTTTACGATCATCTCGAAAAATGCCGGTTTTTTGTGGTTCAAAATGTGAGGTGAATTGTGAGGTGTCTTGTACGGTTATCCGCTATCTTTTACCGCTTTGAAATGATTTAATTGAAAATGAAAAATTAGAATTTTGCAAGTAAACTAACGGTTTTTTGAAAAAAATAGGTGAGAAAAAAATTAAAGATATCCATATTTTTGCTTTTTGCCTTAAATGGATATCTTTTACCATTATCGAGATGTTTCAGATTTTGTAGAGTAACTTTTTTTAGATGCTTAGCAACATCCAAATGAAAAAGGTTGAAAATCAGAGGTGACTTCCAAGCTCCATACAAATGTAATATGAGTTGGTGTGGATTTCACCGTATACCCCTTTACTCCTTTCCGAAAGAAGCGACTGCAAATCATAGCATTTTTCAAGATAGTGTCACAACCGTTTAGTTGACTTAAAATCTCCGAAGTAGCAGGAGTTGTCTTAAGTTTTAATGTTTCTTAATTTATCGTTAAAAATGAAGTACACACAGAAAAAGTTGGTGTGAATAACGAACGCAAAAGGATAAAAAAGCAGTCCATCAGGTGCGAATGATCCAGCTAGAACTTATAGGAACACCATTTGGAATTTAATAAATAAATTAAAATTACGTGGACCAAAACGCTACAAAGGTTTGATTTTTGTACAGCATTTGTGAAATTATACTGGTAGATTTAAAACAATATTTCTCTCTCTTTTGACTGGGTTGTTGTTTTATAATTTTTTAATTATGTGTCGTGTGGTCTAATCGTGAATGCAGTTAACCCATTTATTAACCCCTCACGACTAGAGTTCGAATGTTTTTATTTCAACCCATATTGATTGATCCTCCCGTTTTATCTTTAAACGATTTGCTTACCAAATCATAATTTAAAAAAAAACCAAATTTCAAAATTTAACGAAAATTAAAATCAGGTATTTATTTAATTTAGCGACAATTTAATAAAAATTTTAGGCCAATCATTAATAAAATGTATGCCAATTTATGTCTTTGTTTCAACTAAATACAGTAGAATCCCGATAATTCGTACCCCGATAATTCGTATATCCCGCTAATTCGTATGAATTTGCTGGTCCCTTGAAATACGAATTATCGGGATTCTACTGTACATGTATGGAAATATTAATCGAATTTTAGCGAATATACATTCAAAATCTAACAAAATTTATAGGCCAGTATTCAAATCAAAACCTTCAACTAGAGGAAAATGAATTTTACTACAATACAATCTCTATATACAAACACAAATAACTAAAATCAAAATAAAATAAAATAAATAAATTTCACAAGACTTTCTTCGACGTTCTTATATAATTTTCGTCGATGATTCGGGGAAATTTTGATTTTTGTTTGTGGCGTGGATGGGTCAGTCAGCTAAGTACCTGCCTTGTGATCCAAAGAGCAGTGGTTCAAATCCCACTCAGGGCAAAAATAATTCGGTTTGAATTTAGAACTTTTCTGCTCATGGACCTAAAACTCGGACCAATTTGGTCTTTGCCTCCCGCCGCCTGAATACTCCTCCAAGCTCTGTAACAGGACACAATGGACGATAAGGCTATGTACTGTCGCGCCAAGTCTTCGTTGCAGTGGGATATGGGGAGTATTCAGTGTGAGAATGGATTGTATGAATGGTTGAATGAATGAATGTCTTGAGCTTTGCTTCGCATTAGAGGCAATTTGCCTAAAAGCACCTGGCATAAAATATATAAAAAAAATTGCCTATCGCTAGGCGAAATTTTAATTTTTATGTAACAACACAACTTGATCAAAATTATGGCAAATTGCCTATGCACCGGCTAAAACAATCAAAGTGCGTAAAAAATGAAGTGGCCTTTTTCTCTCAGTATAAACAAATCACCGGAAAAATTTTAAAACTACTTACAGTTTTCTTTCGCGCAGAAATTTGCTTTGTTTAGCAATTTTTTATGTTTATTATGTTGTTTCAATTTATCGTGAACAATTTATCGTAGAACAATTTATCGTAAGAACAATTTATCGTAAGAACAATTTATCGTAAGAACAATTTATCGTAAGAACAATTTATCGTAATGAAGATTATTGTGATGGGTTGGGTGGGTGATGGGTTGGGCTGGATGAGTGGGCGGGTGGGGTGAGTGGGTGGGAGAAGTAGGGGGAAGGGGAGGGGGAGGGGGAGGGGTAGGGGGAGGGGGAGGGGTAGTGGGAGGGGGAGGGGGAGGGGGAGGGGGGAGGGTGAACGGGGGATAGGGAAGGGGGGAGGGGTGATAGGGAAGGGGGAAATGGGGAAAGGGGAAGAAGGAGGGTGGAGGGGGGAGGGGGTTGGGGAAGGGGGGAGGGGATAAATTACACACACACACACACACTTACACACACACACTTACACACACACACACACATATATATATATATATATATATATATATATATATATATATATATATATATATATATATATATATATATATATACAGGGTGCGCCATCTGTTCCTCCGGTATGAGAATGTTGAATAACTTTTGAAAGAAACAATAGATTGCAAAAAATGGTGTTTTTTTTATTTAGTTCAATCCTTTACAATTTATGTGGACTACTTTTTGAAAACAACATCGATCAAATGACCACCTTTATTGGCCACCGCAAACTGTGCTCTTTTTCGGGCATTTTCCATCACTTCTTCGAGCATCTCCGTCGGTATGGCAGCTATTTCGGCACGAATATTGGTCTTGAGCTCGTCAATGGTCTTCGGGTTGCTGGCGTAAACTTTACTCTTCAAATAACCCCACAAAAAGAAGTCTGGGGGGGTTAAATCAGGGGATCTTGGTGGCCAGTCAATATCGCCTCTTTTCGATATCACACGTCTAGGGAATTTTTGTTGCAAAAACCGTATTGTTTGGTCCGCTGTGTGGCATGGCGCCCCGTCTTGCTGAAACCAGAAGTCAGTCAGACCTTTTTCACGCATTTTCGGACACACAAAATGTGCCAACATCCACCGATATCGATTACCATTAACTGTTTCACCTTCATTGAAGAAAAATTGCCCAATGATGGTTTTTGCGCACACGCCGGCCCAAACAGTCACTTTTCGATCATGCAATGGTATTTCATGAATCTCGTGAGGATTTTCTGTCGCCCAAATGCGGCAATTTTGTTTATTAACACCGCCAGAGAGAGTGAAATGTGCCTCGTTGGTCATTAAAACTTGCATCCAAAATGAACGACTATTTTCAATGTAATCGTCACTATTTCGGCGCGTTCTTTCGGTGTGAAGCGGTTCATGGTTAAAATTGTACTGGTTTGACGTTTCCAAAACGTGTCTAGGAAAGCAAATCGGTTGACAAATGGCGAAGTTATTGAATGTTTACATACCGGAGGAACAGATGGCGCACCCTGTATATATATATATATACATTTTGTCGTAAGGAATATTATTTTTACAAATTCGGGCGCCCGAATTTGTAAAAATAATATTCCTTACGACAAAATTTTTACGATAAATTGTCTGACGATAAATTGTCTTACGATAAATTGTTTTACGATAAATTGTTTTACGATAAATTGTTCTTACGATAAATTGTTCTTACGATAAATTGTTCTTACGATAAATTGTTTTACGATAAATTGTTCACGATAAATTGTTTTACGATAAATTGTTCACGATAAATTGTCCGCGAATCTGTTTCAATTCCAATTTCCATCGATGAAGTGCATTGCATCGGTGTTTTTCAAATGATCTAAAATAGGTAAATTTGCTTTGTTTAACCCTAATCATCCTGGGTTAATTTACAAACAAAAACACCTAGGATGAGTCCCGCGCTCTCATATGAAAGTTATATATAAAACACTAAATTTAACAGTATTAGAATATTTTTTTTTTCACATAATGTAATGTGAGCACGTTCGTCCAGATGTAAACGGACTTGATTTCCATTTGGTGGCATCCAAAGCAAAGTTGAAATGAGTCCCAAAGACTCAACCTAGGAGGATTAGGGTTAAGAGTGAGAAAATTGCTAGTGTTTTATGTTGTTATTAAAGATCAAAACTTCCCTTTTTGTTTGTATCTATATAAAGAAAGTGACGTTATTTACTACGCTTATAACTCAAGAACGGCTGGACCGATTTCGATGATACGCACCAATTCGAACTGGTCTTCGGCCAAACAAGAAGAATACCCAAGAAAATTTCGGAAAATCTCCATGGAAATGCGGGAAACTCATTTTCCACATACAGCACCATCTATGATACACGACATGTACTAAAAACGAATATGGTTTTGTGTGGTAGTACCGATAGTGCCATTTCAATAAAACAAAACACCAGTTTTTGTTTGCATAAGACCCGGGTAGGTGGCGCTGGGGTCGAGTTCGAATATCGAAAATTCGTATTTATGGACCGATTTTGTGCAAATTCACAACATATAATATTTAAATAAAGATTAAGTTCTTGACAAAATTTAAACCCGATACGTGGCGCTGGGGTCGAGATATTAACGAAAATATACTCCGATCGGATTTTGATGTATGAGAGTTTTATGTAGAATCATATCCTAAATAACTTTTTTGATAAGATCTTGAACTTTTTTGATAAGATGCACATTTTTTTAGATATTGGCAAAAAATATTTTTGTTCGTATGAGGGGTACCCCTTCTAATGGTCCATTTTTGCCCATTAACGAACTCAGCCATGCATTTTACGAAAAACGAATCTGCGTAAAATTTCAAGTTTCTAGCTCAATCCGTGTGCTCGCAATCCGCACTATCCATAGCTCAATAACGACTATTCATAACTCGGCTGAATATAATCCGATTTGCATGGGGATTTCTTTGTTGGATTGACCCAGGTAAAAACACTACAGAGCCGAAAATTGGAATTTCCACCGGAAAAGTCGGAAAATCTTGAAAAACCGAAATTGCATACTTTGAGGGG
This sequence comes from Chrysopilus asiliformis, assembly GCA_964034945.1. Taxonomy (NCBI): domain Eukaryota; kingdom Metazoa; phylum Arthropoda; class Insecta; order Diptera; family Rhagionidae; genus Chrysopilus; species Chrysopilus asiliformis. The sequence goes on along the minus strand of OZ035960.1, from coordinate 75,354,290 downwards.
CTGTTGGTGGCAGCGGTTTTCTGGCTTGCGCTTTCAACAATTCCAAATCAAAAATCCCGATTCTTTTTTCGTTTTGTTGGAAAAGTCGAGAAAAATTTTGGGGAAAAGCGGGAATAGCGGAAAAATTAAAACTTGCATTTTGTATGTGATTATGGTATGGAAGGAGAAAACATTGTATTTGGAACTGAAAAACGGACACAGATGGCGTTACGCTCTCAGACTTACGTTTAACAGCTGAGAAATATATTCGCTCTTTCCTTTTATTTGTGAGATAGAGTTATACATTTTTTTGATTTGTGAGATGGAGTAACGTATAAACTCAAGAACTACTGCACCAACATAGACTATGTATCATGACCACGATTTATAGTTAGGTGTGGTCGCGATATCGGCTCCCCTTTCACTCCCACGCCTGTTATCTTCTGAACCTCTGAAGGGATTTGAATACGATTTTCAGTGTCTGGGAGGTTAATCATAAAAAAATTTTCATCCACTCAAACTACTCCGCTCTACATGGTGCGAGCCCCTTCTCCTGCTATCTCCTAAACTACAGAACGGATTTTTATACGATTTTTAGTGTTGGATAGGTTATCTGTCAAGGCAAATTTTCGACCAATCCCCTCTGAAAAACGGATAATTTTGTCCCTCACGATAATGTTATCGCCAACAGATGGTGTTACGTTCTCAGACTTACGTTTAACAGCTGAGAAATATATTCGCTCTTTCCTCATTGATGATCGATGCGAAGCGTTTATTTATCGATATAGTGCGCAAATTATCGCTGTTTTTCCCACTTTTAAATCGTTGCAAGTATTTTATTTTGTGATCAACGAATTGAATCAAAGTATTTACTCAGTGACCAAATGAAATTAAATGGATTGGTGTTGAATTTTGTGCTTTTTTCCAGAACATTGTGATTTCCAAAAGTGAGGTTAGCGGCACATCGAATCTGGACTTGCATCAACACAAATTTCCTTTATTCATCCACTGTTTTTGTGCGATTTGATAAATAATGTATTTTGTCACCGACCAATTCGTTTATTTAAAATAAATCTATTTGTATGAGAAAGGGAGGTATGAGTGGTCCAACTGGATAGATAAATTGTATAAAATCATATCCTAAACACATTTCGTCTTTATAAACTTTTCGATACGATGCACCGTTTTCGAGAAAATAGGGAAAAAGTATTCAATTTGTATCGGGGAGTGGAAAAAGGTAGTCTAACTGAGTTTTGATGTATAGAAAAGTTCTGCAAAACACATTTTAGCTTCATAAATTTTTCAATGCGATTCACCTTTTTTGAGAAAATTGCGAAAAAAGTCTCATTTATATGGATAAGGGAATGGTCCGATTTTGCCAGTTCAAGAACTTAGCATTGCCATTTCCGAGAAACACAACTGTAAATATTTCAAATCTCTAGCTCAATCCTTCCGAAAGTTATGATATTCACGGATATATAGACGGACAGACGACAGATAGACAGACGTTCGGACATGCTAAAATCGAAATCTTTTTTCATCCCAAACACCCTGGTGTAGTTCATTTTTGTGTCCAGCGATTGGTTTGATACGTTACAACTAAATCTAATATACTTCAATATGATTCTCATATAGTGTGGAGGTCCCCAATCTTGAGTGCAGGAACAAACTTATTGGGGTGCGGGAGCGATTTTTTTTGATTTGTAAGATAGTTATAAATTTTTTTGATTTGTGAGATGGAGTAACGTATAAACTCAAGAACTACTGCACCAACATAGACTATGTATCATGACCACGATTTATAGTTAGGTGTGGTCGCGATATCGGCTCCCCTTTCACCCCCTCGCCTGTTATCTTCTGAACCACTGAAGGGATTTGAATACGGTTTTCAGTGTTGGGCAGGTCAATCATAAAAAAAAAATTTTATCCACTCAAACTACTCCTCTCTACATGGTGCGAGCCCCCTCTCCTGCTATCTCCTAAACTACAGAACGGATTTTTATACGATTTTTAGTGTTGGATAGGTTATCTGTCAAGGTAAATTTTCGACCAATCCCCTCGTCAGCTATCTCTCAAACTATTTTATATATATGTTTATTCACAACCAAAAGGCAAGATGCCTTATATAAAGGTTTACAAGTATAATTATAATCATTAATACAAAAGAAAGAACAAAATGGATTCACAGATCCAAATGTAAGTGATTACTTTTTGTTTTTTTTTCCTTAGCGTCAAGTTCTACACTATACCAACACACTACCAAGTAGAGAAAAAGAAGTAATTACATAAGTGATTACATAAGTGATTAAGCGATATAGGGTATATCAAGAAAACATCCCAAAAATACAAAATTAACCGAACCAAAATACGAAATATGATACGAAATTTACCAAGTTAATTTACTTTATATTGAAGTTAACGAAAAATTTGAAAAACATTTACTCAGGTGGTCTAGTAAGTTCAAAGAAGACACGTTTCTTGAATAAATTTACATTTTGTAAATTTCGCATCTCAAACGGCAAGGAATTCCACGCGCGAATCGACCTTACGAAGAACGCACCATCCATAATTTTACGACGAAATTTAGGAAAAGCCAGCAACTGTCTACGAGAAGACTTTAAAAAGACAATATGGCTACACAGAATATGGCTACATTTTATGGATGGTCAACATATGTACAACATAAATGCACAAATCTTAAGTATCTGGCGATAATTTTCTTGAAAACAGTGCGTCAAACCAAAAAAATTATGAACGAAAAATTATTTGAAATATAATTACTGCATAATTTTTCTATACATCAAAATAATATTGAAAAAAAAGGTTTTTTCGTATTCAAAAATTTATTATAATACTACCCGGGCAACGCCGGGTTTTTGCAAGCTAGTTTGTACATAATGTTGAAATTTCGCGGAACTAAAGTCAGAACCCTGCTACTTAATTATAAATCCAAAATTCGGACGAAGCTTATCGTCAGGCGTTGTCTCACCGATGCTTAAACTTTTTTTTTTGACTTAAGAATGTAGAATCTTCTGATGTCCATCAAAATGACGAACGATGGAAAATTTTGCCGTTGAACCACAAACATAAGCTGCTGCATTAATTTTGGAAATTTCTCCTTTCGGCTGCGTTTAATTATTCGCTGTATCCTTGATGATTTGCTGCACGCTGAAACGTCCACAAAATGGCGTCTTGGAATGAAGCACCGAAAACATGTGGTCCAAAACCGGAATTCACTTCCTCAAGGCGATTTTGTGTCACTTCCGGATAGCGGAAATTGCTTCAGAAGGAAATTGATGAAAGATCCACCTTGGACTTTCCTCGCACTTTGAACGCTTTCCACTGCAAATCCGCACTGCTGATTTAAACAGGAAACATCGGTTTTTCCTTTTCCAAACCCCAAATTCAGAGATGTGGCTAGCCTCGCAGGAGTTGTAATTTCGGATTTTCCTCGGATTTCCCCACGAAGTTTTCACGGCTTAAGTAGGGCACACATCTATCAGTTTTCCATCAGTTTTTGGGAAACTGATGGGAAACTGATTGGTTTGAACGTAAAATCAGACGACTGATGGGCAACCACAAAAAAATTCGTGGGGAGATCAGTTTTTCTAACAAACTGATGGCCAACTGATTGATGTGAACGTTCGCGTCAGTCGCGTCAGTCGTATCGAATCAGAACACAACCGAATTTTATTTTTTTAACTTAATGCAATAATAATGCAAAACACGCTCTGTCTCGATTATCCACCCGATTTTTTTAAAATTTTTTTAAAAAACTTTTCACACAAAACTGTCAGTCGCTACTGATAGATGTGAACGCTTAACTAGATGGAAAACTGACGAGTACTGTAACAGTTGCGACTGATGGAAAACTGATAGATGTGTGCCCTACTTTAGCTACACTCTCACATATTTCTTCCGGCACTTGAACAAAACTACACCACACGTGGAATTAATTCACTACCCTAAGAATATTTCTACTATTCAACACTCACCTAAAATTTTAGCCGGTACGAAGTAAAATAACTTTAACCTCCCGCGCAAGAAAACTCTTACTTTTTTTAAGAAAATTAATCCACCGAGTGGAAAAAAACGGACGGGGAAACTTTCCGCCGACGAAAATCCTGACGCTTCCAGCAGCTACAACAAAGTGAGCGGTTCGACTTCGAAGCACACTTATTTCAATTTCAACCAACGGAATCGAATCGAAGGTCAAAAATTGAATCAATCGGTCCTCTGAAACAAAGCACTTGCGAACAAAGCTTAACCAAAGGCCAATCCAGCTTGATTCTAAAGGTCCTATTCCACTGTCATACCACATATGTATTTTATTTATTACTTTATTTTTATTTCTTCATGTTTTTTTCTCATTTATAATCATAAACTTGTATATTTTACTTACTTATTATTATATGTAATAATTATTAGTATGAACATTTGTTTTGTTTTAGCTTTGCCTTTATCAGTCGTGAAAGTTTTTTCTGTTAAACCTGAATCAGGTCCAGTGCAACTGTGGCACTGTGTTATCACCGTGAAGGTTCATGTTTGTTTCGGGCTTAGGGGTATGCTAAGAACAGGAGTATGCATTATTAGTATGCTAAGAACATATGTGTTGAAAACTTTTCCTCTGCGGCGGGACGGGCACATACTTAAGATTTGAGCTCCAGATACCATCTCTGTCCGACCCAGGTGAGAAGTTGAATATTTCCAATGAGCCAGAGTACCAAAAACGCTCCATCAGCTCCCGACTACTACAATTCGAGGGCATCAGAAGCGCTTAAAAGAAATAGCTTGCCTGCAATGACATGCTGTGTAAAAACAAAATAGGGAAACCAGAAGGCAGTAGATTCTCCATACAGACAGACACGTACACACACGGAGCGTACATTTTTATTAGATTGGTGAAAAATCTGGGGTGGCTTTATGTAAAATTTCTTCGACCAGACGAACGATATTTGTAGTCGAAAAAAAAATCATATTGGGTTCTTGTAATTCCTCCGTCCACGAATTAGGTATTGCCTATTGTCGCATATACTAGAATCCGATTAATTAGACGATTTAAATTGTCAAAATCCATGAGTCACGCGAAAGGTTTTAAAATCTTCTATATTGTGGTCACGAAGAAGATTTAAAAAGAAGAAGACAGTGAGAGTTGTAATGCAGAGGACTTAATGACTGAGAGAAGACGTCTTCGGGATATTAGTAACCATTTTTCATTGGCAGAAACAGCGTATGATTATGTGAAATATGAATATTTGTTTAGGTATGAATTGTGATTCTTTGAAATGTTTCAGCTTTAAAATGAGGTTTAGGGTTTCCAAGCACATTTTTAGGTACATCTTAGACGTGATTGAGACACCAATAACTAGTAGAAATACCAGTGTACTAACGACAATAAAGTTAGCAACGACTTTAAAGATATTGACCAGTGGCAGCTACCAATCATCTCTCGGTGACGATTTTACGTTGGCATTGGCGCACAATACAGTGTCTGTCGTTTTTGATGATATGCTGGAGGCTTTGTGTAAATCTTGGATAAAATTACATGACGAAAACTTTAGTGCAACTAAGAAATTTTTCTTTTTAAAATATAAGTTTCCCGCCGTTATTGGGTGCATTGATAGCACACACATTGGGTTATTGAAGCCTTCCAGCAATGAACATACGTTTTACAATAGGAAAGCCTTCCATAACATTAACAGATAGTTAAAAAAAGATCTATATGTTGCTTTTTTATAGATTTGCGATCGAAATTGAAATATAAGTGCAATCAATGCCTTGTTGGGTGGAGTTGAGCATGACTCCTTCGTATGGAATATGTCTGCCGAAAACGTCAAAACATCTGCATAGAAAAATCGTCATAGAATGTGGCGCCGAATGTGGAGGTTTTCATAAAACATTTTGGCGGCGGCGGCAAGTTTGACTTTGTTTCAAACTCGGCGGCGACGGAAAAAGTGCGCTGCCGTTGCCGATGTATTATAGCAGCTCTCGTTGCGCTACGTTAGTGCAAAAAAAATGCCGCCCGCCGCTGCCGCTTGCCGCCTTCACTGTGGTTGAAGCATTAGGCGGTCTAATCGACATGAATCTCATTCTAGTTAGATTTTTCTTTGCGTAATTCGACATTTATGTTCATATCTTAGGCCCGTTGGCGCCAACTATTCTCAAATAATTTAAGTTGGGTTTAAGTTGCTAAGTTTCGTTGGCGGAAACTAAACACTTTTCGTAGGGCTTTTGTCGCAAATATTTGTTTTATTGCCATTTTCAATAATGAAATTAAAATTTTGTAATCAAAAATCGTGGAAATCAAGATGAAATCTACAAAACGGCTGCTTGTCGAGTTACATGGTAAGCGCGCCATAATCAAATGGACCATAAAAGTAAAAGTACGAGAGGTTTCCGTTATTACAATATTTCACAAGCACAACATTTTTAGTATTCACTCAAGGAACTGCGTGGAACGAGCAATTGGAGTTTTAAAATACCTATGGTGGATTGTGCTCCTTGAAAGGAAATACCGATATGCTCCAGAAAAATTAATAAAAATAATAAATGTCCACGAGCGTCAAATATAACCTTTCTGACAGCGACGTCGATAGAGTTTTTGATCAGCGGTTCGAAAGTCCTGCCAATGTTCTATATGATGAAAGTGAAAATTTGAAGAAAAAGGCAAAAGATTAACCCTTTCGCACGGGAATTAATTTGGGCAATCGGAAAAAATTTTTTTTTCGGATTTTGTATAAATACGATCAATAAAACATATTGGATTTTGGTTTTTGTGTGAAAGGGTCTGGGGGGGTGGGTGGGAAAATGTACATTTTAATGTACAATTCGGTTCAAATGTAAAACAAACTTCGATTTTAAATGAAGTTGTAACATTTATTTAGACTCTTCAATTCAGTAAATAATAATCATGAAACAAATATAAAATCAATTTCTTGAAAAAAATAAATAAACAGAAACTCAAATTTCAAAATATAAAATGAATATAGGAATGAAGTTCTTATAATATAATCTTTTACGCCTCTTATTTTGAATGGAATTCTTGGAAACAATTCCTCTATTTGGTGATGCATAAATGAATATTGCATTTACTGCACATAAAATGAGTTCTACCGGCGGTTCCCTGCGTAGTTTTGCAGTTCATCTTACAGCGGAAAGCCTCCTTTTTTCCATCGTGGTTAGGAATATGGTCTATTCCATCGAATCTAATATCCATCCCTGGCCGAATTTCCATACTTCTTTTAGACGATGTCGGTGTTGTCGACGGAGAGAAATCTTGAGCATTTGATGGTCGTCCTCGTTTGGAAGTGTTTTGCTTTTGACCGGCATACAATAGAGCATTTGCCACTTCTAATCTGAAATGCATAAGACCCAGAATGTCCTTTTTCACAAACCCTTGATCTTCTGCATTTTTTCTGTATTCCCCATAACTCTATGCCTTATTTGTATACGGTATAGGATTATTGAGAATAGCAGTTTGGTCAAAAAATTCTACAATAATTTCTTCATCAATCACAACAGAAGCGTCTTCATTAGCCATTGCAATCACTACATGTGGTCCCTCGGAATCATTTTCATCCTCCAAGTCATCATCATTTTTGTTTAGTTTTGTTGTGGTGTGGGTAACAATATCTTCCAATTTTTTTTCAACATTACGAATTCCTATGTTTTCGTTTTCTTCGTCCTCGCTGCTGTAGTCGATATCCGATTCCATTACCAGGTCAAATAACTCTTTATCGGTGAGGCCCTTCATTTTCAAATTCCTGTAAATGTTGAAAATATTTGCTATTTTGAAGCAGCATGTCCATTTAAATGTACAATACATTATAATGTACATTAGACTTGAAACGTGTTGTACATTTTAATGTACACCAACTTTTAGTTGAATTTATGACTAAAATACCCACTATTACACAAAAAATTATACGAGAACATGATTTTTCATTAGTGTTTTATATAAGTACATCAAAATTTATTCACTAATGTACATAAATAAACTAAATAATTGACAAATAAAAATCACTTACCAATGATTTTCACACGCACGTAGTTGTCTTCTTCAAAAATCAAGCAAAACAAAACTTTTTATCATGCATAATTGCAAAATACACTTTGCATGAAAGAAAGAAAGCATGATTTAATAAACTGTAAAAATTCTAACTTGCTAGCACTCATATTTTGCGTTAAAATAACGTTTCAGTTTGATGTACATTATAATGTACACCACGCGCGAAAGGGTTAAGAAATGTAATTAAAAACATATTGAGGGAATTCATAGTCCTCTTTTAAAATGCGGGTAAATTTACCGCTCGGTAATTCAGTCAAATTTAACAGATTTTTACCGAGACGGTAACTTGGTTCATGGAAAAATGAATTACCGGATTCGGTAATTGTATACATGCCTCGAGTCGTGTTTTTCAGCCTCGGTATTCGGTATCAAGAATCAACCGCGAGTGGCGCTAGTAATGTTTTTAGTTGTCAAAATTTCTCGCTGGTTATCTCATCGGACTGCAATTTTTTTCAATTTTGATAGCCGTTGCCACAATAGAAATTCAAAGGAATACATCAAACATGGATTTAAAGGTATGTGATATATTTTACAATCAAATTCGCAGTTCATGATTTGGTCACGTATCAAATAAAAGCGCTGTTCTCAAATCTGTGCTGTGGGATGTTCACAGCAGAATATTTTCAGTCTTTTAATATTACCGAAAATACCGAATACCGAAGAGGATTGTGAATACCCTCATTATAATTGAATTTAACTACTTTATCGAAAAGGCGCGAAATTCTTCAATGTATGTTTATTTTTAAAATATTACAAAATGAGATAGATGCCCCTAACTTGCTGTTGGCATTAGATGTCAACACCAAGCCTAGGAACACGCGGAATTTTAATTTTTTTTATGTCAAGTTTTCGAAGACATCTTATGGAAGAAATTCACCACTACTATTGATGTGTACATCATTTAATAAATATTATTACTTAATTGATTTTAACCGCTCGTCGGATGTGATAAAACAACAATTGTTATTATCATGATTTTTTTTGTTTCTTTCCTTTCATTTTATTATTTGTTAGAATAAATGTATATGAGATTACTCTGTATGACTATATATAAATAATAAAAAAAAGATTTTTTTCATTCAAAGTTTTTATACCCGTATGGTGAAACCAAAGACCGGAAACCGGTTGTAGCGCCGAAAGAGAGAGAGAGAGAGAATCACAAATAAAAACGAGATAAATATTTGTTTTATTTTATTTTTATGATTTGAGGAAAAGGATGACGTTATCCTTACAGGACTTTCCGTTATCCTTACAGACTTGTTAACATCAGAATGGGATTCAGCGATCCCAAAAACCCCCAGGTGAGATTTTTTTCCGGAAAATTTGAGGAAAATGATAATCACGTTATCCTTACGGGACCTTCCGTTATCCTTACAGACTTTTTAACGTCAGAATCGGATTAAGCGATCCCAAAGACCCATAAATGAGACTTTTTCCGGGAAATATTAGGAAAAGGATAATCACGTTATCCTTACAGGACCTTCCGTTATATTGACAGACTTCTTAAGGCGAGAATCTGATTCAACGATCCCAAAAACCCCCAGGTGAGATTTTTTTCCGGAAAATTTGAGGAAAAGGATAATCACGTTATCCTTACAGGACCTTCCGTTATCCTTACAAGGACGAAGTAGTGAAAATATTGTATTGTCATCGCACTTACGTCTGCGTGCAAAATTTCAAGTGAATCGGATGGGTGGAAGTGGGTCAAAATTTGATTGCAAGATTTGACCCCGACAGACAAACAGACAAACAAGATAGCGAGCTAAATAAAAGCTTTTAAAAATTAATTACACCAGTGTGTTTAGAATGATAAAAAAAGTTAAATTTAGTATGTCCGTCCGCCCGTCCGTCCGTCCGTCCGTCCGTCCGTCCGTCCGTCCGTTCGTCTGTCCGTCCGTCCGTCTGTGGCGCGGATTGCGGGCGCACGGATTGAGCTAGAGACTTGAAATTTTGCGCAGATCCGTTTTTCGTTAAATGCGAGGCTAAGTTCGGTCATGGACAAAAATGGACCATTCCCATACGAACAAAAACGTTTTTTGCAAATATCTCAAAAACGGTGCATATTTTCAAAAAAGTTCAAGAACAAAAGTTATTTAGGATATGAATCTACATTAAACTCCCATACGTCAAAATCCGATTGGAATAAATTTCGTATTGGAAAATTTGACTTCTAAGTGGAATTTTTATACAACTGTTCGCTGTTCACTTAAATCACCATACGGGTTTTCAATAATTGCCAGATTGGCAATCATAGCTTTTGTTATGTTTATGTCATAAAATTGGTGAAAATACATTATAAATCCCATTAAAAACTTGATGATATATATGAACAACATCATAAACACTATGACACTATAAGCACTATAAAAATAATGATTTTTTGGTAATACGTTCTTAAGCAGGCAATAGACGCTCACGCATGCCCTACAACATTTCATGTTGTCACGCCAATTTGAGCGTGTGTAGTGCTGACGGACAAGAAAAACTCGTGTTGGCGATCATGATCGCCAAATATCAAACGATCTTTGATTTTGTGGGCGTGGCTTTAGGTTGGCCAACATGATCGCAGGTGTATTGCTGTGATGTAGGACATTCGTTCATTCTTGTGAAATTTTTGAACGAGTAACATCTGTGGAAGTGAAAAAGTGAATTCAGGAAAACAAATAGAAGGGCAATAAAATAATAAAAATGGCTTGTGTGAAAGATAAAACATTTTGGGAAGAATTTTTCGAAATGCTTCATCCTCATTTTGCAAATTCAAAATTCTCTATTACGATCTTATCTCCTTGAAAAGTTGGAAATGAATGAAGACTGACAACATGATCGATACGTGTGTAGCAAAACCAACTTTAGGAGTGACAGCATGTTGTAGGGCAAGAGTGAGCGTTTATTTCCTACTTAAGACCACACTTCAATGGTTTCAAATCATGCCTAAATTTTCATAGGCTTTAAGTTTTTCATAGATTTTACGAATTATTTTTCTGAGTATATATACATATATATATATATATATATTATAGTTAATTATTCGCTATTCGGCCGAATAGTAAAAATAGGCCGAATAGTAACTAAATATTCAAAAAAATAACGCATAGTAGTAACCAAAAGAATAACGAATAGTAACCCAAAAAGGAAAAAAAATCATTTTTTGGGCGCTATGTATCAGAAACAAAAGTGAGATAAATATTTATTTTATTTTATTTTTTATGCTTTATCTCGCTTTTATTTCTGATTCATAGCGCCCACAAATTTTTTTTTCTCTGTAGTGCATTTTTTTTTAAATAAAAGCTTTAAAAAAATTGTTTTATTTTGTTTTATTCAAAATGAAAAGGATAATCACATTATCCTAACATGACCTTCAGTTATCCTTATTGGCTTATTAATTGCAGAATCGGATTCAGCGACCTCAAAAACTCCGAGCTGAGAGTTTTTCCGTAAAATTTGAGGAAAAGATAATCCCGTTATCCTTTCAGGACCTTCTGTTATCATTACAGATTTCCTAATGTCACAATAGTATTCAGCGACACAAAAACCTCAAAAAATGAGATTTTTCCCGAGAAATTTGAGGATAAGGATAATCACGTTATCCTTGCAGGACACTCCTTTATCCTTAAGGACTTTTTAATTGCAGACTCGGAATCAGCGACCCGAAAAACTCCCAGATGAGATTTTTTCCGGCAAGTTTGAGGAAAAGGATATTCATGTAATCTTTGCAGGACCTTCCGTTATTCTTACGGATTTTTGAATGTTAGAATCGGATTCAGCGACCCCAAAAACCCCCAAACTAGATTTTTTTCCAGGAAATTTTGAAGAAAAGAATAATCACGCTATCCTTACAGGACCTTCCCTTATCCTAACAAGGACGATGTGATGAAAATATTGTAATGTCATCGGACTTACATATGTGTGCAAAATTTCAAGTCAATCGGAAGAGTTAAAGTGGGCCAAAATTGGGCCAAACAAGGCAAGTTAAATAAAGGCTTTACAAAAAACTTATGAAATCTGGTACGAAAGACAATAAATCGACAAAAGGCGAAGTACAAATTTTGGTTTATTACTTTTTGCTTGGTAGAAATCAAATATTTTTTCGTACTTTTGATGGAAAACAATTGTTCGTATAGAAAAACTTTTAAAGGAAAGAGGTTTAGTATATGATTTCAAAAAATATTTTTTTTTGTAATTAATAGGGCTATATCGAAATTAATTGGAATCACTTGTTCTGTCCTTAAAGTTTTCTTGTCATTTTGTATGTACTATTAGAAAATTTCAAAATAGAATGGTTTTGATAAACAGAGATAGAAGATAGTAAGAAAATGAAAATTTTAACCCAAAAATATGCAGCAGATCCTTATGGTGAATCTATATTTTCTATGTAGTTATACAATGCTGGTCCTCATTCTTCATACGTTCAAACATTTTCTCCGCATTTATTGAACGGTTTTCTGTACCCAGCCATCTATCTCCTTGGGATTTTTTTTTCTTTCTGTAGTTCTCGTCTTCAGAGCTTATTCTTAGTTTTCTTTCTCATCCCCCAATGTAATTTGGAGCCTTTAGTGCACCCGCTGTTTTTCATTGGAATGAGAGATATGATACAAGATAGGGTTCGCTTACTTTGGTAAAATGGGGTTTGGCTCGACTGGAGACCCTTTAGTTGAGTGGAGTTTCGGACTAGATGTAGAAAACGTAAAAGTTTTTTGGTATGGGGTGATAGGGTGAAAGAACCAACAAAGCTTTGGATCGAATGGATCATAGGGAGCGGCTCAGGCACAAAAACATTACTGGGGGTGTTGGGTTGGAATACGGACCTAAGATCTGGGATTGCAAGTTACAAATAACAACTCAAACTCCTTTCTGACTCCAGATATTTATATACTTACATACGTATGTATAGGCGATTTCATAACAGTTTTCGGTATACAGCCATAAAGGGATGTAGATAAATATATCTCAAAATGTTCTTTTTATTCCGTATAATTTTTTTTTTCTTGAGGGTTGATGGTAACTCAGGATATGTTTGGCCATAAAGTGGGTGGCGGTATTAGATATAGGTCTTTTTGTCCTTTCTCTCATTCCTGTTACATAGGTTGATTTTTTTTGGTGCTTCGTTTTCAGAGTGAAGCTGAACCCCATGCGATGAAAAGGATATGCCTTACACAACGGCATCAACGATATTGCCACCACACCATTGCTAGCAAGGCCAGTAACATTAGAGCACTGTGCTTTGTCATTTTGGTGCATGGGATAAGATGGTTAAGTCCTATCTTCCTGATGTATCACTTGGGCTTGGGTCGATAATTTTGCTTGGGTGGAACCAAAATAACCTAAAGGAAATGTGAAGTAGTTGCTCAAATAAAGAATATAGGGTATATCGTTTAAGCATGGTTGTTGTGGAACTATGGATTTCTGGGGGGTGATATCAACTATGATAGTAATAACATAGAAACTTGGTTATGACAAGGAATTCGGTGATAACTGACAGTCCAGTGTCTTAATTAAAGTCGGCTCAAATACAACGAGCACAATTTTTGTATTTATACAACTAATTTATATTTTATAGATAACTAGAATTTGAACCCGGCTTCGCCCGGCTAAAAGCGTGAACAGAAAAAAAACTTAGGAAAACTAAATTCAGTTGGTTAAAAATTAGGCAGACTGCATGCTGTTCGTTAGTTTTTTCTCTTCGGAAAATGATTAACAAACTAACAAAAAATTCCAGCACTCGGTATTACTTTACCCCCCTCCGCTAACTCTCCAACCTTTAGGGTTACTTTTTAATGGGTCTATGTTGGGGCTGGACCCCCGACGAACATCTATGCCAAATTTCAGGCCAATCGGTTCAGTAGTTTCCACGCGAAAGATTAACATAGAGGGAAAACTAAGTTTCGAGATGCCTTTACCCCCTCCCCTTACTCCCCCCACCTCTCGGGCTACTTTTTAATGTGTCTATATTGGTGCTGGACTCCCGACAAACATCTCTGCCAAATTTCAGGCCAAGCTGTTTAGTAGTTTTCCCCCAAAAGAGTAACATAGCGTAAAAACTAAGTTTCGAGATCAGTTTACCCCCTCCTCTTACTCCCCCCACCTCTCTGGCTGCTTTTTAATGAGTCTATGTTGGGACTGGACCCCCGACGAACATCTATGCCAAACTTCAGGCCAATCGGTTCAGTAGTTTCCCCGCGAAAGAGTAACATAGAGGGAAAACCAAGTTTCGAGATGACTTTACCCCCTCCTCTTACTCCCCCCACTAGGGATTGCAATACCGGTAAACCGGTTTGAATGCAGCTGAAAATGCATAATTTTTTTACCCGTAATTTTACAGCTCATTACCGGTAAATTCGGTAAAAACATTATTTTTATAGTGAGGCGTGAAAGTACTCTTGTTATGAATACATTAAATGTTATCTATATGTTTAAAAGGCAAAGCGATTTTGTATGGATTTCTTTCGACAGAGCTCCTGGAGTTCCTATTGAACCGATTTTGATGATTCTTTTTTTAAATGAAAGCTCTATAGCTGTAGATATGTCCGTTTTACTTTTTTTAAATTTTGAATAATACTTTATTAGTGATTTGCCTTTCAAAATTATCAATATGCCGCTAACTAAGTCTGCAATGTTAACACGACATTCCATACTGTCTGATCAGCGCAGTGAGTTAGCAGTTGGACTACCATGCGCCAGGCACCGGGTTCAATTCTGATCGGTGACAAAATTCTTTTTTTTTCTTTTCAAATTTTTTTTTGTTGATTTATTTACTTTTATTAATATTTTATTTCTTAATTTATCTTAAAGTTTACATTTTTACTCCTGAATAAGTGTTAGACTACAATGCGCCAGATGTGCGGGTTCGATTCCGAGGGTTGACAAAATGTTTTTTTTAAATTTTTTTTTGACCTTAAATTACTTATTATACTTCTTTAGGCGCGTTGAGCGATTTTTGGATGGGTAAAATCTCATGAGTTCGCGTCAACGACATGCTAATTTAACAGCTTAAGAATGCTGATTCACTTTCATTTGATTTTTTATACAGAAAAAATTTTTTTTTTTTTTGGAAGGCAGTACCGAGCAAAATAAAATTAGCGAGTTAATTTCTGAATAGCACATGGCTTTCTTACACAACAAAAAAACAATTTTTTTTTTTTGGAAAATTTCATACGGCAAAATAAAATGATACAGAAAATTTCTGAACACCAGTTGACTTATACAACAAAAAATCGATTTTTTTGGAAGATATACAGCAAAATAAAATTACACAGAAAATTTCTGAACAGCAGGTGGCATTCTTATACAGAAAAAATTAAATATCTCTAGCCATTTTTTGTATAAGAAAATCATGTGCTCCTCAGGAATTCAAACCTTAATATGCATATTGACTTTTATTTAAAATTTACTGTTTATTAGCATATATTTTCGAAATTTCAGGTTGAAAAATATATAGGTATAAATACACGACAAAATTACCTTACATATATTATTTATTGTTTTCACTTCTGTTGGCAGTCCCCAATGACTGCCTGTTTTTTATTACTTAATTTATCTTTAAAATTTATATTCTTACTACTGAATAAGTGTAAACTACATCGCGCCAGGTACGGGTTCAATTCTGAGCGGTGGCAAAATATTTTTATTTTTTTTTGTTGAAATTGAGTCTTTATTGGAAAAAGTGAAAACCATCTGCTCTATATATAAAATCGTTTAACCTGACGCCCAGCCCAAACCCCTGAAGATAGTGACTTGAAACTTTCAGAATATGTCCCAACCATCGAGATTTTTCGAAATTTTAGCGCTAAGGGGGTGAACGGGGAGTAAAGGGGGTTTGGGTATTTTTAAACCGTGGTTTTCGCCATGAATCTTGCTCAATAGGAGGCTGAAAAGTATCACTCGGGGGTTTTTGGGGTCGCTGATCCCGAATCCGGTGTTAGATTTTCAAAATTCAAAACGGAAGGTCCTGTAAGGATAATGCAAATGCAAAGGAGCCTCCACACGTTCAATGTTACTTGACAAGTATTATTGATGAAAATTTTCGTCAAGTAACAATGATGGAAATTGCCTGCAAACGTAACATTGAAGAGCATCCAAACGATAAATGTTACTTGAAACATGAGTCATTCAAGTAAAAGTGTCAAGTAACATTGAATGTGTGGAGGCGCCTCAAGAAATAAATTTTAGAAAATTATCTTTAGATGTGTCCATTTTACTTTTCCACCAAATTTTAATAATATTTTACTAGATGCAGACCCATCGTTGTCGCGCTAAAGTTTTTTTTTGCACAAAAAACTTCCAGAAATAACTTTTAGAAAATAAACGTGTTCGCTTCAAGACTTTCGGTTTTGAATTTTAAAACTCTAATACCCAATTAGTTTTTCCAGCCTCCTCATGGGCAAGCTAACTTCAGTCATAAAATATTATCATCACGGACAATGGTGAAAATCTGATCAAAATCGTTTTCGGTTTATAATTAGTGTCTCTATTTTTGTTTTAAACAGTTTTCACATACAAAAAAAAACACAAAAATCACAAAGAAAAAAATTTGTTTTAACTAAATGAAAAAAAAAAATTAAATTAAAAAAACAAAACCTTGGCACCAGCAACCCTGGTTTCGAGCATGGGTATTTTACCCCTTCATTAAACGCCCAGCTGCGATCCGTGTTGTTAAAGCAGAGTTTATACACAGCGAGTAACTCGCTGCAAGTAAAGAGAGGCAAGTAGTTTGCTTCGTTTACACGATGCAAGTAAATCGTTGCAAGTAGAATGACAGCCGAAGGGAAACATAACCTAAAATTTTCTGAGAAAAAATATCACGACTCTTTTTTGTGGAAAAATTTGCGAATTTCGACCTAAAAATGTTTGTTGCCGACGAGTTTTTTATGACCGTGTCGTTTTTTCCTTAAAATGTTACGACGTTTTCTGGCAAAGCAGCAAATATAAAATAAACCGAAACACACACACATAAAACCACCTCTTGTCTACACGGTTCCATGTTGTTGCATTGGTTTTTACTTGCTAGAAAAATAGAATGGCTTTCTATTATTTTTGAGAGAGCAGCGAGTATTCTCACACATATGCGAGCGTCGCACACTAGCTCAAATCGCGTGTATTTACGTCTACTTGCAGCGAGTTACTCGCTTCGTCTAAACCCTGCTTAAGATCGAAGACTCATCTATATATTTAAAAGGCAAAGCGATTTTGTATGTATTTCTTTCGACACAGCTCCAGCTTAGAATCAATTTTGATTATTCTTTTTTTAAAGGAAAGCTCTCTATCTCGGCGCGGCCGATTTTGATCAAACTTTGCACACAGGTACAGTTATTGACAGAATAAGGGATCTGATTCTTTTTGATGTCAATCCCCGTTTCTTCTGATATCTCTTACTCAAGGGTGTCGGATCCAGTTTAATAGCAACCCCTTTCCCTCTCTTGAAACCTCTTTATGCGCTTAAGGGTTTCGGATCCGGCTTTCATCATGAGAGAGGTCAGCCCGAAGGGAAAATTTTTGCTCACTAATATCTACCCCTCCTTTTTATGTATAGCTAACGATGGTATCTTTTTTCAGACAAAAAACAGTATATTTCACCTAAAAATTTACAAAAGCAATAAATCGATTTGAAAAAACAGTATTTTTCGCAGTATAAATTTTATTCAATGAAAATTTGTGTCTTTGCTCTTAATTTCGACATTTTTATTCTTTTAAATTAACAATGGAAAGCAAAATCAAAGTAACGCGTTCTGAAGAAGGATGAATAATGACAAGACAGTAATCGATGGGGAAAGGAAGAAGCGAATCTATATGACATGTTGCCATCAATACTTCGCTGTTCGTCGTTTGAATGTATTTACACTTGCCATGTGTTGCCACTGTTTTGTGTTGCCACTGACGTTTTGCATTGCTATTAATAAATTTGAATTTCGAAACGTTAAAGAATTAAAGTTTTCTGAGTATTTAAATACAGTATTTTGGGGAAAAAAGCAATTATGCAGTATTGGAGTCTGAAAAACAATATAATACTGCGAAAAACAGTATAGATACCATCGTTATGTATAGCCCTCACCTGGTATCTTCTGCAATTCTAAAGGGATTTGGTGCTTCAATGTATGACATGAATTAAAAAGAATGACATTTGCCACAATATGCGGAAGGGGGCTGATCCGCGAAGCGGTTCGGCGCGCAGCCCCTAGTGTTTAAATTAACTCTCAAAAAAAAAACGTGGAAAACCAACGTATAGTTTACGAATCGAAGAGTTAAAATTATGTTTTGCAATGATGGACGAGTGTTGGTATTTAAGTTTTGTGATTATAAATATAAAGGTCGGTTTAGACGAGACAAGTAACTTGCGGCAAGTAGACGTAAATACACGCGATTTGACCTAGTGTGCGACGCTCGCATATGTGTGAGAATACTTGCCGCTCTCTCGAAAATAATAGAAAGCCATTCTATTTTTGTGGCAAGTAAAAACCAATACAAGAACATGGAACCGTGTACACAAGAGGTGGTTTTATGTGTGTGTGTTTCGGTTCATTTTATATTTGCTGCTTTGCCAGAAAACGTCGTAACATTTTAAGGAAAAAACGACACGGATATAAAAAACTCGTCGGCAACAAACATTTTCAGGTCGAAATTCGCAAATTTTTCCACAAAAAAGAGTCGTGATATTTTTTCTCAGAAAATTTTAGGTTATGTTTTCCTTCGGCTGTCATTCTACTTGAAATGATTTACTTGAAACGTGTAAACTAAGCAAACTACTTGCCTCTCTTTACTTGCCGCAAGTTACTTGCTGTGTATAAACCCTGCCTAAGGGATCTCTTAAATCACTTTTGACGTGGATACGTCTTGGATTTTGGTTATGGGGGTACAAATTAGAAAATCGGCTTGCTGCCATGATAACAAATTTGCAATCGATGAAACTCGATAGTTTGTGGTGACATCCGAACAGAAACTGTGTTATAAGATCCGGCCTACATTAAAGCATTGTTTAGGGTATTTTGTTGTGTTAAACTATGTTCAATTATTTTTTTAAAGATCAAAATCAAAATTTTTACTGCCGCTGCTATGCTGTGTTTGCTGCTTGTAGTAAAGATTTCACATTTATACTCTTTTTATGCTCCTCCTTTGTGTGTATTGAATCTGATGTATTGAATGTCATATTATTTCGTTCTTTTCGCTCTTAACGGCAAAAGCGTTTGCTGTGGTTTCCGACTCTCGTTCTTGGGAACGAAAATGATTTCTATGTAAGTTTTCGCTTCTTGTTCATGAATGAAAGCCTCGAGCGATGGCTGTTGGGTATGATGCACACACATATATAAGTATTTCATTAGGAAGAGAGCGATAGTTCGCTCCCAGCATTAAAGTACTTTTCAGGGTTGTAACTTTTGATTTTCGAAATCGTAGTAAATCGGCCGAAAAATAGTAGTAGAATCGATTAAATAGTAGTAAATTTATGTAAAACGTTCGTCATTATATCTGTGGCAACAAGTCATAAGAGTCTAATGCCCTAAACACATGTGCAGATTTTCTGCATGCAGAACTGCATGCATATCTGCAGCTAAGACACATGAGCAGATTTTTTTGACATTTAATCGCATCGGCTGCTGTCAACAATGGAAGAAGAATTTGTCAATTTTTATATTGGAAATGGATGGATCACCTTTGAAAATGGATGTATCACCTCATGTTCCTGAAAGACATAGATAACGTCGGCGAAATTTTACTTTAGGGGCGCGGTTGACTAGGATCTTCATATTTTTTTCCTAGTTTTATGGGGTCAAATGGATTTAAAAAATAAAAAAAAATTTAGTCGCTCGGCCATAGGTGGGAGCCGGGAGCCCCCCAAAGTTTGTTCGCAAAAACTACAAACGGCTATGATTTGTTTGTTTTTTGACCGATTTTAAAACTGTAAACGCCAAAAGGTGTCCCTCAAAGAGTTCTTTCCAAAAAGTTTTTGTTTGCCCCCACCCAATACAAAATACGCCTACGGCCCTGAAAACAAAAAAATTCTCTAAAATGTTTTTTTTTGGACTCCGGAGCTCTCAAAATGCATTTTGAGCCACTTTTGTATTTTTGGGGTCAGTGACCCCCTAACCCCCACCCTCTGAAATGCGTTAATTTGACATTCAGAAAAAAGTATTTCTTTTATTTAGGAACTCATAAAAAGCCGTGTTGGATCATTTATATATAATTAGGGATGGGTATCGATTAATCGAAGTAATCGATTATTTTGTTGAATAATCGATTTTTTTTAATCGATTACAGTACGGTATGATTAATCGGGTAATCGATTATTTTGTAACGATTATTACACTTTTTGTTCACTGAGATTTCAGATATGAAGATACAAAAAAAATACAGATGTATTTTCTTTCATTAATGTATATGAATTTTCTTTCATTAGTGTATCATCACAGTGTGTGGGGAGCGACAGAGTACAATCAATCGTCGTGTATGCTAAGATTGACCCGTTCTAGTTCGGCCTGAATTTTTACGCGTACACGAAAGACTTTATCATGTATCGTGAGCATGGCCGAACTAAACACAGGTCTGTTTGACAGCTCAGTTGCTTCTGGCTGTGACGTCATCGACAAGAAATTTTCATACGATTCAATGGAAGTAAATAAAAAAAACACTCCGTACGCACAACCACCATCACAAAGAATGCACCGAGGCCGAACATTTCTTGCCGATGACGTAGTAAAATGGCGGCTGTCAACAAGTAATCAGCAGACCTGTGGCAATCAAAGACGTCACCGAGTGGCTCAAAAACAATGTTGTATCATCTAGAGATATTAGCATCTTTACTGACAGCCAAGCGGCAATAAAATCCCTAGAATCTATCGCACTCACATCAAAGGTGGCACGGGAGTGTAAGGCATCTCTTAATGAGATGTCTGAATACTTCAATATCAACATCGTTTGGGTGCCAGGACATAGTGACATAGATGGGAACGAGAAAGCTGACGAACTCGCTAGGAGAGGCACAATTGCGCCAACTCTACCTGTAAAAGAGAGTATAGGCATACCTATGGCAACATGCAAACTCCTACTAAGTTCTGAAACGCTAAACAATGCAAACCAGAGATGGACACGGGAGAGAACGTGTACCGTCACCAAACGTATCTGGCCAAAGCTAGACAAAAAACGCTCCAGTAGACTCCTCTCACTGCAAAGAAATACGATCAGCACGGTAGTGGGAATAATAACAGGGCACTGCCTAATAGGTAGACATGCCGATAGGCTCGGAGCTCCCTCAAACGATTTTTGTAGAAGCTGTGGAGATGTGGACGAAGAGGAGTCGACAACTCATCTTCTCTGTCATTGCCCAGCACTAGCTCAACGCAGAAGAACTCATTTGGGGAGTTTCTTCCTAAATGATCTGGAAGACCTAAGCGCCTCAAGCGTCGCAGATCTACTCCGCTTCACCAGAAGCTCCAAATGGTTCGAGGTATAGGGAAATGGATCGTCAAGATTCGCGTGGTATCACAATGGGCCATTTCTGGCCTAAGTGTGCCTTTTTGGCAGCCACTCCAACCTAACCTAACCTAACCTTCATTGTTTTCATTGTGCCCACTCTTTTCCTACCTTTTTGAAAAAATCGATTAATCGATTAATCGATTTTTTAGTCCTCAGTTAATCGACATATCGATTAATCCAGATAAAATAATAATCGATTCCATTAATCGATTAGTTGTTGGTCGATACCCATCCCTATATATAATGTAGGTCCCGGTGCTCCGACTACCACCCCCAAGGGCGGCGGGCGGGGGGGGGGGGGAACGGCGGGCGGCGATGGCTGGGGCGTTCCGCGTAGCGAAGCGGAGCCGCCCTTGGGGGTGGTAGTCGGAGCACCGGGACTTACATTATATAAATGATCCAACACGGCTTTTTATGAGTTCCTAAATCCAAAGAAATACTTTGTATGACTTCTGAATGTCAAATTAACGCATTTCAGAGGGTGGGGGTTAGGGGGTCACTGACCCCAAAAATACAAAAGTGGCTCAAAATGCATTTTGAGAGCTCCGGAGTCAAAAAAAAAACATTTTAGAGAATTTTTTTGTTTTCAGTGCCGTAGGCGTATTTTGTATTGGGTGGGGGCAAACAAAAACTTTTTGGAAAGAACTCTTTGAGGGACACCTTTTGGCGTTTACAGTTTTAAAATCGGTCAAAAAACAAACAAATCATAGCCGTTTGTAGTTTTTGCGAACAAACTTTGGGGGGCTCCCGGCTCCCACCTATGGCCGAGCGACTAAATTTTTTTTTATTTTTTAAATCCATTTGACCCCATAAAAAAATATGAAGATCCTAGTCAACCGCGCCCCTAAAGTAAACTTTAGCCATAACGTCAACACAAAGTATTGAATATTTTCTACTGGACTTTCCTTTTCCACTGTGTACGAATTTAGTCCATAGTCTCTTTGCTAACAGTCGATTTTGCCAAACATCAAAAAAGAATCCTCGGTTGGCATCACTAATTCTGCGCAGAGAAAGTTGAATTTGAGATACCATGCAGCTCTGCGCTGCATGCAGAATTTACATGTGTTCCACTTCATATAAACGTGTGTATTTAAATTCCGCTGCATGCAGAATTCTGCACATGTGTTTAGGGCATAAATCGATTTTCAGATCAAATCAAAAATATCTGTATTCACTTTAATAGACAAAGCAATTTGGCTTAGCCTAAAAACAGACTTATGCCCTTATGACTTGTTGCCACAGATATATAAAACTAATTTGAACGAAAGACTAGAAATGAGAGCGTTTTGAAGCATGTTAACGCTTTTGACTCAAATGTCAGATTCGAACAAAATATAGTTTCTACACATTGTTTGAAAATTTCATGGGTATGGTCAGGAAATAAGATTCAAATCCCTATGCTAGTTTTCCTAGAAAAGTACCGTGTCCGCATTCTGTCTTTCCCACTGAAAAATAATATATTTGTCTCTTTCTAGTTTTCTGCAAAATTTTATGACGTCTGTTACCAAATTTTTTTTCGTGTAAAAATTAGAAGAAAAAGACAACCATTTTCCATAGAAATTTTTTCCAATAATAAATTTTTTTCCCAATAATACAAATTCTTGATTTCGGAAATCTAATAGCAAATTTTATTAATATTTCTAATAGCAAATTTTATTATTTCATACAAATGTTTCAAAATTACCCGCTTATAAAATCAAAATTGCATGCCAGACACACACATAACATGTCATGCCTTAATAAGATTTCACTGGGGTTTTTTTTAATAATCATGCCTTAATAAGGTTTCACTGGAATCTTAGGAAAAAAAATCTTGTTGAAATCGGGCGAAAAGTGAAATCGGGTTTTCAAAAGTGGTACTTAGAAAAAGTGTACGCGTTTTAAAAGTGGTTTTTGTGAAAGAAGGGCATTAAAGTAATACCCTCGTGTGATTTTGAAATCGGATTAAAGTGTTAAACGCAAATAAAGTGCAAAAACGTCCAACGTTTGACGTTTCTCAACTAGTGTTCCACAAAATCATGCTTGTAGTTTGGTCCTCAACGCATGCCAACTACCGTCAGCATTGATTGTGAAAGAAGGGCATTAAAGTAATACCCTCGTGTGATTTTGAAATCGGATTAAAGTGTTAAACGCAAATAAAGTGCAAAAACGTCCAACGTTTGACGTTTCTCAACTAGTGTTCCACAAAATAATGCTTGTAGTTTGGTCCTCAACGCATGCCAACTACCGTCAGCATTGATAAATAAAATTATTATACCCGTGTGGCAGGGGCGTGGCGTGAGTTTTGAAGCTAGGGATGCAAATTTTAATTTTTTGGAATTTAATTGCCAACTTAAGGTTTTTTGTTATTAATAAAGGTATTTTTTGGGTTGTGCAAAAATACATCTCTCGTTAGCTACTTAAATGAATGACAATAAAATAATAAAAAGTTCAAAACACTAAAATAACTTGTACTTTATGATTATGAAAATGATTATGAAAAATGCATCCGATCTTTGATCCCCAGACTACGAAATTATAATGTGTTTGTTTTTAATTCGAGACACTTATATATCCGAATCGAGAGAAAAAGTAAATTGATGATCTTTTTGTATAAAAAATACAGTTATAAAATAAAATATTTACGATTGTCCGCATAAACCCGGATACACCAAGATCGTTCTTAACTCAGAATTGCTAATTAAACAGTTTTATGAAAATTTTTTAAATCTCTGTAACTTACAGATTGCCAAACGTTGTAATCCTTCGAAAAAAGCAAACAAGGCCAACAAAATAACTTTTGCTTATTTGCACAACCGCAAAGCCAATTAAAATCTTCGTAAACTTTGACCGAAAATCGTCTCGTACAACTTTTATTTACTGTTGTTATATTTAACTTTGGTTTTGGTCTCCCGCGATCAAGAATATTTTGTTTTTCTGAAAAAGATCGCGAACTAAATGATTGTTTTAATAAGCTATCAATTACACAACAATCTGCCATTTTTCCCAAACTATTGAAATCACAAAAATCACACAATAAAAAGACACGCTAATAAATAAACAATTTAACTAATAAAAAAACAACTACGCATGCAGAAACGCTACTATCAATTTGGCTTAATGAATTTTTTTTTTACTTATTTTCACTCGGAAGCAACGATTCGAATTGCTTATTTCACATCTTCCTGTTGCATATGACATTACGAGGCAAAAGAGAAATGATCGCCCGAAAGAAATTTTTATTTTTGGAATGGTTTTTTAAACCGCGAAAACCGCGTATTTTTTCTTCAAAAAGGTATGAATATTAGATATAAAATTACTCAAAACAAAATCATCTAAATGTCCTCCAAAAAAAACTTTTTAAATACGGATCTTAGTTTTTTAATTATTTAAATAAAAGCGCAAATTATTTGCCTTCTGCTGAGGTGGAAGCAATTTTTATTTTGCATCCACATTTTCTCTTTTCTCCAGTCGTTAACATAGGTTTTCATCTCTTAAAATTTAGTTTCATCTCTCTTCGTTCAAAACTCATAGATGCAACAATAATTTCTGCTTCCACACAGTTTCAAAGGCAAGTTAAGAAATTCTCTCTTTTTTTAAAGGCATTCGCGGTTGAATATATCACGACTGTATGATAAAATGCATTTTGTGCCGTACTGAAGCTACAAACGGCACAAAACAGTAACTCTAAGTTTTATTGAAGCTACAAAGGGCACAAAACAGTAACTCTAACAATAAACTCAAACTTAATTATGATCGAATTTTGAAAAAAAAAAAATGTTTCAACTTAAAGACTCAGTTACCAATATTTTTGTGAGATTTGCATCCAATGACGCCACGCCCCTGCCGTGTGGTGAAATCGAATATCTCAAAAACGGTGCATCTCATCCAAAAAGTGCAAGAACAAAAGTTCTTTAGGATATGATTCTACATAAAACTCCCATACATCAAAATCCAATTGGAATAAATTTAAAAAAAAATCTCATTAGAAAGTTTGACTTCAAACAGGAATTTTGATACAACTGTTCGTCGTTCACTTAAATCACCATACGGATTTTCAATAATTGCCAGATTGGCAATTATAGCTTTTGTTATGTTTTAAATAAAAATTAATTTCCTTTTCACTAAAATTTCTTACTTCAATATCTATTGGCGATCGTTGTCGGCGCATCAACGTCTTCTGGCCGTCTTTACGAGACAGACACCTTGCTTTTTTACTATCAGTCAGTTTTGCAGATAACATAATATATGCAACACTCACTGATGAAACCCGCTTAATGCACGCATTGAATACAGTAAAGAATTAGTGAAAAAAATTCTGAGATGGGAACTAAATTTCTCTCATCGCAATTTACTCAGGCAAACAACTGTCATATCGTAATTTTTTACATTTATCATGACTTCCCTCTTTCACTCAACTATCCATTCAAGCATGTAAAAATTCCTTTTTGAAAAATTCCTCCCGTCAGGCAAAATAAAAGGAAACCTCTCTCGAAAACACACATACAGTCATATATACGTAGTCAACAGCTCCTGTAAAGTTTCGCTTTTCTCGCAGTTCTCAGCTTCCATATAATTTTTGTGCTACAAAAGCACACACCATTCTGAAAGCCCGACAGGACAGAAACGGTTACCCTAATGTACCTGGATATTTCAGATCATTGCGCTTTACCTCTTATATCTCTTGCCCTAATCACTTAACCGTGCTCTCTCTAATATACCTCCCCCATTGGTGTGTGAGTATCAGGATTCAGGCCACATGATTAAATATAGCTAGACACGTTTCATTTTGGTCAGTTAAAAGTTGATTTTCGAGGAATAAACAATTGCAGTGCTAGTACGAATGTTTTAATGCATGACGGATTTTTAAAGTGAGGTTTTTTCAAAGAGGAAAAACTTTTAGTGAACTCTTAGTAATAATTTGAAATACTCTCGATTTTATAATACAAAAGTCAAAGGAATTAAAAGTTAAACGAAAACAATTGTTTGTGATTTCATAAAATTTCACACACAACATTAGTTTGTCTTTTCTTTATAGTGAGAAAACTTTATAGAATTGTGTTATAAATAAAGCAATTTCAAGGCAAACTAAAACAATTTAATTTATCGAATTTTAGTAATAATATGGCAGCTAAACGGAAAGCCTCAGCTCTGCTCCGTAAGGTACAGATTATGTTATAAAAATGTTTGTAATAAATTTTAACTTTTACTATCAAATAATCAAAAACAGTTATTTTAAAAATTGTTTCGTAGTGATAAGTTCAGAAAAAAAATTTTCTTTAATTTTATTATGTGTGTAAAATTTAATTTTCAAAAGGGGTTTATTTTCAACTAGTTTGAAGGTAGATTTTGGTACACTTATTTTACTTTTTTTGAAAACTTATCTAATTGGAGATTTCCCTCAATATTCGTTAGTAAAGAGTTTACTATTCTTGGTGAAACCAAAAATAGGGTATTAATATTTGTCATACCATTGGTAACGCATAGAAATGATCGTCGGATCTAAAATTAATTACAGCAGTGTGCTAAGAAATTAAGCTATAGCTTTAATATCTGGCAGATATCTATATGAGGTCTGTTGACTTTGTCCAGCTGAGGCAGGTTGTCGTCTTATTCAGGCACCGGATTAGGAGCTATCTCTAAAATACGTCACACATTTAGGCCAAGGGAGGGGGTATGCGGCAATATAACAACAGTATTAAAAATTTTGATGAACCAAATATGAGCACATTTCTTTAGAGAAACATGAATGAAGGAAAACAAGGCTGTGTTGTCTGGGGCATTCTACCTATCTAAAGAACTTTAGTCACACATATGCAGCTCCATACATACTGCTGGATTCGAACGAATCAATACAAAACGGCTTGCAGAACTCCGTTTTAATTTTAATTCTTCAACTGCTTTTATTATTATTTTTAAGATACGACAAATTCTCTCTGAAGCTCTATAATTAGTCCGTCTAAGAAATGTAAATGCCGATAATATTATGGATTGACGATGATATCAAAGTTGAAAAATGATAAGGAAAAATTGATCGTTTTACTTGAAAAGTCGTTGAATCGACAGTCGCTTGTCACCTTACGGAAGTCCTACCAAAATTGCGGTTACCCGTCTTAGAACGGGCTTTAATTCCAGTAAACAAAATTAACATTTTTCCAAAAAAGGGAACTGTTCCTAAAATATTTGGATTGATTCTGGCAAAAATGGCAAATGCAATAGAGGGACAAGGGCACGAAAAGTGCCCTCAGAGATATAAGCTTGAATTTTTATTCTTAAGTTACCGTCCACACAACAAAGAATTTCCCAAAATTTCAATCTAAAAAATGAATATCTCGATATATCGATAACGGCTTGGGATTTGTAGTTCTAGTGAAAGCCAAAAAATTAGGATTTTTTTTTTGTTTTTGTCATTCATGAGACTACTGAAAAACGCGTAGTTTCGGAGTAAATAGCAAAAAAAGAAATTGCGATTTTTAAAAAGCCGGCAGATTGGTCACTTCCGGTTAACGGATTCTCACCAAAAGTTGACAGGATCGTCCCATTCCAGTACCAAACATGCTTGTACAACTTCATGGCTCTAGCTGTATGTATTAGTTTTTGGAAAATCCTGTACACAAACAGACTGACAGACTGACAGACTGACAGACTGACAGACTGACAGACTGACAGACTGACAGACTGACAGACTGACAGACTGACAGACTGACAGACTGACAGACTGACAGACTGACAGACTGACAGACTGACAGACTGACAGACTGACAGACTGACAGACTGACAGACTGACAGACTGACAGACTGACAGACTGACAGACTGACAGACTGACAGACTGACAGACTGACAGACTGACAGACTGACAGACTGACAGACTGACAGACTGACAGACTGACAGACTGACAGACTGACAGACTGACAGACTGACAGACTGACAGACTGACAGACTGACAGACTGACAGACTGACAGACTGACAGACTGACAGACTGACAGACTGACAGACTGACAGACTGACAGACTGACAGACTGACAGACTGACAGACTGACAGACTGACAGACTGACAGACTGACAGACTGACAGACTGGCAGACTGGCAGACTGACAGACTGACAGACTGACAGACTGACAGACTGACAGACTGACAGACTGACAGACTGACAGACTGACAGACTGACAGACTGACAGACTGACAGACTGACAGACTGACAGACTGACAGACTGACAGACTGACAGACTGACAGACTGACAGACTGACAGACTGACAGACTGACAGACTGACAGACTGACAGACTGACAGACTGACAGACTGACAGACTGACAGACTGACAGACTGACAGACTGACAGACTGACAGACTGACAGACTGACAGACTGACAGACTGACAGACTGACAGACTGACAGACTGACAGACTGACAGACTGACAGACTGACAGACTGACAGACTGACAGACTGACAGACTGACAGACTGACAGACTGACAGACTGACAGACTGACAGACTGACAGACTGACAGACTGACAGACTGACAGACTGACAGACTGACAGACTGACAGACTGACAGACTGACAGACTGACAGACTGACAGACTGACAGACTGACAGACTGACAGACTGACAGACTGACAGACTGACAGACTGACAGACTGACAGACTGACAGACTGACAGACTGACAGACTGACAGACTGACAGACTGACAGACTGACAGACTGACAGACTGACAGACTGACAGACTGACAGACTGACAGACTGACAGACTGACAGACTGACAGACTGACAGACTGACAGACTGACAGACTGACAGACTGACAGACTGACAGACTGACAGACTGACAGACTGACAGACTGACAGACTGACAGACTGACAGACTGACAGACTGACAGACTGACAGACTGACAGACTGACAGACTGACAGACTGACAGACTGACAGACTGACAGACTGACAGACTGACAGACTGACAGACTGACAGACTGACAGACTGACAGACTGACAGACTGACAGACTGACAGACTGACAGACTGACAGACTGACAGACTGACAGACTGACAGACTGACAGACTGACAGACTGACAGACTGACAGACTGACAGACTGACAGACTGACAGACTGACAGACTGACAGACTGACAGACTGACAGACTGACAGACTGACAGACTGACAGACTGACAGACTGACAGACTGACAGACTGACAGACTGACAGACTGACAGACTGACAGACTGACAGACTGACAGACTGACAGACTGACAGACTGACAGACTGACAGACTGACAGACTGACAGACTGACAGACTGACAGACTGACAGACTGACAGACTGACAGACTGACAGACTGACAGACTGACAGACTGACAGACTGACAGACTGACAGACTGACAGACTGACAGACTGACAGACTGACAGACTGACAGACTGACAGACTGACAGACTGACAGACTGACAGACTGACAGACTGACAGACTGACAGACTGACAGACTGACAGACTGACAGACTGACAGACTGACAGACTGACAGACTGACAGACTGACAGACTGACAGACTGACAGACTGACAGACTGACAGACTGACAGACTGACAGACTGACAGACTGACAGACTGACAGACTGACAGACTGACAGACTGACAGACTGACAGACTGACAGACTGACAGACTGACAGACTGACAGACTGACAGACTGACAGACTGACAGACTGACAGACTGACAGACTGACAGACTGACAGACTGACAGACTGACAGACTGACAGACTGACAGACTGACAGACTGACAGACTGACAGACTGACAGACTGACAGACTGACAGACTGACAGACTGACAGACTGACAGACTGACAGACTGACAGACTGACAGACTGACAGACTGACAGACTGACAGACTGACAGACTGACAGACTGACAGACTGACAGACTGACAGACTGACAGACTGACAGACTGACAGACTGACAGACTGACAGACTGACAGACTGACAGACTGACAGACTGACAGACTGACAGACTGACAGACTGACAGACTGACAGACTGACAGACTGACAGACTGACAGACTGACAGACTGACAGACTGACAGACTGACAGACTGACAGACTGACAGACTGACAGACTGACAGACTGACAGACTGACAGACTGACAGACTGACAGACTGACAGACTGACAGACTGACAGACTGACAGACTGACAGACTGACAGACTGACAGACTGACAGACTGACAGACTGACAGACTGACAGACTGACAGACTGACAGACTGACAGACTGACAGACTGACAGACTGACAGACTGACAGACTGACAGACTGACAGACTGACAGACTGACAGACTGACAGACTGACAGACTGACAGACTGACAGACTGACAGACTGACAGACTGACAGACTGACAGACTGACAGACTGACAGACTGACAGACTGACAGACTGACAGACTGACAGACTGACAGACTGACAGACTGACAGACTGACAGACTGACAGACTGACAGACTGACAGACTGACAGACTGACAGACTGACAGACTGACAGACTGACAGACTGACAGACTGACAGACTGACAGACTGACAGACTGACAGACTGACAGACTGACAGACTGACAGACTGACAGACTGACAGACTGACAGACTGACAGACTGACAGACTGACAGACTGACAGACTGACAGACTGACAGACTGACAGACTGACAGACTGACAGACTGACAGACTGACAGACTGACAGACTGACAGACTGACAGACTGACAGACTGACAGACTGACAGACTGACAGACTGACAGACTGACAGACTGACAGACTGACAGACTGACAGACTGACAGACTGACAGACTGACAGACTGACAGACTGACAGACTGACAGACTGACAGACTGACAGACTGACAGACTGACAGACTGACAGACTGACAGACTGACAGACTGACAGACTGACAGACTGACAGACTGACAGACTGACAGACTGACAGACTGACAGACTGACAGACTGACAGACTGACAGACTGACAGACTGACAGACTGACAGACTGACAGACTGACAGACTGACAGACTGACAGACTGACAGACTGACAGACTGACAGACTGACAGACTGACAGACTGACAGACTGACAGACTGACAGACTGACAGACTGACAGACTGACAGACTGACAGACTGACAGACTGACAGACTGACAGACTGACAGACTGACAGACTGACAGACTGACAGACTGACAGACTGACAGACTGACAGACTGACAGACTGACAGACTGACAGACTGACAGACTGACAGACTGACAGACTGACAGACTGACAGACTGACAGACTGACAGACTGACAGACTGACAGACTGACAGACTGACAGACTGACAGACTGACAGACTGACAGACTGACAGACTGACAGACTGACAGACTGACAGACTGACAGACTGACAGACTGACAGACTGACAGACTGACAGACTGACAGACTGACAGACTGACAGACTGACAGACTGACAGACTGACAGACTGACAGACTGACAGACTGACAGACTGACAGACTGACAGACTGACAGACTGACAGACTGACAGACTGACAGACTGACAGACTGACAGACTGACAGACTGACAGACTGACAGACTGACAGACTGACAGACTGACAGACTGACAGACTGACAGACTGACAGACTGACAGACTGACAGACTGACAGACTGACAGACTGACAGACTGACAGACTGACAGACTGACAGACTGACAGACTGACAGACTGACAGACTGACAGACTGACAGACTGACAGACTGACAGACTGACAGACTGACAGACTGACAGACTGACAGACTGACAGACTGACAGACTGACAGACTGACAGACTGACAGACTGACAGACTGACAGACTGACAGACTGACAGACTGACAGACTGACAGACTGACAGACTGACAGACTGACAGACTGACAGACTGACAGACTGACAGACTGACAGACTGACAGACTGACAGACTGACAGACTGACAGACTGACAGACTGACAGACTGACAGACTGACAGACTGACAGACTGACAGACTGACAGACTGACAGACTGACAGACTGACAGACTGACAGACTGACAGACTGACAGACTGACAGACTGACAGACTGACAGACTGACAGACTGACAGACTGACAGACTGACAGACTGACAGACTGACAGACTGACAGACTGACAGACTGACAGACTGACAGACTGACAGACTGACAGACTGACAGACTGACAGACTGACAGACTGACAGACTGACAGACTGACAGACTGACAGACTGACAGACTGACAGACTGACAGACTGACAGACTGACAGACTGACAGACTGACAGACTGACAGACTGACAGACTGACAGACTGACAGACTGACAGACTGACAGACTGACAGACTGACAGACTGACAGACTGACAGACTGACAGACTGACAGACTGACAGACTGACAGACTGACAGACTGACAGACTGACAGACTGACAGACTGACAGACTGACAGACTGACAGACTGACAGACTGACAGACTGACAGACTGACAGACTGACAGACTGACAGACTGACAGACTGACAGACTGACAGACTGACAGACTGACAGACTGACAGACTGACAGACTGACAGACTGACAGACTGACAGACTGACAGACTGACAGACTGACAGACTGACAGACTGACAGACTGACAGACTGACAGACTGACAGACTGACAGACTGACAGACTGACAGACTGACAGACTGACAGACTGACAGACTGACAGACTGACAGACTGACAGACTGACAGACTGACAGACTGACAGACTGACAGACTGACAGACTGACAGACTGACAGACTGACAGACTGACAGACTGACAGACTGACAGACTGACAGACTGACAGACTGACAGACTGACAGACTGACAGACTGACAGACTGACAGACTGACAGACTGACAGACTGACAGACTGACAGACTGACAGACTGACAGACTGACAGACTGACAGACTGACAGACTGACAGACTGACAGACTGACAGACTGACAGACTGACAGACTGACAGACTGACAGACTGACAGACTGACAGACTGACAGACTGACAGACTGACAGACTGACAGACTGACAGACTGACAGACTGACAGACTGACAGACTGACAGACTGACAGACTGACAGACTGACAGACTGACAGACTGACAGACTGACAGACTGACAGACTGACAGACTGACAGACTGACAGACTGACAGACTGACAGACTGACAGACTGACAGACTGACAGACTGACAGACTGACAGACTGACAGACTGACAGACTGACAGACTGACAGACTGACAGACTGACAGACTGACAGACTGACAGACTGACAGACTGACAGACTGACAGACTGACAGACTGACAGACTGACAGACTGACAGACTGACAGACTGACAGACTGACAGACTGACAGACTGACAGACTGACAGACTGACAGACTGACAGACTGACAGACTGACAGACTGACAGACTGACAGACTGACAGACTGACAGACTGACAGACTGACAGACTGACAGACTGACAGACTGACAGACTGACAGACTGACAGACTGACAGACTGACAGACTGACAGACTGACAGACTGACAGACTGACAGACTGACAGACTGACAGACTGACAGACTGACAGACTGACAGACTGACAGACTGACAGACTGACAGACTGACAGACTGACAGACTGACAGACTGACAGACTGACAGACTGACAGACTGACAGACTGACAGACTGACAGACTGACAGACTGACAGACTGACAGACTGACAGACTGACAGACTGACAGACTGACAGACTGACAGACTGACAGACTGACAGACTGACAGACTGACAGACTGACAGACTGACAGACTGACAGACTGACAGACTGACAGACTGACAGACTGACAGACTGACAGACTGACAGACTGACAGACTGACAGACTGACAGACTGACAGACTGACAGACTGACAGACTGACAGACTGACAGACTGACAGACTGACAGACTGACAGAGACTGACAGACTGACAGACTGACAGACTGACAGAGACTGACAGACTGACAGACTGACAGACTGACAGACTGACAGACTGACAGACTGACAGACTGACAGACTGACAGACTGACAGACTGACAGACTGACAGACTGACAGACTGACAGACTGACAGACTGACAGACTGACAGACTGACAGACTGACAGACTGACAGACTGACAGACTGACAGACTGACAGACTGACAGACTGACAGACTGACAGACTGACAGACTGACAGACTGACACACTGACAGACTGACAGACTGACAGACTGACAGACTGACAGACTGACAGACTGACACACTGACAGACTGACACACTGACACACTGACAGACTGACAGACTGACAGACTGACAGACTGACAGACTGACAGACTGACAGACTGACAGACTGACAGACTGACAGACTGACAGACTGACAGACTGACAGACTGACAGACTGACAGACTGACAGACTGACAGACTGACAGACTGACAGACTGACAGACTGACAGACTGACAGACTGACAGACTGACAGACTGACAGACTGACAGACTGACAGACTGACAGACTGACAGA